>JBAMJR010000329.1:2847500-3412500 GCA_038501785.1 Myoxocephalus aenaeus
GTGTCCTTTAATGAACATTAACATGCCAATCAAACCAATTATCCACCTTTCTAAGTCAATACGGCTCTCTGTGATGTGGAAACGTAAACAGATCGTCGTGTTCAAGCGAAGGAAAGAGAAGAAAAAAATCTTCAAATTGTCTGAATGACATACTATGCAATGATACAATATATATCCCATTTCTATGATTACTAGTTCCTAAATGTCCTAATTGAGAGGACACAGAAAAGAAAGACAGAGAGAAAGCAAAAAAGGGAACGAGACAGAGAGATGTAATCAGTGAACCAAGTTTGCACTTGTTGTATCCCAGAATACCTTCCTCAAAGGAAAAGGGGGGTTGTTCTGTGTTACACTTAATACACTCTCTGAAGTTTCAATGTAGGGTTTACACTCTTATTACCCTAAGCCGAAGGCCTGTTAAGTGTGCGGACAGTTAATAACAAGGTGTAGTTTTCCAAGTTGTCAGCTTAAAGTCTATGAAGACCTCTAGATGCATTGTGGACTTTCATCTTAGACAGAAACATCGCCTGCTTCTGTGGAGCAGAGCTGCAATTTCAACACACACAAAGGCCAGGTGTCTGCACAGAGGGTAGTTGAAGGGATAAAGGATGGACGCCTAATGGTAGCATCTGACAACAGCAAATAAACACACACAATCAAACTCAGACGTGAAATTACACTGCACCTGGAGAGGGAAATTAGTCTTCCACTTGAGAGACGTTCGACTCAAAAGATAAAGATCATGAAAATGCAGTAACGCTGTGACTTCCCATCTCCTTGTAGGTCACTGGCAGTGGGCCACCAGTACTCGTCACTGGGCACTCAACCCATCCTCTGTGGCAGCATCCCGGGTCTGGTGCCCAAGCAGCTGCGTTTCTGCCGGAACTACGTGGAAATCATGCCCAGCGTGGCCGAAGGGGTGAAGATTGGCATCCAGGAGTGCCAGCACCAGTTCAGAGGGCGACGCTGGAACTGCACCACGGTCAATGACAATTTGGCCATTTTTGGGCCTGTGTTAGATAAAGGTAATGATACACAGCAATCACTTTCATGTGCAGCGTGCTCTATTTAACATCATCAGAGTGCATATGTGTTTCTTCTTTTTTTTTTTCATGCAAATAATCTGTCGGTGTACCTCAAACACAGGTCTCCGACATTCGTGTTTCAACTCACCCCGAAAGATTCCTGGAGTTTTCATTTGGCACCGTTTACTTGGTTCATTTGGGATTAACAGTCAAAGCTATCAACCGAGTTCACCGGGTTGATAGCTTTTCAAAAGGTCAGACAAAAACAATGTCTTTGGAAGCATTTGCAATAGTGCTACTTGCCCATAAACAGATCAGAGTTCAATTGTCAAAGTAAGAGGCTGACAAGAATCTAGATATCCTTTAAATATGACAAACATAACATCAACAACAAATGAATAGACATAATTGCATTATGTAAGATCTAAATATATGTAAAGATGGTCTTAGTCCAAGTAACATTACACCCACAATACTTTTGTAATACTGTGTAACCCTTCTGACCCCAAAGTATGTTTCTGGTCATTTCTTATAAGTTGGTACTTCAAACCACCTGAAAAAAAAGACTTCTTACCTAAGACTGTACCTCAATGCTGATTACCTCTTTTCTTAACAATTCTATATTATGTCTGTGTTATATTTGCATTAGAAAAGCTGCTCTCCCTTTGTGCATCATTCATTATGCTCACACAAATCCTTGTTCAAATAGACTTTAGTCTGAACAAGAGCAGCCTCTATGCATGAAATAATGTACACAATTAAGGCGAGTGAGTTCTGTCTTGTTGGAGCTTTCTTTAGGAGGGAATCCCCTGTGATAGTTGCGGAATTTTTCTAAACACATTTGTCCCATTAGATTTTGTGATGATGTATTAGGAGTTTTAAGTATATGTCAATTCTGGTCTACTTACGGGATCAGGCTGCAGAAATCCCCCCCTGTGCAGGTAGATTTTGTTACCGTCCTTAGCTGTTTCGCCCTGTTTCCAGTCATTTTGCTAAGCTAAGCTAACCACCTGATTTAGCTTCATTTTGTAGATGTCTTTGAATGGTATCAATCTTCTCACCTAACTCCCGTCAAGTTTCCAAGTATTGCCTTAATGTCTTCAGTGAGTAGAGCAGATACTTTTTATAATATTGTGTCCCAGGAGGTTCTTTTTTTTTTTTGCTTTCTTTTTGTCATCTGCGTTGCGTCTCGCTAACTTAGTTACAAGCTCCAAAATTGAGAATGAACACTAAACATAGGAGATGAGGGTCAGGGCTTAACCTGTCACCTAGTTTACAGAAGATTGATGCAAACACAGTGGGTTGGAGGTTAGTTAGGGCAATTGCTTTTAATAAACTCCTGAGCCAGTTGATAGAAGAGGCTTGAGCTCAAGTAGGTGGCTAACGATAGGGGTTCTCAATCCGAGGCCCTTTTGTGGTGCAAAATGCCACCACATCTCTTCCATTGCCTCCCCTCCCAGGCCCTTAATTGCAGGGGTACTGAGTGGAAAGAGGAGGCAGCTACTGGGCTTTAGTAAATCATTTTGATTGGATTAAGGTCACTGAGGCCCTTAATAATGTGAGAGGTCAAAGTGGCTGGATTAAGTGCCTTTGTCAGAGGCCAATGAGAGTGACTCAGGGGCTCACAGGCCTTTGATAGGGCTTAGTAGGAGAGGGCTTCCATTTCATTGGATTTGATTGATGCTGGTGTTTGTCTGTGCAACAGGGCCATTGTCCTCACTGGTGTCTGTTTGTCTGCGTTTCAGACCGTTGTGTGTCGGTTTCCTCCTGCCTTTTTGGGGGCCAAAGCTGAAAGGGAGAGAAGGCGCCTTTATAGGCTTCAGGGGCTTAGTTCCTATCAGTTAGCCCATCACTGCCCATGTCCTCACCTTCACTGAGGACATTAGAAGTTTGTTTTACATAGGTGGATTAAGCACTGGATAAATACTAGAAGAATGAAAGACATGGACCTTTAAGGAGAGGAGGCCATTCTGTGAATTGAGTTGAGAGTACACTTTAAAAGAATAGAAAGGACATTTTTCAGTTTCTGCTTGTGGAAAAATGCTTTGATCACTGACACAGACTTCCTTTCAAATACAAACGCATAAACATACTCATGCCAAATGTGAGCCTACATTGACTTGATCACACACAAACACTTTTCCATCTACATTGTCACGCACACCCATGCCAGACCTCATGCACCAAAACATGAAAGAGTTAAGTTGCTCCTGCCTTTAAAATTAGCACATACTTCTTCTATGTGCCTGTCCTCTCTCCCTTCCACATGGCCTGATCCTCTCTCTCTCTCTCTCTACGTGTGTCTCTCACTCCACACCCCAAATCACGAGCCCTACCTCGAGGCTATGTCTGCGTCAGCACTCATTAATTTACATTAACTAAAGTGTCAAAACATGCACTGCTGGAATCTGCCTGTGATGAAAGGTGATAGAAAGCTCCGCAGGTGTTGTTAGTCCGTGGAGCCGAGCCCAGAGTTGTTTCTGCATTCTTTGTATTTACAGAACACCTACCAACTATATGAGTATAATCAGGCTCCAGTTTATGAGGCATATGATCGAATTAGTGAGGGCAACTTTGCTACAAAAAAGTGGACAGTCACAATTTTGCAGGTGTTACCTCCCACACAGGTATCGACACGCACCGTCACTATTCTACTTGAAACCATTACATTCAAGTGAGGTTTACAGGAAACTCCTATTACGTCATAAATAATGCATTTGGCATGTATCGCAAAATGTCATACTGTTGGAGCTCTGACTTATCTAACCTTTGTCCCCAGTAGCCACCTCTGCCTTGTCTGCATTCTGTATACAAGGAAATCCACCCAATAAATTAACCTAAATCATTAAGTCCCAACTAAACTAACTGGGAAAAGGTCAGGTGATGTGGGTTACGACCTATGACCTGAGGATGAGAAAGTGTAACTATTTAGGATGAGCTAAGAGGTCTATGCTTCTCATGAGACGTATGTCTCAGCATGCTGGGGGAGGGAAACTAGCACACCAGTATATCATTAACTCTGGGCCAGAAAGAAAGAAGGGGTGTGTTAAATGGAGTTGATGGGGGGACCTTAGCCCCACTCCCTGCTGGGCACTGCTCAGAGCACAATATCTTCGCAACCATGAGATTAAGCAGGAGAAAAAGTGCTTTTCCCCATTCACACGCCCTTTAGATTGTTTTATTAAACCATTTGAATAGGGATTTCCCCGTCTGCCGACAAGCGGGGTCCAGCCAATGCATAGTTCTCTGTTGCTATGACTTAACTTGGTCCCCACTAATCACTGGCCAGGGCAAATTTCATATAAAATATCTGGGGCCATTGTGGGACTAACACAGCGTGACAGTGGCAGCACAATAGGGGATTCAACCCCCCAGCAGGTTGTAGGGACCACTTGGCCTGCCAGGGTCTGGCAAAGTTTGGTGCAGGAGCATTGTCGGAGTATAGTGTCCTGAAATACCATAAATTGGTCGTAAAATCAAGAGAAGCTAGGCAACTAATGTAAGAGCTGGCGTTTCCCAGTTGAAGTAAATGTTATTACAGGTGTATATGGCCCCTGTATAACCTAGAGGTTCTAAAACATGTTTCGAAATTTCACCATTTGTATAACGTTTGTTGGCTTTTTCATACTAAGGGACGACACACCAGGTTCAAAATATGCCTTTGAATTGAAACCAGGTTCACATGGTGGTGTTGAGGTGTATATGGAGGCTCATAAACCATCTGCGTTCTGTGTATGCACGTGTCAAACATGTTTTGTGGTTGAGTGGTTAGAACAAAAAGAACAGATTTGGTCGACTAAAACGTATGGGTTTGCAGCTTATTGGTGAACGATGCTGCACAACCAATAGGCGTTTAGGGCTTTTGTGGACAGTAGCATCATTGCTTGCGTTACATAATTATAGGCTTGAATGCAGGTCATCTTTTATGCATCTGCGTCAATACTAGTATTCTGCATATAATGAAAATATAATGTAGAGGACTACATTTTGTTGGGGTTAATATTCTCTGTATTTGTTGGAAATTGAGGCACTTAAAGGCTTTATCAAAGAGCGAGGTGCTGTCAATCTTTTCTTTTTTCCAGGTTGCCTCGTCCACTCACACACAGATACACCAGGACATATTTAATTTGCCCTGATCCTTCTCCTTTGTTCATTTTGTTAAAAAAAAATCCTCTCCCATTTGAACTCCTCCACCCCTTTTTGCTCTGCAGCATCCTTCCCATCATTGTCACCCACAAGGTCATGTTTCCAATGAAGTCCCCCAGGGTCCCGTTTTTGGTCCACATACCTTCACACTTTTCATAAATAATGGCAAAACTTATTTGACAAGCCCAATTTAACTATATATATATATATATATATATATATATATATATATATATATATATATATATATATATATGCAGATGATATAGTCTTGTAGAGTGGAGAAGAAACTAACTAAGCTGAAACCGAAATGTTGATTCAAATGGCTCAACATTTTGACATTTGACATTTTGACATTTTATATTTATCGAGGACTAACACCATAGACACGCACCTTCGCTCACAAGAAGCTCCAAAATGAAAAACACAAATCTCCTACTTTATCAGTTTTAGATGAGGCATGGCGATGTGTAATGCATCACTGTTGATGGCTTCCTCATGGTGTGGTTTACATCTTTCATCCCTAAACTAGCTTAATTGCAAAATAAATATTACAACATCCAAGTGAAATAATCTGTGGTGGATGTAAGCGGCCATCCAGCAAGGAGAACAGAGGTTCAGATGTATTGTGAACATTAGTAACCTTGTGGGTATACAATAGCAGCATGAAGTGGGTGGTGGCAGCCTTGTGGTAGAGGATGCCAGTAGACCTTTTCTCTTGCATCATTGTTCCTAATGCCCTTTAGTCCTCAAACTGGTTGGAACCTGCTGTAAGGGAGGAGTTCCTACTCCCTTTAGCTTTATACTCCTCCCTTTCTTTTTTTTTCTTTCCCACTGTCGTTCTTGTTCTTTGGAGAGAAGCATGCCCTGCCACACATGCACACACACACACACACACACACACACACACACAGACAATCCCAAATGTCATTGTTGATCTTTAACCCTCTCTGTCTGTTTGTTCAATTCATATTTACACCTGGTGTTTCTATTTTCTTCATCCTGTTCTTTCCGTCTTTTTTTCTTGTGATTGTGCAAGTCCATACAAGTAGATTAAAATCAAGGCAAAATCCCAGTTATACTGAATCAGGGAATGCTGAAGCATTGAAAGGGTCTCATCTTCTCTAACTGTGAAATGCTGTTCGGGTTTGCTTATCTGGACACTGCAGTCCCATCACCATGTTGTGTCTATGGTTTTGCCCTACAGTCTGAGGCAGTTTCCTAACCTTTCAAAAGCCTAATTGAGTCCCTTAATTATAGGCCTGTCAGGCCCGTCTCTTCCTCTCATCTATCTGGAGGATCCTGATCCCTCTGAGTCATCAGTTAGCTATGTCAGACAGAGGCATATAGAGGCCTTGCTGGCCTTATTCAGAGACAGGATGATTGATGTCTGCGCTGAATGAACACACACCTTAGGAGATACAACCTTAACATGTGTAGCCAACTCTTCAGTTATGTATAGTTTGTTTGATGTTGTCATGTTGGCTTGGATTGAGAAATATTTCCCTATACGGTCATACAAGACCGAGCACAAGCAGATATCCATATACACAGGCGGTGACCTACATTATCCAGCAATTACAGCTAGAACTTTTCTTTAAGTTTCATCCTGAAAATAGCATCAGGGGCACATTACTCGCGTGACATCACACTGCACTACCTTGCCTCCGAGTATTTTTCCAATGCTCTATGTCTTACAGATATCTGAACTTCTCTTTTCCAGCCACTCGAGAGTCCGCATTTGTCCACGCCATCGCCTCGGCGGGAGTGGCGTTTGCAGTGACCCGTGCCTGCGCCGAGGGTTCGGCCACCATCTGCGGTTGTGACACGCGCCACAAGGGCCCCCCCGGCGAGGGATGGAAGTGGGGTGGCTGTAGCGAGGATGCGGAGTTTGGGAGCATGGTGTCCAGAGAGTTTGCTGACGCGAGGGAGAATCGCCCTGATGCACGCTCAGCCATGAACCGCCATAACAATGAGGGAGGAAGAATGGTGAGTTTAAAAAAAAAAAGCTATGTTTGCTGATTGTCGCAGTTTTCCCCTACTTTCAGATATTTGATCAACATGCTTTTTTTGTCTTGATTCTTAGTCCCTCAACGACAAAATATTCCTCAAGTGTAAGTGCCACGGGTTGTCGGGCAGCTGCGAGGTCAAGACGTGCTGGTGGTCTCAGCCTGACTTTCGAGTAATTGGCGATTACATGAAGGATAAATATGACAGTGCATCAGAGATGGTGGTAGAGAAACATAAGGAGTCCCGCGGATGGGTGGAGACCCTGAGACCCAAGTACAACTACTTCAAACCACCCACAGAGCGCGACCTGGTTTACTACGAAAGCTCACCCAACTTCTGTGACCCCAATCCTGAAACTGGCTCCTTTGGGACCCGCGATCGCGTCTGCAACCTGACGTCCCACGGCATAGACGGGTGTGACCTTCTCTGTTGCGGCAGAGGACACAACACCAGGACTGAGAAGAGAAAGGAAAAGTGCCACTGTATTTTCCACTGGTGCTGCTACGTCAGCTGTCAGGAGTGTGTGAGAGACTACGATGTGCACACCTGCAAATAAGGAAATGTGGTACTCGCCTTTTCCACCAAAATGTTTAAGACTTTTATCAGGCAGAGGAACGAATACAGCAACTTATGGACTAGACAATGAGAGACGATAAGGCGGTCTGACCGGTCCATGGACTCCAGTGGCAGACTTGACGGCCCTTCTGTTTTGCGCCGCAATACTAAAAGAAGCCCGTCTCTGCTTTGATCAAGGGTTGAGTAGATGTTGACGTCACAAAGCCTCATCCATATGAACCATGCAGATGGTGATGATGACAACAATGTCGATATCTCTAGCGATGACGAAAGAGTTTTTTGACGTAGGAGAGTACTGTCGGCTAATTGACAAACACCATATTGGTGATGTTCTTTTTTTTGGTTTTCTGTGTTTTAAAGTAGTTAGTTTTGTTGAGAATAGTCCAGCACTGCCAATGCTTTCAAGTCTTCGGGGCAAACAGTGAAAGTGTCACATTTTCTTCAATGTGTAATCATAACTTGGTTTTGCCACAGAAAGTGACAACATTTATGAGCAATTTACAAGATCAGACACTCAACCGCATGCATTCTCATCCTCAACATCTTAAGTATGTATGTGTATATCTGAAAACTAACACTGTTGCGTGAATGGGTTTCTTTATAGTGTTAATATGTTACTTATGTGTGGGTAAGAATGCACTTGCACCTGAGTGAATGTAGTTATTATGCTGCAATGTGTTTACATGTTCTCAAATTCTTAAGCTAACGAGTTAATATCTGCTTTAAATTACTAATTTTATCTCAAGAGTAGACATGAGCCACATCAACTGAACATCAGCAAAACAAAACAAATACACACAGTCTGCACATTTCCTGGAACACCTGAAAACACTGGGAGCTTTTTCTTAAGAGTAACAATGCTTTGAACAACATCGTAGTGATGACCAAAGACGAGAAAATAAAACCCCTCCTGTAAGTCTGCGGTGGTCAGAGAGCTGCAAACGGATCTGAAAGGTCAGCACTTGTGTCCCATTGAGAAATATGAAGCATGTTCTCCTTGTTTTTATCAGTATTAGCAATGTCTCATGTGACTGGGTGTTGGGGAAACTGTTATTTATAAAAGGGATATTCCCACTGTATTTTTGTTTCATTTAAACACACGTGAAATTATTTTTATTATGATATTTGATGAAATAGAGGTCAATTCTGTTCACCCTAGTAAAGAAAAACACAAACGGCAAACAAACCGCAAACTGTAAATCATATAAGCTCTGTATAATGCAGTATAATTCGCAGTTGTGATAAAATGATGACCAAAATCTGTGCATGAGATGTTTATCAGCTGTGGCTTCTTGTTCCCGAAACTAAACCATGAGCAGCATCACTGAAACTATCAATACTTCCCTTATTTTAATGCTGCTAAGTAATGTGTGTGTGTGTGTGTGCGTGTGTGTGTGTGTGTGTTTGTATAAGTGTGTGGGTTTAGTTCCTTACATACTTTGTCCATTTATGTTATATGTATATTCTTGCATGTATTGATTCTTTCTGTGAAAGAAATCTATTATATGTAGTTTGGAGAGAAAAAATGTGAAGTTTTGACTAATTCTTGCATACAGTAAATCCCATTTTAACCAAATAGACCAAAATAGAGTTTATGTTATTTTAGTTGCCTGTGGTTTTGTAGTCATGCTAAGCATCAGGGCAAAAAATGATTAATGTTGCTCTCCCTTAATTTGAGTAAAAATACAACACAGTATTTATTTATTTGGAAAGTGAAAAACTACTGAAATCTGAGAAAAGTAACATCATTTTTATAAAAAGGTGAGTGTGCCATTTCACAGATAGCCTTGACTATAAAGAGATGTGTAAAGTCACTGATGAATTATTGTTTACAGCCAATGTAATATCTCAGGCATGTATAGTAGGCTATCATTTTTCCATCCATAATTACTTTTCAACCGGACTGAAAATATTAATAAGCAGCCATGACCAGTTTCACATGTTATGTCATCTTAATAAATTACACAGCAACCATTATGAGTACGACAACTGTTATCTTGCATTTATTACTGTACACTTTATATGTGATTGATTGCTTGTGTGGACAATTTGCTTATGTTCTAATTTTTTTGTCAAGTCTTAAAATCCAAAGTTTTGTACAAACTAGTTTTTTTGCGTTTTTATAGATTTCTAAAATTTGATGTTTTTTTTATAATTATTTATTTCATGCTATGTACATATTAGTGAGTAAAAGTATATATTTGCAGAAATACATTTTTTTTTTTAAACAGTGTTGTGAATTGTAACGCTGTAGCATTTTTACCTCATCTGTTTTTTCACTGACTGCACACAGGTATTGTTTGTCTCACAGCCTGTAGTAGATTTCTAAAGTTAACTCTGTAACACCAAAATAAAGCAACATAAACAACCAAACGTGTTCTATTATCTGTGACTGAACTTAACGTGATAAATTATTGTGCCAAAAATATACACAGCCAAAGATGGTTCAGTGCACGGCCACCTCTGACCTCTATGGACTGACCTGAGGGATGGCTCCTAAACACAGGACCCATTGCCATACATATTTTACCTTTATTTAACCATATATATGACATATGACATGTGTACATACATGTAGCACATGAATCTGAAGATGATAGTGCAGTGTGAAACAAGTAGGTAACATTATTCAGCCACTTGGCAATGAAAACACACACTTTTAAATGAGAAAAAAGTTGTTTTGTCAAGTCAAGGAAGGAAGCAATAATTTCAAAAAAAATCTATTTTCCCTTTGATTTATCTTTGGGTGATTTTGGTTGGTTGTGGGAAGTGATGCGCTAGTTGGCTAGTTTTGTGTTAATAGTTTGTATTGCAGGGTAAAATAAAATGAAATATACAAGGTGTGTCATGACACCTTAATGAGATGATTTTGAGTTGGACTGGAATTATGAATGGGAGACTGCCATGGGCGTCAGAAGAGTGTAAAGTAACGGTAACCGTTTGTGGTGATGTGACGGTCGCGAGAACCCCAAAGATGATTTGTCCAGGAGCCCCTAAACAGTGTAGTATTAGCAAAAAGTAATAATGGCAGTAGAGCTCTAGTATAATTGTTTCCATGATAACAAGTCATGCAATACCTATGTAAAGTTGTCATGATTTGTTGCAGATCTCAGGTGTTCATTGCATATAATTCATGCAGCAGAATATGTTCTTGTTTAACACTTTACTACCTGATGTTTAGATAAGGAACATGTTGAGGTGAGTCCTCATTCAGCTGACTCAAACAGGAGGTAATCCTCAACAAACAAAAACATATCTCACCAAAATAAAATATCTTTCACATAGCATGAAGATGAAGCTCTTCCCTTTTCAGTGACAGTCATGCAGGTAAGCCTCGTTATGAAGACACCGTTGCAACCTATCATAGATAATACTGATGCCTGAATGAATGAAACCTCTAATCAGAGTCACACACTTAGAATATGTACAAGCTGTCAGTCATTAAGGACTAATAGGTTTTCGGCCACGGTGCCCAAACACGGCCTATGGATTTGTCAGAAAGAAGAAGAAAATAAAGCTGGACTAATAATTTGATTTCTTTGAGAGACTGCAGAGGCCAGCTGTGCTTTTTGGAGAAACAATAATACCAGAGAGAGAAAAAAAATGTCAGTGATGAGAGTTAAGAAAAAGATGGAGCTTTGTTGGAGAGAAAGACCTGATCTCGAGATAGATTAGGGGTTGGATGTGAATAGAGCCCACCAGTGCTCCGGCTCAGCCGCTGGACCCCTGATAGTCTTTGAGCCGTGCAACAATGTCACCACCAGAGGCCAGGTCTCACTGCTATCTAACCCCATTATCTCACAGAAAGATTGATACACACCCCCTCCAGAGTGGAAGCACCACAAAAAGTGATACCCTTCCGTTCTCATTCATGTGGATTCAATAGTCCGCCCACCCCCACATCAAACTATATTTTAAGCCGTCTTTCACAGTTTGTCCGACTGAAACTCATTACTTGGGTATACTCATTTTCCCAGACATTCATAAAAATGCTATGGCATTTAAATCCTGCCTCATGATGGGAAATGAATAAAGACTCATTGAAGACTGTTGTATATGAACTCCTGGGAGCCAGCCAGGTTCAGGTTTGGTTTAGTGACTGGGAGGCTGTCAGCGGCTCATTCCACACCTCGACCTTTGACACTTTTCACACCATCTGAATGGGAGTAAACAAGTGCAAAACATGAAACAGATCACAGGATGGACAGAAACTCCGGCCCCGCAGCAACGCTGTCTTTCGGCAGAAGGAAATGGGCCCTTCCCTTCAGACCAGACCCACCTAGGAGCTTTGTCACCCAAGTGAGAGGAACATTGTTAGCAGATAGTTGCCAGAGGCGGCCACGGTGCCTCCAGTGACTGAGATGGCATCCTGACTGTGAGAACTTTGACGCGACCAGACTGCAAGAGGCACCACCCAATAACCATATAAATGGGAGACAATGGGCCTAATTGCAATCAGTCGCCTCTTTTTTTTTTTATGTCCCGAGTTTCACCCTGACATTCTCAAGAGACCACCGCATGCATTTCAATAAAGCCACGTTGTTGCGGGGCAGACCGAAGCGACATATATACAGTGGAGTGGTGCAAAGGCCCACACTCGAATGACACGATGCAAATACTCCCACAGAAGTCACACCTCGGTTACAGCCTTTCTGTTTCACTCTTCCTGAGGCCTTTTGATGTTACCAACAGAAACAAACCCAGGAACAAACATGCAAACTTGGTTTTGATACTGAAAATGTAGAATTTGAGGTTTCATCTGCGTGCAAATGTTTGAAAAGGTTTTTTTCAAACGGCGATATATCAGAGAGGCTCAGCTGCTTTAATGCCTAACACTACAGCTCAGACTCAGCTTTAAAGAATGTGATTCACAAAGCTGTTCTTGTTTATAGCCTCACACACACCAAAGGTGATGGGCCAAAACTGAACTACAGAGGGGAAGTGCAGTGTGTGGGCATTTCATTATGTAACTGACTTTGAAGCCAATCTTTTGATGTCTATCTGTTCTGTCTGAAATTAGATTACTGGGATTCACTATGTCTTCAACACATTTAACACATTGGACCATCCGGATTGGAAGATTATTAAAAGTAAACATATTTTTGTTGTATGTAATTACTCCATGAAAAACAGTCTGACATACCGGTACCGCCATTGTCTAATTTGAGAGAAAGAGTGAAGATTTACAAATTCAAATATTGCAAATTAATCCCCCTTAAAATGCCTTTATTTTGCCTTATCCTGTTTTATATATGGTTTGTAAGTGATATTTCTCACTTCTATTCCTGACAGCACTCACACCTTTATTCAACACTTCAGCCAATAAATTCTAACTTAAGATCCACCAATGTGTTGTTTATCACACAATACAAATCACTCTTTTAGGCCACTTTTGGAAAAACATTAGATACAGTAGACAGATAAAATACTCTTTTAGAGATAACTCAATGCACACAAAACAACCCGTTCGCTAATGGCTCCGTGGAAACATCTTAACATCTGTCGCAATCATGGCATTACATTTTCTCTTTTACAGCCAGGGAGGGTAACGTGTGAAGTATGTCACCTGCCATGAATGAGGATGATGGGTTATCTGCAAGATTTCTAAAGAGAGCAGCCATCATCAGAAGAGATGTGGCACCTGTAAAGCAGCCTTATCCCCTTTTGAAGTGTCTGTTTGTATTGTTGAAGCCAACAAAGGAATTTTGCCACCCCTGTACTTACAAGAGAACATTAGTCAAACTGGGGGAGATAACAAGGGGAGGAGGGAGGGAGACATACTACTGCACTACACAGTCTACAGGTGCGTTTGCACATGCATGTGTGTGCGCATGTGACTATCACACTGACTGCTCAGGCTCTTCAGTTTGAGGAAGAGTGTTTGTGTTCAGGTATGTTGCTGTATGATGTGTCTGCTCGTGGTGGTGGTGGTGGTGGTTTGCAAGCCTGAAGGTTGACAAGGGGTCATCCTCCAGATCAATGCAGGCCGGGGTTGTGGTGGGGAGGAGGAGGAGGCAGACATGATCACTCATTAGTCACCTTTTCACCTCTTTGTAGCTCAAAGCAGTTCAGCAGGTAGGATGAGCACATGTGCATTTTCAGAAGCAGTTTCTATCAGTTTTACAAATATTTATTGCCACTTTCTCTCATCTCTCCGGCGGGGTCTAATTTCATAGTTATAGTACTCCTATTGTATACATGCGAAGACTGAGATTGTGTATTCACTTGTGGAGAAGTGGATCCTACTGGTGTTTGTTGTTATCGGAGATTTTATGGTTATAGCATTTTAAATCATTCTGGAGAATAAACCCACTTACGGCAAGTCACGGACTCTCTGAAATGATATTATTCAGCAAGGACTAAAATCAGCAGGGGAGTAGTAACGTTACGAGGCACATTGCTATCGCCAGATGAGTGACAACTTTCTTTGGCTTATTTTCTGTAACTAGTGTAGCAGGAAAGCATGGTGGAACAAACTAGCTCGCTAACTGAGAGCGGGCTAGTTAGGTAGCATGCTAATTTCACCGTGCTTTATCGCTACACTTGTTGCGGGAAATGAGCCGAACAGCAGGCCGTTGGAGATAGGGACAGGGCGCTGCGTCAGGTCAGGACGCAGTCAGCATTTATGAATGTCAGTGAAATCAGTCTTTGATATGCCTTTACCTGCCATCAAAGGACATATTAAAGTGGACGAAGAAAAGATCTGAGCATTCTTTGATTGTCTGAAAACTTCATTGTGGATACCAAACATTTTCAAATTTATTAGAAAATGTCAACTTAAACATTGAATACATTTATGGTATTTCCAGTCAAGCCAGTCAGTCAGTTACATGTATTCAACAACTCAATACAACCCATGTAAATCTAAACGTATTCTTAGTTTATTTTTGTGAAAACCTAATTTCTGGAGCCATCTTTTACAATTAACTGATCCGTTTTTGCGTCAGTTTGTTTCAGACTAGCAGTGGTAGAAAAATGTTTTAATTATTTCTCGTTACATTCAATACTGCAAGTAACAGAACCTATATGTAAATCAATAAATACTCTCACCCTCACTATTCTACTCCGATTTGATTTCAGTAGCTCAACTAGCAAACAACACATGTACATATGGAAGAGTTTGGTTTCATGCAAACCAAATTGGTAAACGCTTTAATCACAATATAAACTTAATCTTTGTATTCACAGACTTGTTTTTGTTTTACACCTGTTTTTAAAAGTTCCATTCTTGGTGGTTGGAAAAACATCAGCTTAGTGTAGATGGATGGGGAAAAAAGATGCATGTCCAAATTCATCCGCATTATTGTGGACATGTCCTGAGTGAGTGAGATTGGGTGTATCAATTACAAGGTGACTAGCAGGGGAGAGGAGCGGGGTTATCATTAGCAGGGACTGGCGCTGGCCTCTGGTAGTTCCAGTAATTACCTCACAAAGGGTGGTGCTTGCCTTCCCACTGCTTTTCCCACACTGCACTCCAGGCTCAGAATTCCAATCGGCCCCAGACCTGCAATCTCCACGGTTTTAGACAGCAAATTACTGACAAGTCCCATTCTTCACAGCACTGTAATTGCTTTTTAGTGCTCCTTTTATTGAGGCAACCCCAACCCCCTTGCCCTTCCCCAAATAAAGCTAAGTCAGGGAAGGGGCGAAGGGTTAATATAGATAACATTAGTACCTAATTGGAAGGTCTTGGACTGCAGGACTGTCATTTTTTCCAAATCTTTTGCAGTATTTGAGTGAATAGAACTGCGTTTCCGTATTAAACCTATTTGTTAGTGATCAAGAAAGACATGTTTGCTTTTAAAGTTGTAGTTCATTAGTTTCCCATTCGTTATGAAGGTGCAAACTCTGTAATACTGCGTCTGTGTGTGTCTGCTCCAGAGAAGTGATGTCATAAAGGCTCTTCACATCCCATATAAAGAGGGGCACTGAGTATCTTGGCTACTCTACGAATTAAATCACTTTGTGTTGTCTTTCCCAGCCCAGCGCATTACTCTCCCAATCTATCACTTTGTGGAAATCATTAGTCTCCATGTCAATACAAGCTCCGAGCAGAGAAAACATCTCATTATGGGACTTAAAGAGATCCGTAGCATTCTCGGCTCTGTCAAGCTGTTCTTCCTTTCTTCAATATAGTTACTTTCCTTTCACTCAGAGGACAAATTCTCAACGTTCCAATGCCGGACAACCCAACAGTTGCCATTTGAAATGAGAAAAAGAGAAAGAATAGAAAATGGCTGAGGGATTAGAGGATCTAAACAGGATAAAGGGATAGGAGATTCTTGGTGTGATCCAGTTTAGTTTGAAAGATGGAGGGTCTTAACACGGATTTGATTCTTTAGAATTCATTGTGCCATTATTTCCATCCTGTGCCGTTTCAGCTAAATTGTTTGCTGTTTTGTGGTCCTTACGATCCCATCTTTACATGCAAGTGTAGTCACAATATGTTAAATTATTGTGACATAATGCGCTAACTATCCCTTCATTTTGATTTAGAACCATTTCCAGTTTGTTTCCCACGTGTACTTTTCATATCGGTGTGGACATTTCACAAAGAGGAAAAATACAGAAATGAGCTAAGTGGTTTAAATGCTAAATAGTGATAATACACTTCCCCTGTTGTCTGTCTATGCATCAAACGTGACTACGTCCGGGCTTTATTGGCGGAGCTCCAAAGTGCCCTTGGGCTACAACCTGCAATTGACTCAGGTAGCAACCTAATTTGCCCGTACCCTTATGTGTCCATCTCCCTGTCAGTCTGAGCAGGTTGACACCTCTGACCCTGTCAGGGGTGTCAAATAGCTTGTCAGAGGCCTTCAATAAAGTACAATGACAAGCCCTCTAATGCATTACCACACGAGTTCTAGCCAGAAATGAGAGGCTGTAGTCTTTCCGGCCTCAAGGCAGACAGGTGCGCCGTCAAGCAACACACACAGCAAGCACACACACACACACACACACACACACACACACACACACACACACACACACACACACACACACACACACACACACACACACACACACACACACACACATACAAATGAGCCCTCCCTATCAAACCAATGACCAACAATATGATAGGTTGATAACACAGTTTACATGTTAAATATCTATATTAACATCTTTGGAGTAAACCAACGATGTTAAGGAGGAATTATCAATTGTCCAAACTATCATGACGTTTTCTGGCCTGTGGCGCACACTCTTGTCTTTAATGTTCAAAATGCCTACAAATTCATTATTCAATAACTTAAGGATTATCTTTGACGGCCTTACATAAGCAAAAGAGATCAGTTGTCAGTAGCAATACAAAAAACACCGTACCTGGACCACCTTGAGAGCATGTTAGGCCTGTCACCATGAGGCCTCTGTAAAGGGCCCAAAGGGCCACTTACAATCAGCCTGTCAATGTCACAGATGCCTGAATGCTGTAGGAATAAGATGAGACTATGTTACAAATCATTTGGAATCAACATGACAAGAGAAAAATGCCAAATCTGGACACCAACCTGGTTTTGATGCCACAGGTTTTGGTTGGTGCTGGTTGGTCGTTGAGGCCCTGCTTCGACATGCTGTGCATTCCAACCAATTATCTACCCCAAGGTGCAACAGGTTCACACTTTAATCTTCGATGCCTCCTCCAATGGGATATAGCTGGATTTAAAACTGGGAACAGGGGTGGGACAACCCTTAAAAATCTGTATACACAGCAAACATGAATCAACTTCAAACCAACCCACTGAGGGAAACAAAAAAAGTCTTTCAAAGAAATACTTTTATCCTCATTGTTGTTTCATCTTGCAATGGCTCGTCATAGCCCATGTGGATGCTTGAAGCGAGTTTCAAAGAGCAGACGCAGCCTCAAATATTACATCAGTCAAAATGTCCCTCGGGTTCCTAGAAGGTGAACCGTTCCGTTGAATGTAGGTCATATAAAGGGTGCTGAGAATTTGAAGAAATGGACCATGGTAACCTCACGTCCAACCAAGTCATCCTTCACCAGGAAATCCAGTTCCCTGGCATGGATGACGCTTTCTATGTGTACCTTGCCAGTATACCCACTTCCTGCAAGCCAGCGATTTCCATTCTTATTTCCCCCTCCCACGCCAGAGGACCCCATGTCCTTTCCGAGGAAGTGCGTCCTTGAAGAGTTTGTCCCAACCATCACGTCACGGATGTCCCAGGACATCTCCCATCAACCCCAATGGCTCCCACATATACTAGACCAGCTGTCATTGGAGGAGTTAGCTTAATACCAATATTTGAATTGCATTCATGCATACATGCGCTACAGTACCACAATTAGCCCAAATTTGAATCAAAACACAGCAAAATACTAAAAACAAGATCATTTGTGGCATCAAGGATGAAGACATTTGCACAGCACATTTCATACATTGCCTTTCACCTTGTTGCCTTTGTTTCCATGAACTGCTGCTGTCAAAATACACCAGAATAATCTTCATGAGCTAATGACTCAATATGGAATCGAATATTTCCTCATGTACCCGGGGCGGAGTGCAAAATGTTATGTAAATCCCCTTAACGACCTTTTCAGGCTACCGACAATCACCATACAAAGGTGATTGGCAGCCGACACCGGTGCACATTTATCCTTTTGCCCCGGCCTGTCTCTCTCTGTAGCGCCCCCTACTGTGAGAGGCGTGGGGTAGGGTGCCCATTGGCACTTGTTGCCAATGGACGAAGCCAGCATGGATCCTCTCATGGCAACGATGCTGGTCGTTGTAATAATGTTTGGTTTGTTTCCTGCTTCACACCTCCTTTGGGATTTTGCCCGACCTATAATCCAGGACATGAGACGCAGAGGGAGGCATCCCATGCCTGTCCATCCGAGTTCCAGCACTGCTTAGCCCAAACCGGCTCCTTTGTACGATTCACACAGCAGTCTATTGGTTGCCTGTGGGCCATTTCATAATGTGCATCTATTATCATGAATATTATGATTATTGAAACCCCCACCACACCGTTTACACAAACTCCAAATCCAAAAAGAAGTTCTTTGAACACAATTTATATGTCAGGATTTGAAGGCTCACAAAACTGCAGATAACACAACTCTCTTTTGCGTACACTTTTACTCATACACACACATTATCTCCCTCTGTCTCCGTCACACACACACAGGCACACACACACACACACACACACACACCAGATCAGCGTTCCCAAGCCCCTTACTGAGCGTTTGTATCCTCGCAAGGCCTCGTCTCAGAGGGGAGTAAGGCCCCTACTGAGATCCTTATACCACTTCCTACTGAGAAGCCTGTTTGGCTCCTTGGCAGCCCTCTTCCATTCATAAACTGCAGACAAGCATCACTCTCTGCCTCATCAGCCTTAAATGTACTTCGATTTGGGCATGACTGACTCTGTGACTTGGCTAACGCCTCTCAGGTGATGATGTAGTCGGTATGCATTGCCCAGAAATGTACTACCAGCGTATTTTAGGCTAAATTGAAAGTCTGGTACTATAGCTGTAGCCTCTGTAGCCTTAAACACCCAGATGGGAATATGTGTTCAGGGGACACATCTGATACAAATAAAGAAGGGATTCCCAAAAAAAAAGAGAAAGAGAGAGAGAGTCCATGTGTGGAAGAAAATGTGTCAAAGCTTTTACACAAGTGGGGCCCATCAGAATTTGTTTGTGTGTTTGTGTGTGTGCTTTGAGGCGGTGATATATACACCCCCAACTGTCCTCTTTCTAGTCCACATCACAACTGTCAGTAACTAGTGAGATATGAAGCCGAAAACGAGAAACGATGAAGGAGGGGAACCCTTCAAATGGATATTACCGCTGTGTTTGCCTGTGGAGCACGGAGAGGTGGATTTAGCAAAACCCCTAGGATCTTTACTGTACCTTCGGCTCACTACATGGTACGTTATGAATGCATATTAAGATCATTTTAACCCAATAAAGGGTTCAAAAGTTTCCGTTAGTACTGCTGCTATTGAATAGATTCGTAAATCTCAAAATGATAGTCTTTCAATTCAAAATGTCAGAAAACAACAATGCCAATCCATCGACAAGGGTATAATATTTCCGCAACGGGATTATCGCCGGTCCAGATTTATGAATTTGCTTAAGAAGAAGATACAGAAGTTGTAAAATTGTATTTTGACAGCTTTCACTGCATGTGTTCGCCCTGATCTCTGGTGTCTGCACCTGCGCTCTGACTCGGTGCACAGAGGAGGATGGGGGTTCGACTTTTTTTCAGCTGTGTGGAGGATCACCAAATCAAACAATAGCTTATCGCCACAGTTTAGTTTGTGTCTAGTTAAACTGTATTTTTAAAGCCAGTCCGTGTCACATTTTGTATTGAGCAACTACAGTCCACAGTGCAGCGTTGAAGTCCTTGGCCTGTGCTTTTCATGTTTTTTGGTTGTTGTATTAAGCAGTCACTCATCTAAAAGTAAAGATGCTAAACAGTTCCATGTTTTTATGATGATAAATAGGCAGCAACTTGACATTGCATTAAATATCACTATTTAGAACATGTATTTGCTTTAGATCATCCAAAAATGATAGTGCAATATTGAGAGTGAAATGCTAGTTTTTAAGAATGATATTTTATTTTACAAACTGCACATAATTGATACAGTATTACAGATGTTTTTCTTCTTCTTTTTAGATAGTAACACATCTAACATCTCAACACATATTTACCCACTTATGCACTTAATGTACTTGAATACACACTGCTGAATGCGTGCATACACACCCCCAGCCAACAGTCCACAGTTATCAGTCATACTTCCAACTCAAGTCCAGTGGGATGGATTGCATTGTTTCAAAGTGACAGAAAGCAAGTTTGATCTTTTTTTTCCAATTTCAGAAATGACACATTAATTCCCGCAGCCAGGATGTGTTTGAGGAGGGTGAGCAATTTTTTCACAAGTGGAAAATGTGATGACGGGCAATTAGAGGCAACGGTGATAACACTACTTTGTCATTCTAACAGCCTCCTCGGGGATACCAAATATGGCAATCTGAGGCGATGAGTCCATAGTCAGTTCCAATATATCCGATACAAAATCAAATATAGACCTCCAGTATTCCATCAAGTTCATGCATGACCAGAACATCAGAAACAAGTCTGGTGCTTAGCATCTGGCTAAATATGACCTTTTTTACAATTCAGTTAATGCAAGTAGATGGAGAAAAGGAGAGCACATTCATTTAAATGGTTGTTCTCTACCTAAAGAGAGGGATAGGCTGCTCCATCTCAACAAGAGGGAAATGCTTTGTTGTGCAAATGTGACTTTCCAAACTTGTCAGTACTGCATAAACTTTTGCAAATGTTTCATTCACAAAGTACGACTTTGTAGACAAAAACGAACAAACCACCTCCTACATAGATTACCGCTGTGTGTAAATGCAACTTTTTTATAGAACTGAGAAACTGTCTGTCATGTGTTTTTTGTTACTTTGAATAGATTTTGTTTCAGAATATAAACAATGCTTCTCAGTAAACACCCTCCACGCACACATTTAAAAGACAGCAGTTGCTGTGAAAATATGCTGAAAGTGATGGCAGTGCAAAAACCACAAATTATGGTTGCAGAGTGAGACTTTATGAGCCTTCCCTGTGTGGTCCATCACCAACTATAGACCCTTCTCCCCTCCTGCGGCTCTGTCCTGCCCTTCCACCCTCCTGCTGCCCCCTCTGCTGGGGGTAGCAGGCATAGTTGACCCTGGTTAAAATTCAACTGCCCCAACAATAGCATGGATAGACTTGTCCTTAATGACCTGGTTGAGGATCAAAAGGAAGTGGAAGTAGCATAGTTTGAAAACAAATACCTCTATAGATTTTAATTAATTTAAATAGTCCAATATAACAGACCACAGGTCATCACCAGGATGCTCCATTGGCAATAAGAAATGTCCTCTCTATGAACATTATCTTGAGTCTAGACAATTATTACACACAATAGTATAGAGTCTTAGGTTCAATAATATTACCCCCAATTTAAAATTGATAAGCAGTATACAGATATATATGTAAATAAATTGCTTATGACACACTATAACTTACCATATTGTACACACAATAACTATAATGTAACCTGTTAGCTCTGGAAAAAAAAGTCTACTAGTTGGACTGAGAGTAAAATGATCATATTTTTTATCAAACCATTATTCCTCAGATCAAGTATGAACTTTTAAGCTCAAGATGTCATCTTGAGTTTAGAAAACAGTTTTAAATATGTCTGTGAATGATGTGTATAAACAATAAATGCTTTATAATACACTCTAAGGATTTGTTGATGTGTGTAATCACATATCATTATAGAATTACAGCCAAGTTATTGTACTGTGTTATTAATCAGTTATAATAGTTGACAAATACATTGAAAAATATAAATATGTATGAAGGTAGTGTAAATAAATGCTTAAAAATGTAACGTTGTTTATTGCACAACAGCACAAACGCCACTTAGTGATTATACAGAGTTAATACATGTGTGTGTGTATATATATGACGTATATTATCCAATAAATAGTTCTCCCCCCAACCACAGGGGGCGACATCTTCCACTTTGACGGAAGTTTTGTTGAACCGGAATCTCTGACGTGTCAAATTGTCGCCATTTTCCGGAGGAAGAAAACGCCTTTAAGAAGGAAGCAAACATCACCTGCGTAAGTAAGTGTGTCAGAGAGTCTTTTATGAACCCAATCTACATTTTCGTGAAATGTAACCGTATAAAAAGCCGTACCCTTTTAAGCGAAATCGTCTCCGTGACCACGGTGACGATGTTCACGACGTAAAGAGAATAAACTGTGACTAGCTTCTGAGAGCTAACTTCACCGCGAATGCTAGCTAACTTATCTGAATATACCCGGTTATCACGTCACTCTGTAGTCCGTTTCCGCATACCTTCTGTTTTTAAGTTGACACGGACAAGTTAAATAACTATAGTTGCATGTTCGGTAAGTAGTTTTTTTAATAAAGTGTCGACGATAGTAACTGGTCGGACTGGTTTGTTTACGTATAGGTTAGTCGGACAGCTTTTGCATCGCACAATGGCAAGCTACATGTCAGAATCCTCCCGTGAGCCGCGGTGGGTCGTAAATTGACATAAATGTCGGGGTCTTGACATGTAAATTCGTCCAACACGTAACGTTGCTTCAGTCCTGTCTGTGACCTCTTTGCTTCCTGATTAGTCTCAAGCAAATGCATTTTTGCGATCCGTCTAAAATTGTGCCCAAGATTCAAGTACCCCGATTCGTGTAGTGGGGGCGCGTTGTTTTGTACACAAATATAGGAAACCAACAACAAATTGAGCGAGGACATATTTCATTTCCGGTGTTCTTAAGCGATTTGAGGAAACGTGTCCTCTCGCATTTGAAACGTCACGTGTTGAAACAGGAAATGAGCAAGTTGCCCTTTTTTTTAATTTTTTTATATTAAAGTTTGTTTTGGGTAAACATGTGCCTCCCTGTCTGTGGAGGCCACAAGACCACATGTTTATTGCTTTCCAACACGTATAAGCAGCCATTTAACACTGTAATGGAAATTTAATTAACCTTATCAATCTCCTTTAGAGAAAACAAATGTGATGTGAAACGCTTAAATGTCTTTTAAGTATTTATTAAACAGAAACTTGGAATAATTCAATTGAATGGGCAGAGCTCGTCACCACAGATGGTTCGGAGGTCTGACCAGGAAAAATAGTTCAACATGAGTTTTATACATCAACAATTATTATTGAAATGTTTGCCCTTTCCCCCTCCCTCCCCCCCCCCCCCCTGCTCCTCCTCGCAGTGTCCTCCTTCCCTCCAGACAAGCCGTGATGCTGTCTGGAGGATGTTGTTTGGCTGCGGCCCTGAGAGCAAGAGTGAGAGGCACAGAAAGAAAACAAAACGAAAAGAACAAAAACAATACCGAAATCAACCTGTTATCGCTTCACACGGATGGCGCCGATGAGACTGGGTCAAGATGAACTGAACTCTCCTCTCAGAGTTCAGCTACACATTTAAGAATAAAGCACTTATGATAAATTTCCACCACAATTCCCCCTTTGGTCACGAAAGTGACCACAAAAGTAATTACAATTTATCAACCCCTCAATACATTTGACCCAAAATGGTTTACGCACATCATCATCTGTAAGGTTAAGCTTCACCTGTTTTTGTGAGAAGTAAGCAACTCTATGTTAGATAGATAGGTAGGTAGGTAGATAGATAGATAGATAGAAATGCTGACATATTAATTAAACCCTGACACGATCTTTGGAGATGAGTCAGCCGACCTCCATCTCCAGGGTACTGGATTTATAACAACATGTCAGTGAGGTGGGAACAAGCAATGATCACAACAATTTAAACTCATCTATTCAATCACATAGTTATGTTATTATAACAATCATCAGGAACCAATTGTTGATTTAATAGATCCTTCCACCTGTAAACATTGATTGGATTATTTATTCTTTATTACACCACATCGAGGAAAAACTGTAATGACACGAATCATAAGCTTTATTACACAGAAGAATCACTTTTATATTCTTTCCCATTCGTCCCTGGGAGGAAAACAGTCAGGCGTAGTGTCGCTGCTGGATCAGCCTTGGGAGCATACACATATTTCTTATCAGCCAAATTCAGCCCTTTATTGTGACGTATTACGGCACTGTTTGTCCCATGTGGCTTCCAAATAAGTTTTATTTAATGTCTAAATTGTGCCCAGTGTTCTCCGATTCAAAGCAATCAGTGAAAGTGAGATTCTTTAGAATATAAAAGTCTGTCGCAGGATTGACGTCTATCGGTCTACCAAAACATTTATGCTTACAGAATATTTAATCTTTGAACAATTTAACTTGGAATGTGTTGGAAAAACAAATTAAACAACGGAGCGATGTCTAAAATGTTTTTTGATCTTTGGCACACTCCTCTGACGTGTGCTCTATCGGTACAAACTCAGATTGTACTTTCTCAAATAATCGCTCAACCTATGAATATTTATTTCCCCCCGTTCTTTTACATTCCCTTAATTAACAACTCATTTGAATACTTTGATATTCATATTATTTAATTTTCCCTCAAAATTTGAAATCCTATAAAGAGATATAAAATGTTCTAAAACGTTCATATTATCTGTTTTTCAATGTTCCTTTTATTTGCTTTGATCACACCTCTAAATCTTACTGAGCAGTTGAACGGAAATAGTTATAATCTGCCTTGAACAATTACCAAAGTATTTACTCTTTTATCACTGTGTTATTTTGCTGTCTCTTGGAGTAACATTACTAAAATAACTATACAAAATATGGATTTATCTTTATAATAACCTACATATACATATTCCACCTTTTGCTAAATAACCTCTGCTAATTTAGCAAAACAATGGAAGAGAGCACTTTGCAATTGTCTGGTCCTTCCATTCATCATTATCAAAACTGCACCAGATCGTCAGTGAAAGATGTTTCTGAAGGCACACCCAGTGTTATGAGCTGAAAAGAGAAAACCTAAATAAGCCTCGCTTATAGCTGCAGCAGCATCTGCAGCATTACCTGTTGAAAGGGATCAGAAGCGTTAGCGTGAGCATCGCATTTCATACCACAGTCAGTTTTAGGCTTCTAGCTCAGCGCTCAGACCTGTTCAAAAGAAAACAACACAGTTATGCGGCTCTCCGTCTGTTGGAGTAGAAAACAAGTTGCAGGATTAAGGTAAAAAACAGTAGTGAAACAAACAACAGGTCTCTGTTCCCCCCCCCCCCATAGTCCTGAGTCAAAACTAATGTCATGAAACCGTCCCGTTGGTCAATGCACTGTGTGAACGGTGTGTCCAGTTAGTCCAAGTGTCGGAGCACCCAGTAATGAACTCTCTAGGTCAAAGAAAGCCTCACTCGAGGAGTCAGTCCAGGTCAGTTTGTCATGCGCAGAAAAGCCGATTACCATGAATCATGGAAGAGAGGAGTGCCTCTCTTTCTGAATAATTTGGGATCCACTATCTATAATATGACGTCATTTCTAAGAAGCTCATTTGTTTCTCAGTTTGTGTTCTAGCCACAGCTTGAATTGCCTGTATTATTTTGGGAGAGAGGGTTTTGACCTCCGCTGTGATCACATGTCCCACGTATGAAACTTTAGACGGAGCGAATCGCACTTTTGTGTACGTCGCCTTTCTTACTGTACCAGTCCTCAGGAGCACGTGAAGGCCTGAGATCAGAAAGCAGAGTCCGCGTGCGCAGCCAGCCGGCCGGCCATGTCCTCCTCTCCATTCCTGGGGCCTCGTGCCAAGGAAACATGTGGAATCGCCCCACGAACAACTCAGCTTGCCTTTGTGCAGAGGTGTGTGCGTCGAAAGGTCCTTCTCTAGGGTCCGTCCTCACGCCTGCCTTCTCTCTGTCCATGTTTTGAGCAGTCTCGCTTTCCATCAGCCCCGCCGGATGCCACGGCCCCGCACATTGTCAGCTGGGCATCCCAGAGTTTGCGCTGACGATACTTTGGTTTTTCCTTCTTCTTTCGGCTGGTGGTTGGATGGCTTTCCCCTTCGAGGAGCGCAGGACGGCGGGAGGGAGTCCCCAGCAGGATCCACACGACCATTCACCTCGGACAAAGAAAGATGCAATTTAGCAGTGCATTCAGTTCCTTCATCCTTTCCGCTTGTTTCTTTTTTTATTATCACACTCATTCCTCAATCTTTTCCTCTCCCTACTCTCTGCTTCCTCTCTCCACATACTATACGCCCTCCAGTCCACAGTTTTTCCTTTCTTTCTTAGACTTCCTCTCACGTTCTACCGCTTCGTCTTTCTCTCTCTGATCCAAACACGCTCGGAGCTGCTCCAATTTCTCTAGGCTGAAACTGCCCTTCTCCGGAAAACCCATTTTTACCCATTCTTCCAATTGGTCCACGGTTTGTTTATCCTTCTCCCACATACATTGTATCACCGGAGATAATACTTTGTAAACAGGCCTTACAGGCGGCTCAGGCTGCACTTTGCTCTGATCTTTACCCATTTCTCCCACCAAAAAAACAACTATAGTTCCTTGTCCACCCTCCCCTCAGAACAATCTCATGGAATCAGGAAATGACACACAAGATCAAACTAAAAAGAAAGCCCACAAGTTCACCGGTTCTCCTAATCTCCAGTCCTGCTTACCGAAGCAGACCGGGGACATGCCTGTCCAGCGCCCTGTTCGCGCGAGATTTCCCCAGGTTCTCTGATTACTTGTTTCCTTTAATCTGAATGATCCGGTGCAACACACCAGGTTATCTACAATCTGGTGCGATACACAAGATCAAACCTATAAGACTACAAGCATACCCGGACACATCTGTCCAACACCCTGTATTGTGCGAGCCTGTTTTTTTTTCGGCCTTCCCAAGTGTCTGTTACATCACAAATGCTTTCTCACCGGGTGGAATTCTTTTTCCCAACTCAAGGATCGGAGCGGCAATCTCAAAACCCCGTCCGAGGACGGCCTCTCACCTTTCGGGAGGAATCCCCTATCTAGTAGCGCACTTCTGTTGTCCAACGGAGTCCAGATCACACGTCCAATCCCATCCTCGTCACCAATTGTAATGGAAATTTAATTAACCTTATCAATCTCCTTTAGAGAAAACAAATGTGATGTGAAACACTTAAATGTCTTTTAAGTATTCATTAAACAGAAACTTGGAATAATTCAATTGAATGGGCAGAGCTCGTCACCACAGATGGTTCGGAGGTCTGACCAGGAAAAATAGTTCAACATGAGTTTTATACATCAACAATTATTATTGAAATGTTTGCCCTTTCCCCCCCCTCCCCCCCTGCTCCTCCTCAGTGTCCTCCTTCCCTCCAGACAAGCCTTGATGCTGTCTGGAGGATGTTGTTTGGCTGCGGCCCTGAGAGGCAAGAGTGAGAGGCACAGAAAGAAAACAAAACGAAAAGAACAAAAACAATACCGAAATCAACCTGTTATCGCTTCACACGGATGGCGCCGATGAGACTGGGTCAAGATGAACTGAACTCTCCTCTCAGAGTTCAGCTACACATTTAAGAATAAAGCACTTATGATAAAATTTCCACCACAAACACCAGTTACTTAAAAACGTAATCGTTAAAATATTGCAAAAATGCTTTTTGTTGGTGTAATCATGTGGAAATACTGAAGTTTGAATATCCTGCAGCAGCTGCACAAGCAATAACGCACTAGGTACATTTAGGCAGTGACTTCTCACATTTGTGAAACTGGAACATGGTTATTGCAGTTTTTTTTTTTTTTTTTCTTTACCATTCACTCCTCTGCACACCGCATACTTAAACACTCGTCACTTTAACATACACTTTAACTTAAATACACACGTCACTTTAACGTACATTCACATTAACGTATCTGTTGACTGAGCACTTGCTTATCTTACACATATTTTAATACCAATTGCACTGTTGTTTTCGTTGATTGTTGATTGTCGTTTGTCTCGTCTAACGTCCCATGTCCATGTCCAATGTATGCACCTTCCGCCTCAAAAAATTCCTCGTTTGTGTGAAAACATTCCTGGCAAATAAACGGTTTCTGATTTCTGATTCTGATTAATTGACAAATATTGTATGCTTGATTATTAGCCATACACTCGTACTTAATTTATCTGTTTTCTCTTTAGATTTTTTTTTTTATTTCAGCTAAAGTAGGTCTCCAGCGCCAGTCGCCATGGGGAATAGCTTTGCAGGCTTCTTTTCTTATTTCGGGAAGAAGGAGATGAGGATCCTTATGGTGGGGTTGGACGCTGCTGGAAAGACAACTATTCTGTACAAGCTGAAACTTGGAGAGATTGTGACTACCATTCCCACAATAGGTAACTCAAACATTGTAAAATAAGGATGTCATGTGTTTTGTTAATACTTCTTTTTACTGTTAAATGAGAACTTCAAGTTTATTCTAAATGTAAACTTTTCTTATCTTCTTCAGGTTTCAATGTAGAGACTGTGGAATACAAGAACATCAGTTTCACAGTATGGGATGTTGGTGGTCAAGACAAAATTCGACCGCTTTGGCGTCATTACTTCCAGAATACACAGGGTACGTATTCGTTTTTGACATTTGTTGTACTTCCATCTGTCACTTTGTTAGGGCTTTTTATTATATTCACTACATTTCCACTGCATTGCATTTAAAAGACACTGGCCACGTCACACACTAAGTCATTTGGTCCCCGTTTGCTCTTGTTCTAGGTCTCATATTTGTTGTGGACAGCAATGACAGAGAGCGATGTCGGGAGGCTGGCGACGAGCTCGCAAGAATGTTGTCAGAGGATGAGTTGCGTGATGCCGTGCTATTAGTGTTTGCCAACAAACAAGTAAGTCATACTAGTGAATTGTATATCATAACTAGTTTTCTGCAAGTCTTTCCTGTTGTGCTCATGTTGGCTTTACTGTTTTGTTTTATGGTTTCTAGGACCTCCCAAATGCTATGAATGCAGCAGAACTCACAGACCAGTTGGGTCTTCACAACCTGCGCCATAGAAACTGGTACATCCAGGCGACCTGTGCCACCAGTGGGGACGGCCTGTACGAAGGACTGGATTGGTTGTCTGCTCAGCTCAAAAAACATTAATAATCGTCCATCCACTCAATCTCAGACCGTGCTCTCTACTCTTAAAGTTTTGTAAAACAGAGTTATCCTCTCCAAAAAAAAGTAGTGGAAGTTGCCCTTACCTCAGCAGTTATTGTCAAAAACATACAGGCCACTGGTGGGGATGATCTATTCTGGTGGGGATGATCTATTTTATGTAACTGTAAATATATTTGATAATGGGGCAGCTTATTGCACTCTACAAATCCTGTTGTGGTTATTTCTCTTTCGGGCAGCCATGTGTGCATTGAATAAGAAAAGGGAGGTGAAGAATAAGGATTTACCAGCACGATGGCCCAGGACCTCAATGCAATCTGATGACTTATTATCGGGTCACATGTACTGTGAGGGGCTTTTAATAATAATAATAAAAAATTAAAAAACTGACTTAAACACTGAAGCACTACTTGCAGCCACTGTGGTTACTTTAACAAGTGACTGCATGTACCAGCACCCCCCCCCCAAAATTACCATTCAGTAAACACAGGCCTCTTTGTACTTTCTACTGACTCTCCTTTTTTCCAAATTAAACTCATGTCTGTGAACACTTACCAGCCTTTGTTATACAGTAAGTCAAATGGAGAAATGCTGCAACAATCTCACGTCTACCTGCTTCCTGGTTGTTTGAAAGGCAGTATGTTGAGACGGCATTTAGTTTGTGTATTTTTGAGTCTCAGGTTTATCATGTGCTGCCTTTGCAATATACTTGTTAGCAAAACTGCACGATGGGGTCTGTTGGTCTTTAGGGTCATGCATATTCACTGGGTGTTTACATCATCAGGCTGCACAGGAACCATTATTTCAACAGCCCTATCCTGTAACTTCTGTGTACTGTATTTGGTAATTGTAACTAAAGAAGTTGCACACTACAATGGCCCTTCTGTCTTCATGTAAGGCACTCACAATTCATGCCTTTTTTTTTTTTTTTTTTTCTTCTCCCATTTAGTTATCAAAATCTTTGGTGGCGATACGAAATCAGTCTCAGCCACTTGGTTAACGTCGTGCCGGTATTTGTTCCTTTGCAGCACATGGGGTTTGGGGTAGACGAGAAGCCAAAACATGCGTGTGGCCTTTTTGCTTTCGAGCTTTTTGAAAAGGTGTGGGTGTTGCTTTACTGCTCTGTACATGTCTTGAGGGTGCGTCAAACAGTTAATCTCTTACTTAAGTGTCTTTTTTTATGTAAATATTTTTGATTTGTGAGGGAAAAAGCACTGTAATTAAAGTGACTGGATATTTTTTTTTTTTTTCTGCAACTGATTTCCATTTTTACACTCTATGCAATAAAACTGCTGAATGTTAAGATGCGTAATTATTTTATCTATACTTTGTAGTATTTTGCAATTTTACATGGAAAATGTGCAGTTTTGCTTCTAAAAAGACTTCAGACATCTCGACTTAGCACAGGTGATACTAATAACACTAACGATTGTTCTCTCCAAGCTCTCTAGAGAGAGTAACAACGAGCCGGGATGCTAAGTGAAATTCTGCCATCATTCATTTCATATTTAAAAAAAAAAAAAAAAAGTTTGTTAAATACTTGTTCTGCGGACAAAAAAAATAGTCACGGTAACTTTAAACAATTATCTGACGTTTCCTTGGGAGTGATTAATAAAACAACCGTTTGTTGCGTCCCAGACAGAATAGTAATAATACACTTGAGGAAACGATACTAAAATTTTAACAATCCCCCCCCCCCAAAAAAAAAAAAACGGAGTCATGGCAGCCTGTTGGGGCCGTCACCCTTTGACCCAGAGAGAAATGCGATGCCCCGAGGAGGTGATGTAAAGCAACCCAATGTTTGGGTTGAAGCAGTAATGCGGAGAGCACGCCCTGTTTCACATTGTGTAGGGGCGGCAATCTAGGACGGCATTCTTGCAGGTTGATTAGGCTGCTATGGATAATGCAGCCAAGCCTATAAAACATGGCAGGAAAGCATGGTGGTGGAAGGGGAGGGAGCCGGAGTCTTGGGCTGCTTTGTGTGGGCTCCTCTCCTGCTGCTCCGTCAGCTTGGTTTGTGTGTGGCAGTCTAACGGTACTCGGCCATATAAAAAAGGACCAGCCTGTTTTTTTTTGCACTCTTCTTTATGAATGCCTTGCTCTTTTTTTTTTTTTTTTAGTGCACCCCCCAGGTGCCAGCCAGCAGAATACCCTCTTTCAGACCAATTCAAGGCAAATGCAAACACTACACTCTATTATGACCAGTGGGGAGCATTCCAATGGTATCGCACCAGTCAGGGAGCCGAACCTAGAAAAAGTGAGGGATTAAGGAGCGCTGGCGTGATTGAGAAAAGAGAATTGCAGCTGCTGAGTAGTGCAAGAGGAACGGGGGGAGATGCGGGACAGGTACAAGGCCCAAAAATAAACTTAACTAGCTCGGCTCTTTTAAAGCGTAGGCTTAATCTTTCAAGAGGCAGCTGCATTGTCCTATATCTTGAAGAAATCATTTCTGTCATACTGATGTAAACGATATGAACATTGCTGTGCTGATGACAACGTTCCACTACCGTCAGAAGTTTCAGCTTTTACAGAAAAGCTGCCAAATGTGCGATAACTTTTGAAATAGAAATGTTTGTATGTAAAAGAAATACAACTCAATCTATATCCGTTTTTTTTTTTTTTTTTGATCTTTTACTTAAGTTGTTGTAAACATGGAGGGTCAGGAAAGTAATTTACAGGAAAAATCTTATAGCACACAAAAAAAAAGACGGGATATATATATTTATTCCGCGAGTTAATTCTCTAAGATTTCCAATAACAGAAATAGTTCCAGGGCCAGACATGTAATAAAAGATAATTGTTTGATTTGCAAAATATCTCATCTTGCATTGTATTTGACAAAAAAAAACTAATTAAAAACCTATGACTATCAGGAAATATTTGGTGGTTTAAATATCACAAAATGTAAAAAAAAAAAAAATAATTAAAAAAAACATACTCGATGTCAAACAACTCAAAATAACACAAAAGACACCAGTGTCCCGTGACCAACTGACCAACTTATTGGATGAAGGAACATGAAGGCCAAAGCCTGCGAGTCAGACACAGCGACCTCTCTCCATCTACAGTCCCTTTTGGCTGTTCGGGGTAAATGGGGTCTTCGGGGGCCAGTCGAGCCGCCGCAGAGCGTTCTGTCCGTGTTGGGAGTCTTGGAATTGAGGGGGGGGGGGGGGGGGGGGGGGGGGGCGGGGCATCAGTCGTCCGAGTCTGTGTCGTGGCGCCGCCTGTGGCTTTGTGTGCCACCAGCAGGGGTCGTCTTGTGGCTGACAGGGTTACGGGGGACAGGAGACCCCCCATCCGAGGAGTCTGTGTCATGCCGCTGCGGTCGATGGTGGGGGTGGGGGTGGGGGGGCTGTCGCTCGGCCTTTGCTCCCCCCCTTGAATGGCTGTCATGGGGTCTGGCTCCACTCTGACTGTGGTATGATGGATTATGATGATGGTGGTCCTTTCTCTGCCTATAGAGCAAAAGGAAACAAACAATCAATGACTGGGCTGCGGCGGCTCGGGTAGCTGCTTAGTGACAACCACAGAAAACACTTCATGACAGCTGTGAGTTAATCTACCGGCTATTTTTTGGACAGATCATTAATGCATCATTCATTCTGTACACTGCCATCGTGTGCTGATGTTATATTTGGGCTCCTCTCTCACCAGCACATTCATTCATGAACATGCGCTCCAAATTAAAAAAAGGTAATGCTTCAAGTATATCATATGTACGACGAGAGCAATGTGTAACCGGAGTCAAATTCCATGTATGTGTACACACACACACACACACAAACAATAAAGCTGATTCTGAGATGCAGTGACGTGTAGGACAGTGCATTGGCGCCCTCTAGTGCTGGGAAAAGAAAGCTTCTGATGTATGTATTAATGTGCAATGTAATTACCAAAAGAAAAACACAATGTCACTATTTAATGCAACCTTTGGATAAATAATAATAATAATAATAAAATATAGGTTGTTTTTTTTTTAGATAGAGGTGTTCTTTTAAATACATGATGTTATTAAGCCCTACTTTTGCGTTTCTGGTATTTTGACGCTCTGTATGGAGTAATAAACCAACCTTTTTATGTTATCTGACTCCGAAGAGGAAGAGTCTCTCCTTTGCCTTTTCTTCTTCTTTTCCTTCTTCTTTTTATCCTTTTTGCTCTTTTTCTCTTTCTTCTTCTTCTTGACCTCGTGCCTACAGAGTAAAGAAAACAAACAAACAAAAAAAGTTGCAAAGATGAATATTATTGACTTGAACATGGAAAACAGGCTGGACATTTTGTCCAGTAGAATGCTGTATAAAATGTAATATAGGGGTTCATTTAGTTATCTTAGGTGGCATCTAATATAAAGCACACTCACCGTTGTTGTTCCATATCCACCTTTTCTACACTCTGAGATGTTTTTGATGTTGAGGTTGCTGGACAAACTTCTGTTTTGTGGTGCTGTGAAGAAAACATTTATACAATCTTTGCATCAAGTTGTAGATCCAATGAAAGAAACTCCTAAAACTCTCAACTCTTTAAGTCCCACAACCGATATTTAAAAGGCCTGTTTTCCGTCCACCAAACTGCTTTTCACTTACATGATAAACATCTTAATTTTAAAAGAGTCGTCATCTTAAAATGTTCTGTGACATTTTGGCATCGAGGAGAGGAACTTACTGTAAAAATAGGCAAGCCTATTTTAGCTGCCTCCTTTTCCTTTTGGGAGAGCACCATTTTCCTTGAGCCTGCACTGTGGATGAAAGCACTCATTTATAAATCAAGCACTTCACAATCACAGCGCATTAAGATAAATGCTCTCCTGCCACTTGGACGTCAAGAGGAGCATTTGAATAAATTTTAACAGGACAAATATAGAACACTGTGAAAGCAGGGACCGATGTGGCCATTTCCCCCGAAAACAAACACTGTTTTCAAGATGGATAGAAAGGCCGTACAAGTATTAACAAGTCGGACCTTTAATGGACTGAACCCCCCCAAAAAGTGGCGAATGCTTCAATTTCTGAAATAATGTGTTTACATGTGAAGATGAGATTCAACAACAACAATCCAATTCTCTAAAGAAAAAGTACCTGGCGCTTCCCAAGCCTGAGACACGGTCCACATCTCTCTCTTCACCATCCACCTCTTCCCTCCGGTAAACATCTGCAAGGTCCTAGTTTCAACATTGAGAACAGTCATTGGAATTTTGTATTACGCCAAATTAAAGATGTTCACAAGCTTTTGAGTGAAAGCAGTACCACACAAACAGTGGCATACCTCTTTGGTCAGGCCAGTTGGTTGCCTCTTTACATTCCTGTGCCCTCTAGATAGTGAATGGAGAAGAAGAAAAAAACACATCAATTGATCACGTTTGTTGACCCACGTTAGCATTCGTCAACCATTTATCTTCTAGGAAGGTATACGTACAGGGCAGTCATCAGGGCCTCGTGCTCTGCAGCTTTGACAGCAGCAAGTTCATCCTCTTTGGTTAAAGGTTCGCCTTTTTTATCTCTCGAGTACCACGATAGATCCTTGCCTTTTTGCCACCGACCGACTGGTGCCATTAAAGAGTTCCCTGGTCACATGACGGAAGAGTTGAGAAAGTTAGTTCTACTGTAATGTACAGCTTGAATGTTCAACTAATATATATATATATATATATATATATATATATATATATATATATATATATATATATATATATATATATATATATTAATCGATTGTCAAAACAGTCTGCAATCAGAAATAATAATGGTTTTAAATGCATTACACATACAAGGAATTGTATTTGGTGAAAGGTGCACAACTATAAACAAAACAAAAACAGTGCAATAACATGAGACAGAATTTAAAAATAGAATAGATAACTGATCATTGCAGCTTTCTAATGATGATGGTGTTGTTTGTAGGTAGTGACTTCACCATCCGAACTCAGTGGAACAGCACGAATTAAATTCAGTTTTTGTTTTGAGGCAGATTCGTCCCTGTGATGTAACAAATGAATGAAGAACTTTGGCAACAAGTCACTTAGGATACATTTCGGGTTGCATCCTCTCCACAGAATCATCTGATGATCTCACCATCATTTAAAAAAAAAAGATATGGTGTCGATGAGACGGTATCATCTGTGAAAGCAATACGCCTCTTTAAATGTACCCATATCGTGAGTTTACGCGACTCCATGTACCAAAATGAATGCCATTTTCTCAACGAAATGAGTGTACTTCGTCTATTTATTGTCACGGCTGTGGCGCGTGCTAGCGCTACGTAGGTCTTGTTTGGTTTGCTGACATGTTGCCAGCAGTGTGGGGTCAGATAGAGAGGCTACGTGTCTGTGTGCTCTGAGGAGGGGAGCGATGAAAACTAAGCCCTGCTGTCTGTAGAGTGGGAACACCGAGCAGCCAGACACCGAGTAATGAGGGACGTCACAACGAAAGGTACGGGAAAGCAGCACGTGGATTACCGAAAGCCACGGCGTGTAGTTTAAACTGTCATTTAAAAAAAAAAACATCTGCTCAGGATACGCCAAGTTAGCAAACACCGATTAGCAAGTGTAGCTAGTTAGCTAGCTATCTGGTTAGCGAACTTGGCTGCCAACTTAATTCATTAAAAACTTACCAAGATAGTTTTCTCTGTGTTTGTCGAGTTTCACGTCGTCCCAGTTGAACTGGTCCTGTCCTCCTCGGACCCCTCCGGACCTTGAGGAACCAAACATGTTTACTTTTGGATACTTTAAGGAGAAGAAGCGGTTTCGCCGTTAGCTTAACCAGCTGACTTTAGCACACGTTGGCGCACGAGCGAGCTGGGTGCGATCGGCCCTCGGCTTTCCACTCATCCGGGTACTTTCGTGGTAAATTTTCTTCCCTTTTGTTGCTCGGAACAACGTGTTTATTTGCGTCAGTGTTTACTTAAACACCCTTGAAAGCGTGAATTAATTCAGCCAGTTATTTATCAGAAATATGTGTAGAGCGCGAGGGGAATAGTTGGATAAAACCGCGCTCAAGTGAACCTAGGTTATATTAGTATAGCTAACGTTAAAATTACGGCCTAATTCATATCTACAGTCGAAATACTGCGCATGATCTTTACGTTAACGTGGAAACTGCCGTAACCAATGAATTATATATTTAGCATTAGCTGCTTTTGTATCGCATATGCTTTTTAGGCTAACCTAATGATAATAAAACTCCACGGTTCTGTTTTATCCTGAAAATTCCCGATGCCCGCGAACGCAACGTGTCGACCCTTAGTGATGACGTAGGCAGCGCAATTTTCCTTAATGGCTCTCACAAGCCAAGACTGTACATAGACTGTATGACAAAGTACAGAAGAGGGAGACAATCATCCGGAGACGGACCTAAAATCTGTGACTAACGTAACTCCCGATGTACACGAGATATTTTTCCAGGCTATTGTCAGGTAGGAGGGACGATATCTCCTCTGTCTCTTGTTGTATCTTGTTTGTATTGTCTGCCATCATCACTGGAGCCAGTACTGCCATTTAATTTCCTTCGGCGTGAGAGGAGTCAGATTGTTTCTGCTGCGTTGTTGCAGAGGAAGAAGATGGTTGTTAAATTGATCTGATGCAACGCTGGAGCCATCAGTGATGACTGTTAATCACTTTAAAACAATCCCATACATATATGTTGTTTGTATCTCAGCTTTTGTGCAAATACACATGCCATTTATTTATAAATCCAAATGTACATTAGCTCATTATGCTGAGTGATGCACCATAATGTTGTGAAACTTAATGCTGAGCTGTTTTTAAAGCCCCCATTCACTCCTGCATAGTGAACCCTGTCAATACGTTTGAGCTCAATTAGTTTTGGCTACATGTGATTGTAAGAAACATCACACATCAGTATCTACGCACAAAGCAACCGCACACACTTTCTACAGGAAATGCTGCTCTAGTTTGCATTTCCATGCAAATCTGTATTTTTATCTGTGAGAAAATGTAGACACAATTTGTTAAATGAAGTGGAGGTTTCTGGCACAACTTCACCTACTATTTGGAGAAGGAGACGTCTGAAGAGTTCAAACTCTGGCAACACTTGTAGAATATAGATCAGGGACCCCGATGAAGTCCACAAGTTATTGTGACACTCAAAACCACCAGACACAGAAACAGCTTCTTCCCACTGGCCGTCACTCTGATGAACAGTTAAACAGACTCTTCATCTGCACTATCTGCACTTTTTTGTTGTTTTACTACTGTCTTTAATGTCCTTTTTATATTTATCTTGTATATTGTGTGTGAAAAAAAGTACGAAGAGCAAGTGAAACCAGAGTCAAATTCCATGTATGTGCAAATTTACATGGCCGTTAAAGCTGATTCTGATTCTGATTCTATAATAATAGAACATGCAAAGTGCTACTTTGTAGTTTATGTATGCTGTATTTGGATAGACAATAGTAAAAAAAAAAAAAATGCAGTAGACTGAATAAGACTGGTTGAACGTGTGTCCACATAATCCCCCAATCACTTACACGTCTTGGTAAATTGAACTAACAAAACTGCTGTGTTGACGTTACATGCTGTATGTTGTACTGCAACAAATCATTATTCTCCTCACCGGCGATTCTGTCAACTGTTTGTTTCTTTCTCCTATGAATGGGCAAATATTTTTTTGGCAGAACAGTGCAGAAAGAACATTAGGATCACAATTCCCCCAAAACCCGAGGTGACATATTAAAATAGCTCTTTTTGCCCAACCAACAAATTCATACCAAAGATATTCAATACATTAAAGAAAAACACGGGCAGTCAATGTGAGATTGTGGAAACATGAAATGTGAGCATTTCTTTGCTTGTAAAGCAGTTGCTGATACATTTGTTGATCGAGTTACTGAGACCTGATGGATTTCACCTGATTTTAAATTGAGTTGAAGGCAAATATAAATCACATGGGGTTTAGTGCACATGGTTAAAGTGCAGCTTCCAATAAGTGACAACTTGCAGTTCTTCATTTCCTGTCATGTCCAGTACAAAAGGTTGATTCTTGTGGGTGTTGGAGTTTCTGAGATAATTTGTTGCAGTCCTAGCTGCATGGATTACAATGGGAAGATCCCGTGCTGGTGGTGGAGGGTTGTTGTTGTTGTTGTTGAGGTTGATACCCATTTCAGGATAGGACCTCCTGCATCTTTAATTAGCCGTGTTGCCTTTTACGGGAGGCATTCAAGAGGCATTGGAGAATGACTCTCTGTCATTCGCACCTGCAAAGACAAACCGGCTTCATCCGGTTTGCTTGGAGACGAGAAGCCCCATATGCTGGGATCTTTGGCTATAAAAAGATTTCGGAGACTCTAGTTTTATGTTTTTTGAAGATTTATTAGGCGAATGTATCGTATGGAATTCCTCATTTTCTGACTAATTGCCACCCTGTGTGACGAAATATGTAAGTAATAGGCCTATAACAAAAAAAACAACAACATAATGATTGAGTTTAATTTTTCACTGTAGTTCTTTTAGCAGCTCGAGCTGGCTTCCTGTTGCTAATATCTGGTGGGAAGCTGCTCCCACCTGTCAGATGGCCTTCAACAAACACGTACACTACTGATAAGAAATGGAGGGTTGTTTTATTTATATACTCCAAAGACTGAGACAACCCGTGTCTTTACTATAATATCAGATCTTACTGGATAAATCTACTGACCAATAGATAAATGATAAATTGGACGAGGTTGTTTACTCGGCCCCGCCCATTCTCTTTCTCTCCCTCGCACACAATCGACCCGTCACCCTCCCTGTTCACTTGACTTCTCCGTCTGTTCGAGCTCTGTTGATTTAAAGGTAAGGTGGGAAACTGCCGGCCTCACTTTATTCTTTACTTGAGTAGCTTACCTCAGAACGTATTGCAACATAGAAACGGTAAGACGTTGAAGTACCTGTTTAGCAAAGACGTGTACTACAATAACTAGACTTAGAGGTTTAGTGATTGGATTGCTGCATAATTTGGCTAAAGGGGAGTTTAAACTTTAAAGTTGTGGCTGTTTAATCGAAAAATGAGCCCATGTCTCTAATTAAAACAAGTATTTCTTGCTCTTAGCCTCTTGTGAGTCTTAACCTCTTCTGTTTCCCCCCCCTGTCACTACCAGCCGAGAAGGGCTCTCCAATTAGTGAGCACCTGCACCACGGGGAAGTCGCCGCTTCCAACCCGTTGATTGCCTTTGCTCTTGCCCTTGTGGGGATGCTTTGGTCTCATCATTTTAGTTTCCTTTGGGAACTGCTGGCGTAGCAGAGCGAGGCTTGTCTGAGCACGTTAACCCGCTGTAATGTTTAAAATGTTTTTATTTTTTATTTTCGGTCCTATGGTGACTCATGCTACATGTTTCCAGTGGCTGCGTGTCACCGCTCCAGCCTCACCCACTTGTTTCCTCTACTGAACTCTCCTCTCTCATTTTTTAAAGCTATGGCTGGACCCAGGCCTGTGGTGTTTAGCGGCCCGTCCGGAGCGGGGAAGAGCACGCTGTTGAAGAAGCTCATGAAGGAATACGACAGCATCTTCGGCTTCAGCGTTTCCCGTAAGTATGCCCCTCTGGATACAGTTTCTTATTCGTCCTTGGGGAGGACCTTTCTTTTCCAAAATGATACAAAGAGTGAGACAAAGACTTTGGATTAACACTCCGAAAATACCTAAATACCACGGACTGGATGTCTTGTAATTGAAAATGTTGCTTATTTAAAGCTTTCTGGCTCTATGCCAAAGCACATTCCCTTTCTCACCAACCACACGGCTTCTCATTGAAGTTTTCCATGAGGCGTAGATGATGTATTCTGTAGTATTTCATGTCATGCATTCAACTAAAGCAGCTGTTAATGGGGGCGAAACTGTTCTGCTGATTATTTTCTTGATTTTATATTTACATTTTCCCACTATTTTCTAACATTTAATGCACCAAATGATTAAAATAAAAAATAAATAGCAGATGAATCAACGTGTGAAAATACGCTTGGTTGCAGCCCAGTCGTGTTATCCGTCGACCGACTGATGGATGCATCCATTAATTGTTTCATCTCCAGACTGAAATAAAGCTCAGACTGTGACATAAACGTCTTCTCAACCCTCAGATACCACCAGAAAGCCTCGGCCCGGAGAAGAGAACGGCAAAGGTACAACTCGTTCCTCCTCCCTCATGACCACCGTAGCAGAAAGTTCCAGTTTTTGAGTCTTTCTTTATCCGTATTCTTGTTTGTCTCTCTTTTTTCTGGGGGGGGGTTTCCAGATTACCACTACGTCACACGGGAGGTGATGCAGGCAGCGATTGAAGGCGGCGACTTCATAGAGAGCGCAGAGTTTTCGGGGAACCTTTACGGGACGAGTAAAGCTGCCGTGCAAGACGTCCAGGCCAAGAACCTCATCTGTATACTGGACATTGACATGCAGGGCGTGAGGAACATCAAGGGGACCGACCTCCAGCCGCTCTACGTCTCCATCCAGCCGCCGTCCATGGCCGTCCTGGTGAGCACAGAAGGAAATGCCCTTCGTTGAACCGATGCGTCTCTGTCGTCCGGCCGGAAGAGGCGTTCCCGGGGCGTGACTTTCTGTTTTGCTGTGGGCCCACGGGTTTATCTTGTCGTGCAGGTTTTGTATGAATGCTTTTCGTTTCAGGAGGAACGTCTGAGAGGCAGAAAAACCGAGTCGGAGGAGAGCCTGCAGAAGCGTTTGAAAGCAGCTCAGGTGGACATGGAGTTGGGTAAGTATTTGTTTGTTCGCAAAAATGAAATTACATAAACTAAAAATAAGAGTCTAACCATAATTATATGTCCTTCTAGGTAAAGAACCTGGCCTCTTTGATGTCCTAATTGTCAATGATAATTTGGAGGATGCCTATGGGCGGTTAAAGCAGGCTCTCCTTGAGGTGAGTGTCTATTGTCCTTTTACATTGGATGATCAACACACGTTAAAACTCTGCTTTAGGGCACTGACTTCAACAAATACTTGTTTGATTCCTTTTGCACACTGATTAAATATGTTTTTTACGTTGATAAGATTCAGTTGAAGGGAGACTGTGACTTTTTAAAGAAGAAAAACACAATCTGTCTCTTACAAATGGGAAAAGTTCAAATTGTCTGCATGACGCAACACTGTAAGAAGACAGACGAAGTATTGCATTTCGTGAACAGCACCTACCTGTATGGGTTGCATTATTAAAAATATATTTTTTTCTCTCTCCCTTCTCTAGGAAATCAATAAGGTCAAGAAAGTCAACATGTCTTCGTAGGAGACGGCAGCATCCGGACACCTTTTTAGTCCCGCCCATCCTCTCTCTCTCTCTCTCTCACTCTCACACTCACTCTCACACACACACACACACACACACACACACACACACACACACACACACACACACACACACACACACACACACACACACACACACCAAATCAACCCCACAGACCTCCATTCCAGTCGTGAACATTCAGGTGGTGGTTTGTGAACCTCCGACAAACATACCGTAGCGGATTCACAAATACATAGGTTTTATATTTTATTTAGAGGTAGTTATTAACAAAAGTTATCAATAAGTCCTTTTTTTAAATAATTTTTTTACTCCATTTTCCATGTTGTTGTTTTCCCTTGTATGAAGAGAAGGTACTCCAATAATGTTTACTTGATATGTGACTGGTATGTCATGCAGGGTGCTCTGTCGGACTGGGTTCACTGCACCAACCTGAACTAACACAAACCGACAAACACGACTCATCATGTCTTTCCAGATTGTGGATGGAGCTGGTTTCTAGATATCTTGGTTAGTGGCAGAGTGTCACGTTGTGTTGATTGATGGACGTACAGACGGATCGCTGCACGCGTTTAGTTCAGGAGGGAAACCGGCCATAAACTTCAGCGTTACAACAGGTAACATGGTTCCTGTAATTTCCCCACTGCGGGACTAATAAAGAATTATCTTATCTCTTATGGTGGCAGTTTATGTTCACGGGGCACACGCAAGTCATTCCAGTGCTGGTAAATGCTTTTCTTTGACAGGTTTTGTGTAAATTGCGACAGAGGTTCATCATCAGGATGTTTGGCTGGATAACCGTGAGATTAAATCCCATAATAGAGATAGGAAATGTGACTTAAAACGAGGAAACAATAGATCATATATTGTCTTCTTTTTTCTTTTCTTTTTTTGGGTGTTTTTTTAAGAACATTTTGTAAAACTTTTATATTGTGTAACTATCATTTTGCAGCTTTTCCTGTCCAGTAGTAATTCAGTGGACTGTTTTGATTCCTTACTTACTTTTGTATCACTTCAGGTTAAGCACACAGATCTCTTTTTAACTTACTGAGAGAATATATTTGACTAAAGGTTTACACAGGAATCCTGAAGTTAAATTGACTAACTTTTTAAGACCCGGTTCATTCCTTTAAGACCTCATTGCCACTTTGCGTTCCAACCGCTTACATCTGGGACAGACTTTAACTTACTACACTATTACCATTGATTGTAAGGCAGTCAGCAATAGACTCACACTCCTGCTCTCCATCATACATACTCACACTCTTCAACTCTTTGTTATTCGGCTGTTATTTATAGATTGTGTTATTGTATACGTATGTTATGGAATTAAAGGAATTGGAGGTCAAGCGTTTCTCTACATATTCTTGTACAACCAGTGTAAAAGGTATTATATGAAACTATATGAGCGTCAGGGGGTGATGTCATGTCAAGAGCTCCTTCTTCACAAATCAGCGACGATGTTTAAAAAAATGCCGACGCGCAAAAACTTGCACTGAACAATTTTTTGCAACGTGCTATTCTGACGTTTTTTTTAGTAAGTAAGAATTGGGAAAGAAACTGGCCATACTTATTATTTGCAGTACAACTATTTATTAGAACTGAGAACTCAAAACATATTTGCAAAAACTACACACATACAGGACAAGAAATTACAATCTATTAGTGCGTTAATGTTAATACATCACATGATCCTATTAACTGACTTAAATACCTTTTAAAAACAACACCACACATCTTTAAAAGGGGAAAGTTCTGTTTTCTAGTCACTTTTTTTTTTTAAATTGAAAAGGTAGTAAATTCTGTGAGCTCAAGTATATTTGCACAAGATTAGAGATCTGGTTACGCTCGATAAACACATGCAGTCACTATCTAAATATCTTTTGCTTACATATGGCCCTGTGATGCACTGAATTCACAGGTGATTGCACTCTATTACTAGACACAAATGTCCCAAAAAAATGAAAAGGTGTAACATTCAATTAATGGTACAAACTTCCATTTCACAATAAATGACACATGCAGTCAAACGGTGTGAAACTGGTTCACCTTCCAAATGATTTGCGTGTAGAAATGCAGTATTTGTAAAAGCTGTTCGCCAACAAAAACCAAAAGAAGAACTCATGTTTCACTTTGCCAAACACAAAGCACATCTTTGATTAAACTTAAACAGCCGATGGACCACAACGGTCTCCAAAGTTCTGCCGTTAACCGTTCAGTGTTGCATATTTTAAATTGACTTCACGTTGAACTAGAAACACGTTGTAGACATGACCTCACCGACTCCAACATTTGCTGCAAAGCACTGCAAAAGGAGACATTAGTGAACAGGTACAAAAGTAAAAACCCCCAAAAAATATATATATCTAAATATACTGTGTCATTATTTGGTTGTGTGTATATAGCAATAGTGATCAATAAGAATAATGGCTGGATCAGTTAATATTAGTGGGTCAAGGTTCATGATTTTGAGAAGGTGTATTTAAGTGAAACAAGATGCTAAAAAAATATGTAATTCCACTTAAAAACAGACGACAAAATAGTAAAAATGTCAATCCTTAATTTCCTTTTCCTCTCTGTCCACCATGTATATTGCAATACCGCATAGGTCATTTATCAGTTGTAACAAAGACGTTTGGGACTGAAACAAGCTTACAGTCACATATTTAATACCTACAGTTTCCAACTCGCCCAGTCTAGAGACACCATCTGACACAAACCATTCTTCGAGAAGAAAACTCAAGAGATTGAGCTTTTTTTTTGGGGTTCGGAATGGTTCGTCAAATGCAGTAAAGATACTTCAGGTCAGGATGCTTCACTCACGCAAATAGAAATGTCCCCATTTAAGACTAAGAGGGTTTGTCGTACCAAATGAAAAACGGTTTGCTCCTCCTACTGATTCTGGTGAAGGTTGTCGCTGATTTGAAGCGTGACTGGGTTGCCCACCGACGTATAGCCGTAGGTCTGAGTTGACACTTTGGTTTTAAAGCTCCGCTGCCCGCCCTCCACTCTCTGCACCTCTGAGCAGTACGACGGCTTCACTTCGACCTTTGCGTGGCTCACTTGGATCGGGACGTGCCTCTCCGTCCGGGACTGGCCTCCGCTGGCTTGCGGGGCTGCGGGGGAGAAAACGCTGCTGGAGAGATGCTCCCTGAAGCGGCTGAAGAAGCCGCCCCTCTGCCTGGGGACCACAACGGGCCGCCCCACGTTGAGGAGCACCGGCTGTCCCACCGTGGAGCCGCCGATCTCCCTCTGGAGCACAGAGATCTCGCAGGGCTTTTCCGCGGCGGGCTTGTGGGCGCCGGAGGAACCGTAGGTCTCGCCTTCTTCCGGGACGTAATCCTCCAAGTCTTCGAGGGTCAAAACGCGGCCGCCTTCAGTCAGAATCTCCTGCTCCTGCTTCCCGAGCGAGATATGATCCTCATCATCATCAGGTTCAAAGATGACAGTTTGATCATCGTCCAGGTCCTCGCTGTCCTCTCCGGCTAGAGCGAGGACAGACGAGAGCTCGTGCGGCTCTCCGGTGACTCCAGAGACCGAATCAGAGGTCACGCTACCCTCCTCTTCCTCCCAGGAGAGCGGCTGGCTGCTGATGTCTCCCTGCAGCTGCGCCTGCCCCACCAGCTTGTTGTTGGAATTGTTCGCGTTTGGGTTTTCCGGCGGAGATCTCCTGGGTCTGGAGGGAGCGGCGGCGCGATCGGACCCCGCCGGTGAGATGCCCCTCCTCCTGGACAGCCTGGGGGACTTATTGACCTTATACTCGATGACCTCCTCCACCTCGATCCACCTGGAGTTGCCCTCGGCGGCTCTCGCTTCGGCGCCCTCGGGTTCAGTGACGTAGAGGGTCGGGACGGTGCTCTTTCTCGCCGTGGGCATCCTCCTCGGCCGGGCTGCGGGGGGCTCCGGGGTGGAGGTCTCCGAGCGGTGAGCTCCTGCCATGGTGAAGCCGGGGGACTTGTGCCTCCTCATGCGTTGGTTCTTCACCACAGTGGTTATGGTCTCCTCGCTGGTGTAAAGAGAGAGAGAGAGCGACAACGCAAACATTATAAAACTATAGGGAAAAAGATATCAGGCTGCGTGCAGTTTAAGTGACACTGATCTATGTAACTAAATAAGAGAAGCTCTTCCTAAGTCTGATGTCAAGTAAGCACCTCCCACATGCCACCATGTAGTTCGCTGCACTGCATATCGCGTGTTGCCACAGTAGAAAGTGTTTGATTCCAATACAAACGCTGCAGGAACAACGTTGCCGGTTAAAGAAGACGGCACCCTGGTGAAGACGGCCCATCCTTTCAGCATCCTTGTGTCAGAATCCTCGGGCTTTAAATACGACACAACGATGCGTACAAGAGGCCGCGGAGAGGAGCGCACACACGCGCTAAAGAACTTTAAATCCTATTTAAGTACATTTCAAGCAATATCTACACAGTAAGACTCAAAATAAAACATAGAAATGCATCTGTATCACAAAGCCAGCGACTGCGGAGGAAATCTATCCTGAAATAAATATCGTTGAAGATTCTTAACTGTGACACATGATCTCAAAGTTAAGAAACAAAGCTCTTTCTTAGAGTCTAAGTGACATTTCTTACTGATGTGATTAACGTGTAATGCCCAGAGGAATCTGAAGTCCAACCAGGCATCAGGCCGGTTCACACTTACATGATGATGGTTTTCTTTGGTATCCTCGTCTCCTGTTCAGTAACTATGGGTGGAAGCAGAATAAATTAGATTTAACAGACACAAATGAAGCTAAGCGCAAAAAACAATAGTCACATCTACAGAACAGGATGCATAAGACGATTGTGCACCTTTAACATCTGCATTAAAAGAAATGTTATTCAGAAACTGAACGTACATGCATATCATACAAATAGCCTAGAGCAGTGGTTCTCAAACTGTGGGGCACGACCCTCTAGTGGGGCGTGGAGGTATTACAGGTGGGGCGATGCTGTTTAAAAAAATAAATAAAAAATAAATAAATAAAAATCCTTTATTAATCCCAGTGGGGAAATCATTCTCTGCATTTTACCCATCCTTAGTAATTAAGGAGCAGTGTGCTGCTGTGATGCTCTGGGGCTTCAGTGCTCAAGGACACTATGGAGAACAGGGATGAACCGGCTACCTTATGGTTTCAGGACGAACACTCTCCCCATGAACATGATAACGTTACATAGTACAAAAGTACAAAGTACACGGACATAAAACGTCATTAATAAATACATGGAGAAATGGTGTACTTTCATGGAAATGTTTACGTTACGCCGTTAACAGGTTACGCTGCGCATGCGCGACTCGACGATTCTTGGCGTTTTGCTAAAAGCCTCCGTGAGATCTTTTCTGCTGTTGCGTCTCTCAAAACAGAATATAGAATATGTTTGCACAGATAGAACTTCATTTGCAATGTTCTAACAAAGTGATTGCACATGTTATTAGTTTTGGTCTGATGGAGCGATCTGGTTTACTTGAAAAGAGATTGCAATTTTCTTCATTCTATTATTTTAAAAAGTCACAAAACGTTGGACCATTTTGTTACAATTTTGTTGGGGAACATTTTTTCTTCAGAAAAAGTTTGAGAACCACTGGTCTAGAGAGAGCCTCCTCTTGCGAGGATCAGGTCAGAGCTCCTACCTTCGATAGTGATGGCCTGCTCAGCAGTGCGAGCCACAGCAGAGGGTGGGACTAGATCAGCAGCACACTTGGCACTGCCCAGACGGTTGGACAACTGGCAAAAGCAGACAATATATATTTTTAGAGTCTTACAGATGACGTATTGTTGTTAATTGATATCAACTGTGTACTTTTCCTCCTATACGTATTAATTAAATAACGCTTTCATACAATTTGGGATTCACGTATTCCTTTTTAACGTTGACCAACCTCGCACTCGTAGCGTCCGAGGTCTCTCTCCGTCAGGTTTTTTATTACCAAGACCAGAACTCCACTGCGGAGCTCGCTGTAGGTCTGATACTTTTCCTGGTCGGTCAGCAGCCTGCAATCTTTGAACCACCTTGATCATAAAACACAGCCAGGGAAGAGAAAAGGAGGTTAACACTGAGGGGAAGCAGCAGTTTCAAAAGACCTTCTGAATTTACAAAAAAAAAATGTTGGGCAGATTTCCTACCTGATCTTGGGGTTGGGGGCGCTCTGTATGACGCAGGTGAACCGAGTGTCCTCCCCGGCAACAAATATAGCATTCCTCATTTTATTCACAAAACGAGGAGGCACTATAAGACATGTCAAAATAAAATGAATAACTGGCTTCACAAAAATCGATTAATCTATTAATTCCGAAAGCGTAACTAATTATTGAATTTTTTTTTTTTATTAAAGCATTCGCGATCACACACACACCGCACATGTATGCCACTTACTCTGAACAGTGATCTTGCCGAGAGTGCTGGCATTGCCAGCTGAGCTCGTGGCAAAGCACATGTACTGGCCGGAGTCATCGGCCGTCATGTTATCCAAGATCAGAGTGCAGGAACCATCGGGATCCTCGATGATGATGTGATGAGGATCGGCCTCCACGGGGCGTCCATCTACGTCCGTCAAGTAAACAAGGCCTTAAGTTAGTCTGTCACTAAGTGTAATGTACCATTAATCCCCATTTGTCTCTACAGGTTATTGTCCAATAGAGAAAATGACAAAAATGAAATATGGCGTACCCTTGTACCAAGTGACAGCTGGTTTGGGTACACCGGTGACTTTGCAGGCCAGCTTCACAGTCTGTCCCAGCTCTGCTGTGCAGTTTGCCAGAATAGCATCAAAGTCAGGAGGACCTGTGAAAGGAGATTAAAATAGATTTTGAGTGATACGAGAAAGAAACAGAAAAAAATAGACTTTGTGTGTGTGTGTTTTTTTCCCCACTCACTCCACGCAGGCGTGCTGTATCGCTGCTGCAGTTCTCTGAAGTCTCTCAGCCACGAGTTCTTGATGGTAACCGTCCGGGCCTGCAAGGTGTATTTCCTCACAGAGTCCTCGCGCTCATGCCAGATCTCAAAGGCCCGGTCGTCACCCTCCACTGTCTCATTCACGTCAACGTTATTCAGCTGCAAACAGGACGAGGAACACAGAGAAAAACAGATTAAGCTGGTGACCAGGAAAGATGACGATAAAGTCAGAAAATAAAAGTTGTGATTGTAATAAAAGTCTCACCTTCATCATGTTCTTAAAAACATATGCTTGCGTGTCAGTGTTGCTGTCTCTCTTGGGTTTGCAGATTATACAGTAGTTCTTAAACAGGAACACGTGGCGGTTGTGACCTCTAGAGGACGTCCTAATTCCTGGAGCCCCTTCCCACACTTGGAAGGGTCCCTGGTTTCAAAAGAGAGGGGGAAAAAATAAATTATAGGCACAATCATGCCTATAATCACTGTATCAAACAAACGCCACCTACCTGTCTCATTGGCTCTCCTAATACTTCCAGTGTGGCGGGGTAGTTCTCAATCATGGAGACGTGGTGGGTATTCTCAGAGCGCTGAGGCAGTGCAGACACCATGGCGTACGCTTCTTCCAGCAGGCAGCAGTTCTGGCCATTTTTGGCCTTGTTGCGGATGAGCTCCTGGAGATGTCAGGGAAAGAGATTTCAACACGATTGCAGTGGCAGAGACACGGGTCTAAAACCCCAATGTCTTACACATGCAATCTATGTAATCTGTACCTCAAAGGTTCCTGTATATTGGGAGTCAAAGCTGTTACCTTGAGGGCGGCCTTGTACTTCTGAATCCTCTCCAGTGGTTGTTGGAGGCTGGCGTTGATGCTGCGCACTGGAGGGTCTGCAGGGTCTGCACTGGCTTGCACTTTCTCCGTGTACTCCTACGATGCAACGAAGGGAAGATTATTCAATTCAAATATCACCCCTGTGACAACGTACTAACAAGTTAGCAAACACAAGCATATAAGAGTAAATTAAGTTAAGAGTAAATTTGCTCGCAAAACAAAACTATTTGATAGTTACAGAATATAGGTTCTGATGCACTACATATCCCACAGTACCGCGATAACAGTTGCGCTGTTACCTTGAAGAAGCAGTGAACAGCCTTGTCGCTGACAGCGGATTCAGCCAGACTCTGACCGACCAGATAGTGGAGGTACTTCTCAAAGCCCTCCTTGTTCTTCAGGAAGCACATGGCGACATCATCGTCTGTGTCACAGTCGTTCAGCTTTGGAAGGAATGCCCTAAAAAGCAAAATTGTTGGGGAAGGAACTGCATTGAGTATCTTACTGTGAATCTCACTCGCCTGTTCTCCGGGTGTGGAATACAGATGTTCTTCACTTTATTTATCAAAAAAGATCTGACTAAGATGACTAAGTCATCAAGAGGTGAGCTCACTTGCTATGGAAGGACTTGATATCATCAATGTTCCTGAATATAGCTTCCTTCTGGCCGCTGACATCGGGAGGTGCATCAGGGCCGTCGGCGTGCTTCATGTGATGGGAGGTAAAGAAGTCGATCTCTTTTACAAACTCCGATTCCCCATTTATCAGGTCTTGGATGAGTTGGCTAGGGACACGAAATAATAGTTGGTTATGAGACATCCTTTAGTTCCAGGATTCTGTCAGTGAGTGTAGAAATACTTAACTTACAATAACTTCCTCTTGTATTCACCCTCAGACACCTCCTCCACATTTGCCTCTGGAAGGTCACTCGTATCGGCAGAAAGCTGGAACAATACACGTTTGTTTTACAATTCATTTCAAAATGTTCAAAGGGCCTCAAGACAATGAGTTAATAAAAAAGTTTAGATGTTGTGTTCTCAGACGCACTTTGAGTTTCTTGTCCAGGTAGGCAGGTGAGACCCAGCCTTGACGGGACGGCGTAGTTTTGGTGGGTTTGGTCCGGACTAACCATTTGAGGGGATGAGCGGAGTCCAAAACCTCAACATACTGGCCCACCTTTAGAGCGATGGATTCTTTGCTTGCTAAGGTGGGGCTGTAGTCAGCCGTTGCCACATAGATGTCAAACATCTGGAAAAAAATTAGATAACATTATACTTATAAATCCAGTATGACGTAAAGCTGCATTTAGCAGATTACATTTTGAAGTGATACCTGCTCTCCGTACATCTATCAGGGTTCATACACATTCTGACCAATGGATTTCCATGACTTTTCCATGACTTTTCCATGACTTTAAACCAAATTTCCATGACCAAACATTTTGTGAAATCTCGGTGTAAACATGAAAAAGTGAGAACATTTAGTATTCAAACTAACAATGAGAATTCCAAAGCAGACAGTACACCTTAAATGACACAAATGAATGAGAGACAATAGTTTGATTAAAAGAATAAACATTTATATAGATGCCTGTATGTATGCCTGTTTATATTTTGAGCGTCTTTCTTTTAAAAGCATATTAATTATTTCAAACTCGGCGTAAATGAACGTCATGAACACATGAATATAACACATTTCCATGACTTTTCCAAAACTTTTGGGATTTTATTTTTTTCAAGGACTTTTCCAGGCCTGGAAATAACCATTTAAAAAAATTCCATTACTTTTCCAGGTTTTCCATGACCGTAAGAACCCAAACAAACATCGGAGTTTAGAGTTAAACAATTCTGGACAACAACATATCACACTGAGAACTTCTACTCATCTCACCTCTCCCCTGGCGTCCCCCTCATCGGACTCAGAGGAGGAGTCAGCGATGAGAGAGGGAGGACGAGAGCGGCCGTGATGAGGCGATGGAGACGGGGTCTTGGTCTCATCGTCACTGTCAACACCTGGTACGCGCAAGGAAGCTGAGGCAGCAAGGACGGAGGGATGATCAGAGGAAGACATGTCAGTTGTGCAAAGAAGTAGAGCGTGTCTAATTCAATTAACTGAAGTTGTCATTGTTATGTACCATGAATATGTGAACGGTCTGGCAAAGGAAGGGATTGTCATACTGTGTCTTTAGTTTGGTAACAGTCATTAGCGCCCGGTGGCGGAGGCAGGACCGGTCAGCTCAAAGTCACATCTGAAGCACTAAATGGACTCTTTGCTGCCATCTGCTGGTGCTTTATTTACTTGGTAAAGTTCATCTAAACGTTTAAATCACTACCCCCTATCATTCCATTTAACATTTTAGATCGTAATAATTTAATTTTTGTGATGTAAAGGGAAAAAAAATAAAAAAAAATAAAAAATCCACAACAATCATTTCATTCTAAATGCTTTGCCATGTGTTAGTATTGTGACGACATGCGAGAAAAAGGCTACAGTACAGATAACACAGATTATCTGAGCTCACCACATACATGTCTGTCGGTGAGCATGTATTCCAACAATATGTTGGCGAGACTTCATAGTCATTAAAAAATCTATTTGAAATCCATTTCAATGAGATGTTTTAGAAATTATAATGCTGACGCAGGAAAAGAGGAAACTGTTGAGGCTGCACCTTCACACATAATATATACCGTAAACGTTGGGTTACAAGCCGCTCCTACGGCCGGTCAGTGCTGTAGCAAGCTAGTAGCAGTGCTAGCTAGTGCTGCTGCTAGCTAGCGCTGCTGCTGCTAGCTAGCGGGGAGCTAACGGGGACACTGACCGAAGGTAGTAGCGGCTCGTAACCTGACGTTTACGGTATATATATTTTTGTTCTGCATGTAAAAAGGAAATGTTATGTTAAGATGTTTCCACAAGTTACCTGTATCTATAACTCAATGGGAAAATGTATATTATTGTAAAGCTGATGCACTTGGGATACATACTGGTAGCTTTGGGCCAAGATTTCATCCACTGGAGCACTTCAAGATTCTGTGCGCTGTCTGAATAACAAATTCATGATTGGATGAGAATTGTATTGATTGGATAGCTAAACTGATGGATGTAAAGGCGGTTAAGAAATGATGTCTGTATGAAGCAATGAGAAGTCATGTGCTCAAACATGCTGGAAAACAAGCGCTAGAAGAACTCTCCAAAGTCTATTTAGGTGTCGACCTCAAATCTATTGGACGCTGAATTCTAGTTCAAGAATTGAAGAGCTAAAGCATTCACATCACACAGCGTTTCACAATTCCTGAAGGTAACAAAACACTACAAAGAAGCACATTTACTACACGGTAATTTAGGATTACTTTCATACTTTCAGCATTGTCAGCAGAAAAGCAACTAGCAAAGACTTGTACGGCAGCTTGCATGTTTCATAATGCAGAGTCAGAAAACCACTCCTCTTATTTAGTAACGGAAGAGGCAACCAGCAGATTTTTATTCCCTTCACACACACAAACACACGCCACACCGGGTGATTTAAAGCGTCCTCAGCATTTAAATCACCCCGATACAGCATGGAACGAACGCCTATGTCGTTTTGGGAGCCTTGGGCCTCGGTTGCTTATCTCTGACCTTCTGTATTGTATCTGGTCAGTTAGCTCGCTGCATGTATGATGACGACAGAATGAATAATTTCACACCGAACAAAACAATACGGGACTTCATCCCACCTTTAAACCAAGGGTACCTAGCAGGGCTGGATGTTAGTTGAACATGCAGGTGTTTTACCTTTTACAAAGTCTGGAGCTGAAACATCTTTCTGTTTTTTTCTACAACTGAATGATAAATGTAACGCTATCCCAATTACTTAAAGCAACTGGCATGCTGTCAAAGCTTCATGGGGTCGGCAGTCAAACATAAAAAAAAATCCGTGCTTTATTTTGGATTAAACCAGATTTGAATAAGCACGGTCGTGTTAAACTAAACTGTTGAGGGTAAATTTGAAGTTTGAAGGTAAATTCAGATTTTCTGAATTGTTGAAAGTAGAATGTATGTGTGTTGATGGGTCATTTTGATCCCAAGACAACACGAGTTGCAGAGACACAATGGTCCATAACATACATTACCTTGTGCCATCTTTGCTGATACCATTTCAGTGATCTGGGAGGTGAGTTTCATGAGGAATTCGTCTGTACCTACTTCACCGAGGTAGGGCATTTTAATCTCTTAAAAGCACACGCAAAGAGGAAAGAACACCATCAATATTGCAGTATTGATTACTACAAATAATGTGTTACTATGAATAACGAAATATATAAATGCCAGAATATTAGATGATATGTCTCTCACCTTTTGCTCTGCCGGCCTCCTCCTCTGGAGCACTAACTGTGATTCCAAGAACCCTGAGGAGACTATACGTTACATTTCTGTTTCACATATGCATCTGTATAAAATACACTGTACATGCATGTTTAAAACTCACTCTGAGGCTTTGGTCTCCTTCTTTGGTTGTGGTACTAGGGAGGAAGGGTAAAAACACATATATACAATCAAACCCAGGAGAGAAACTGTGAGATGTTTTCACTCCACAAAGTCTCTTTCTAATTTATGAATATATTCCAAAGGCAATATCATTTCTATATAGAGTGCCTGAATGACTTTGCTTTCCTCACCGTCATCAACCTCGAGGTGCGCGGTGCAGATGGACTGCCCTGCTCTATTTGTGGCAATGCAGGTGTAGGCGCCAGTGTATTCTGTGCCCACGTCCATCAGGATGAGGCTGTGCTGGCGTCCCGAGCTTGCGATCTTGTATCCCTTGGTGTCAGGCTTGATCCACAGGACGTCTTCCATTGATTCCTCCTTCAGCCATGAGACCATAGGAGTGGGGGAGCCTTAAAAAAGTCACAGGGGGGCGGGGGGTATTGAGCTGGTTTAACATAAAATATTACGCTTTTTGGTTGTCCCCAGATTACTGGAGGTTTCAAAGGATGTTCAAACAATCGCGCAGTACATTTAACAAACCTTCTACTTTGACGGACAGAGTGATGCTGGCTCCTTGTTTCACCTTCCTGTTGCTGAACCTTTCAAGGAAGCGGGGTGGCACCAGGGGCACCTTAGGGTCTGTGAAAATATAGTGGAAACATAAGCACAGTACACTACTACTAACTGGAGCAACTGTGCCTAGTTTGTTGGATAAATGTCAAATTACCTCTTTTATCTTGTGGCATAATCTCCCCTGGATCTGCAAAAAATATGGTTGTTACTGTATCTGTATCTAAACTGCCTTTAGAGATCGAAGTCATTTAGAAATACGGTACACTCGTAGGCAACAGGTCAGGTGTTTGCATACATACTCAGAACTATCAGGCGGGCGGAGGAGTAAGCAGAACCGGCTGCATTGCTGATGTAAGCAGAGTACTCCCCCATGTCCTCTTTCTTCACCTCCAGGATCTGCACGCCATGAACGTCTCTCTCTGCCACCAACAGAACCCTCTCTGAAGACCGCAGAGGGTGGCTATCTTTGAACCAGTATACTCTGGGTTTGGGGAAGCCTGGAAGACGATCGGGATTTTTAGAAACAACAATCTTTAGTCTGGGGCGTTTTTCAGCGGGTTGACATCATTTTTTTAAGACGGTTACAATTAGCTGTTAATGTGTTGCCTCCGATGGATTTAATATTACAACTGGTTATTAAACTTACCTTTCAATTTGAGCTGCATCTTAGCAATAGGGGAACCGGGACTGACACGAACGTCACGAAGCTCGTCCACAACTTGTGGAAGCTGATCATCTTCAGCTACAGACTCAAATGTCTCAGTTTCCCTGGACGAGGAAAGAAGACAAGCGCACCTCAAGAATTCCATATTTATGAATATTATAAGATATATTTATCAATATATATTATTTTTTTAACTCCATAATACACCATTCATAGTAAATTCACCTGGACATGTAGCCCTTGGCACTGACATAGGAAGACGTCTCAGTGGCATCAGCAGCAGTGTCATAATCGGAGCTGCACGACACTGAAGGAACAGATTGAAACACAGCATGAAACAGTGATCCATGAAATCAGGGACGTTGTGTGTCACTAAATGTGATATCACGAGTCTTTTGAGTTTAAGACTATGTCTACATTAGGGCATCTTAATTAAACACAGGTGTAACAAAGTCTCATAGTGAAGACAATTTATTTTTATTTTGAAGCTAATTTAAGAATTTAAGAGGTTAACTGTTGAATTGTTAGATACACCAATCGGTTATTTTAATCCATTCAGTTGCAATAATGCAATATTTTGGTTTCCATAAAATCAGTACTTCAGCTTCAGGAATTAATTTCAAAATGTTTTGAACAACCCAAGAAAATGTGCCACAACTAAATTTGCTGCATCTATATGTTAGTTTCATGTGTAGCAGGCAAAATAAAAATATATGGCAATAAAAAAAAGCAGGAGAATGAGATGAACTAGTAAAACAAAATCATCTTGTGTGTTGGACTACTGCTACAGTTTATGGAAAAATAGCTGCATTGTATTGTCCTGTTTGTTCTATTAGTATTTCCCTTGTATTAATGCTAAATGCATACAAAACAATGTGACATCTAAAGGAATTACAATACAATTGTAATATTTATACTGTCCATGTCATAGCTGTACTGAAAATATGTCACGGTTTTAACCCAATATGTCATATTTTGTTCATTCAGCCAGTTTCCCACAAAGGAAAGAAAGGAAAAAAAACAGCACTAAATACAAACAGATGAATACAGAGACAACAGCGCTTTTAAACAATGCAACAATCTTTCACCTTCAGTCAGAGGAAATGTAGTTGAGTAATTCTCAAGCCAAGGTACTCGCAAGCATTTGTAAAACAAGTGTGTGTGTGTGTGTGTGTGTGTGTGTGTGTGTGTGTGTGTGTGTGTGTGTGTGTGTGTGTGTGTGTGTGTGTGTGTGTGTGTGTGTGTGTGTGTGTGTGTGTGTGTGTGTGTGTGTGTGTGCGTGTTATTTATGTTTACTCACTGTCAACCCTGAGTTCAGCCTTAGTGGTAGCGATGCCGCTGCTGTTTTCGGCTGTGCAACGATATACGCCCATGTCAGTGGGCAGCACGGTGGTGATGATGAGTTGGTGGCAGCCCTCCTGGTCTTCATTGATCATGTAATGGTCATTCTCCTCAAGAAATTTGCCGTCCTTATACCAGCGAACGGTGGGAGTGGGCTTGCCAATCACAACGCAGTCAAAGCTGACTGGATAACCGTCGGGAACGTCCTGAGTTTGGAGCTCTGTCAGGAAGACTGGGGCAGCTGGGTAACAAGAGAAAATATGAAGAGAATCTAAATGGATTTTTTTTTTTATATACATGAATATCTTATGATTTTGCTTGTTTTTAAATAAGTATATTGTGTATTGTTCCGAACAGCAACTTCCATGCGTTTTTTTACCTGCTGCTCCAGCCATAAATGCAGGAGGCTGTCTATCTTGTGTGGGGGTCTGTGTGCCGTCTTGTGTGTAGCCCATCTTTTTAATTCGCAGCTCCACTTTGAGGAACCCTGCATCCAGGATGGTGGTCTCCACAGGCACCCCGTGGATTGTAAACATCTCCTGGAACCTCTTGGAGGCCACCTCGGCCTCCGTCCGGGAGTCAAAGCGAATGTAGATGTAACTGTCGTCCTCTCTGTAAGAGTGGGGGTCAGGATGACACAGGTCTCCTTCATCTGCGCTGACAAACGGCTCTTCCTCAACGTCTGGTGGGAGACGCGTGCGCAGCAGGCGCCGGAGACGTCTGCTCGCCTGCCTCAGCGAGTCATCCATCTCACTTCCCGAGGAGCTCTCCGGCTCGCTGTCGGCGCTGTAGCCCACGGTCAGCGGCCGCCGCCCGGATGATTCTCTCTCCGTTCCCACTGTGACCTTACCGCTGTGAGAAGTGACTCCAAACTTGTTGGTGACCTCACACGTGTAAACCCCGGTATCCTTCGTGTCGATGGCAGTGATGACCAGTGAGCAAGTGCCGTCGTTATAGATATCAATGTGGTGGTGCTTGCCATCCTGCAGCGGTTCTCCATCCTTCAGCCACCGCATCTTATCAGGTTTACCTTCTGCCACACATTCCAGATGAATGGTGCCATTAGGTTCTTTAGTCTGGTCTTTGAAGGCATCTTTAAAGATGGGCCGCATGCCCCTGCGGGCTTTGAAGCCCTTGAAGGCAGCTTGAATCTTAATGGCGGCATCTCTGAGCTCAGGCTCATCCTCTTTACTGATCTCCATGATGTCAGTCTCCTCTGCAAGCACCTGTTTTCCATCCGTCTGCTGACTTGTGGTCGTTTCAACTTGAGAATGCTGCACCGTTCTCTTCTCTGCCATCTGGAAATGTTCAAAGAACCTCTCGGTGGACATCTCGGTCTCATTGGTCGCCGTGACAGTAGACTTGCTGCTCTTCTTGAGGTAGGAGACAAGCGTCGAACCCCCGGGAGCCGACTCATCCTCAGAGCTGGTAAACAACTTGGACGCCGTCTGCTTCTTAGACACAGTGGCCTGCACTTGCTCGACCGATTTCGTTTCCACTTTCTCTGACGACTTCAAATCTGTCTGCCCGGATTTCTTTTGAGCGGCGACAACCTCCTCCGGTTGTTCGGTGATGGAGTCCAGAGTTGGCTCTCGACTCATGCGCCGTTTCTTGGCCGATTCCTCCCACAGCTCGTGGACGTCGCCTTCTTCGGCAGCTTCTGGAGGCAGACTGGGTTGCCCCATCGTCTCAGTCTCTCCCTGCTTTGCCTCTATACCTATAACCACAGGGAAGTTGTCAATGTTACTATGTTGTTATAGAAGCTACTGTCAGTACCCACACAGCATAACACCTACTAAAGGTCCTTTTCTGTTTGCTGTTGCCTTTAATTGAACCAGATTCAATTGCTGCATCTCACTACTGCATTTTATTTCTTAAACTGCACTGCAATTTTTATTCAACTTTTATTTTGCTTTTTGACTGTTTTAATGTTTTCTTAACTGTTTTTAAATCTGCATTATGTTTTGATGCTTTTAATGGTTTTATGTGAAGCACTTTGAATCGCCTTGTTGTTGAAATGTGCTATACAAATAAACTTGCCTTGCCTTACTAAACCCTGTCGATAATAAACTGCAAATCTGTGGAGCTGTCTAAATATGACAACAAAATACTGTAAAGCCAAAAAGTACCAACAACCACACATCCACTCACCAAGTTGCACAGTGTGAGGCAACTCAAAGGGCTCTCCAACCCCAGCTCTGTTGATGGCTGCCACTCTAAACCTGTAGCCGCTCCCCGGGATAAGATTTTCAACCACAATCTCTGTGTTGCACACGGATTCAGAATGACACGGAAGCCACAGGGCACTGTCTGTCAGCCGCATCTCCACCCTGTAGCCCAGAATGGGACTTCCTCCGTCGTGTAAAGGAGTGAACCAAGAGAGGGTGACAGACTTTTCCGTCTTACTGAGGACCTCCGGGTCCTCTGGAGGATCAGATACAGCTGTTAAGAAAGAAAGAAAGAAGCAGGCGTTAGATGCTTATATGAACAATTGAGAACTACACAGATTGCAATGTTTATCTACAGTATCAAGACCGTCTCTCCATCATGTTACATGTGGAGTTGCCACATGTGACTTTCTTCAAACACTTACTGATAATGGTGAGTTTGGCCAAAGAGAGAGCGTCTCTTGCCGCAAATGTGATTTCCTGCTGTGGCAAAAGAGGCGCCCGTCTCAGGACGAGGCGATAAGAACACCCGTCGGCCCTCGTAGCCCAGAGGTCACTGGACTTGATCTCGACGCCGTTGGCGTACCAGGCGACTTCTGCCATAGGGACAGGCTCGGTGAGCTCAACACAAAACTCAACCTTCTCTCCCACTGCAGCCACCTTGTCCTCCAGACCCTTCACAACATTCAGCTGCCAGCCTGAGAGAAAGAAAAAAAGAGACAGAATGAAATGCAGGTTAATTATATTGGAATGCATAATTCAGGCAAAAATAAGGCCATGAATTCCTTTGGATGACTCACCTTTGACAGAGAGTTGGGCAGATGTGGATGCTGCTCCAGCGTTGAAGGTCACTGTGCAGCTGTCTTTCACTCTCAACTCCTTCAGCAGCAGCAGATGACGACGGCCGCTCTCAAATGTCACGATTTCAGCATTCGGGGACTCCTTGACTGGTTTCCCATCGAGGAGCCAGCGACAATCTTTGCTCTCGGGACGAGAGAGGGCACACTCAAACAGCGCTTCACCGCCATCGAAGGTTTCCACATTCTCCAGGCCCTGGACAAGGTCAATGGGTTTGCCTGTAAAGAAAACAATTGGAAAAGGAATAAAGAAAAAAGGAAGCACGATAAAAAAAAGAAAGAAGAAGAAGCCTGACATATTTAGGAAGTTAACAAAGGACACATAAGTTATGATGATCAGCAACAGATCAGTGTATGTGGCCACAGAGAGTAACTGCGGGACATAAAGGGAGCAGAGGAGACTCTGGTGCTTTTTCCATGTGGAGGGAAGCTCACCTTCCACGTAAAGTGAAGCGACCACGCAAGTCCCCTCTGCCTCACAGGAGTATGTGCCCCCGTCCTCAGCGGACACGTGGCTAATGTACAAGCGCGCCACATTCCAGTCCTGCTCCACTAACACCCTTCGGCCATCAGGCTGCAAAGGCTGCCCGTCTTTCTTCCACTGAGCCTTGACCGGCCGCGAGTACTGGCAGATGAACTCAGCCGGTTGGTTCTTAAGCACCCGGAGGTCCTCCATCTCGCTCACCACTTCAACTGTGGGATCTGAGGTTGGGGGCATGGGTCATAGGGTCAGGACATTCGGATATGCCGAATGACATATGGGCTTTATAACCCCCAAAAGAATGTTGTGAGTGATAATATTGTATTTTTATGGATTGTCCAGTACAAATTGTACGTATCTCATATATTAAAATATGAGATGCTGTCTTAAAATATATTTTACTGTCCACTTTGACCACTGTATTATCTTATATGAGCTCTGAAAATGAATAGGGGGTCAAAAAGCCCAACCATCAAGATTCAGGTTAATGATCACAATCAAGGCAGCTGATGAGAGGAGGGGGGGTGAAGTGGATAGAAATACCAAACTCATAAATTAGGTGTAGGGAGGTTAGAGGTTTTAGTGCTTGAAGGTTAAAGGCAGGGCTTGGTGGGATGGGATGGTGGCGGCAAATGGGACATCAGTATTCAACAGCAGCCGGCCTGCATGGATGGGTGGAGCAGCACTTCTAAAACTAACAGTGTTTTACTAACTCTGTACAATAAAACTCGGATCAAATCTCAGCATCACAATAATCAAGCCTACTGTCACCATTCACTGTATCCAACCACCACCTGCGTATCATTCACAAGGGACAAATACATCCATGGCTGCCCATTAAACCATATAATAATCACGATCATGCTTTTGACTCCAACCAATAAACTTGAACAAGTGCCACTTGATAATTTAGGAGTGCTCGTCTTAAACAGTGACTCGAGGGATCCCAATCACAGACGCTTCCAGCATGCAGTGAATACCAAATCTGTTTTGCAGGGGAGGTCACTTTCACTGCATGGTCTTTCTCGTTTTAACAGAGGTTTGTCTGAAGCGTCACGAGTGATCAGAACACTTGTCAGTATTCAGTGCATCTCTGAAATGCAGCTGACAAAGTATACATTCACCAGTGAGGTAACTGACACAATCACTCAGTGGCACAGTCATTCACCATCCATGAGTGTGTCTCCAGTAGGCACCGTTGCTTTGTTTTTTTAATACTATACCTTGATTTGGTGATACTATAAAGAAAAGACTTGGCCAAATGGAGCCAATGGAACGCTAGCGGATGGAATCAAGTGTGTTTCCCCATTTATTCATGGTGGATTCTGTTTTGGATGGGTTGCGGCATGTTGAAATGTAAGAGGCCATTTATTCGAACCAAAGGACAATGGTTCATTGAACAGGAAATTGCGAAATAGCAGGGAGACATCAGAGACGTCAGTCAACAAGCAGCAGCTTAGTTAGCCACCAGGTCTGCCAACTTCAACAATGGAGATTGACCGAGCCGTCAGGAAAACGTGTGGTGGGGACAATTAAGGCTTGACAAATTAAGCTGACAGGTAATCAGCACAGCCATGGGTGTTTAAGTGCAAAGTTTGAATGTGGACCGATTATTTTTGTCAGATTAGCTTTGCAGGTGATCTACAATAACAGCCCTGAATATCTTCTGTTGACAACTGACAACTGAGTGTTTACGTATCTAAGTTGTATGGCCAGCATTGTAATAGTATGTCATGACAGGTTGACTATCAATCACAGGGCTGACACATAGAGACAGACAACCATTCACACAATTTAGAGTCACCAGTTAACCTGCATGTCTCTGGAATGTGGGAGGAAACCCCTGCAGGTACGAGGACAACATGCCAACTCCACACAAAAAGGTCTGGGTGTTAAATTGTATTCATCACATCCTGATATCATGTCAAACCTTTTCTAGATGAAAAGATTTGTACAATTAGAGCGAGCAACGGTTAAAAGAGCTATTAGACTGCTTTGTTTCCCAAAACGATTACAACTGTTCATAAGTTATGATCTCAAAAGTAAGAAACAGTAATCGTGATTATCATTGATTTCTGCAGCCCAACATAAAGCAATAGGACAGATTCACAAAGAATCCAAAGGAGGAGCAGAAATAAACTGCATCTAAATATTTGTTCATGAAAATTAATTGTTGATCATTTCTTTTCACCAACATATCTGATTGCAGGTTTGTAAATGTCTGGGTTTGTTGAGTACTTTGAGTAGTACTCAAATACAACTTTGCTGTGGTGCTGCACCCAGTGGTATGTTTTGGTTGTATCAAAGCATTATTATTATTATTATTATTATTAATGGAATTATAAGAAACAATACTGCTCATGCATGATGAAGCACTGAAATGTGAAAATATCTACAATTAATCTACTCATGAACTTTAATGTTTTAATGGAACCCTACAGAAAGAAAAAAAAGTCATTCAAGAAGAATTACGTTCTTCAAGAATAATTACACCACATATAATTTGGTTAATGCCAATCATTAAGTACCAAACAGAAGTAATTGGGTACATGTTAGTTTCCTGTGCATAATATTTAAATACAAATTATAATAAATATTAACATTAGTCAAATTGCACATTATAGTGCCAACAAAGCAACCTTGGCTTGAAAATAATCTCCAAATACTACATTTGAAAGATTTGAAATGTAGAAATACAATTCTGCAGGGTCCGCTGCTAAGAAAGAGTGTCTTTATAAAGTGATACCTTTGACTAAGAGCTTTGCTGTTGCCGTTAAACTGCCAGCTTTGAACGTGACAGTGCCAGAGTCGTCTGTGGCCAGGTTCTTTAAGCTGAGTGTGTGGATGTGGCCTTGGCTCAGCTCTATCTCACTAAAGGGGCTGTTCTCCAGCAAGGTGCCATCCAGCCACCACTGCACCTGGCCAGGTGCCCTACCAGACAGCTGGCAGGAGAAGGTTGCCCATTCCCCAACAAAGACGTCGATGGTCTTAAGACCACACACTATGAAGACTTCCTTCACTGTTGAGTGAAAAAATACACATGTGCATACACTGAGCCTCTAACTTACTTATTGTCAGCAAAATATCAACTTTACAGAAAAATGTCACTTTTTCCAACATCTAGTTTACAAAGACGTAGGCCAGTCCTAAAAACAGACCTACTATTCTACTATCTACTTCTTCAGAATTAAACTAACCAGCCTTAGTAAAAGTCGAGGATAAAGGAAACAGTATTGAAATAGGCTACCTTGCACTGCCAAAGAAGCTGTGGTGAGCTGGTCTCCTGCATCACAGGTGTAGTAGCCACTGTCATCAGGCTCCAGGTTCTGTAAAATGAGCTCTTGAACGCGCCCTTCCTGCCTCATCTCACACTTCTTACCGGGCTGGAGGACTATGCCTCCTTTCCTCCACTCAACACGAGCGCCTGGCTTAGACAGCTCGCAGCACAAGGTAACATCCTCACCCTCTAAGGCGTCCAGGTTCTTGAGCTCCTTGTGGAAGAACACTGGGGCACCTGGTCAGAATTTAAAATGGGAAAGTTTGACATCAGCTGTGCAGATTGGCAAGTTTGGCCTCAGATAGTTGAGATGACAAGACAAGCATCTCTTTAGACCGGGAAGCGGAAGTTCAAGAATAGTTCAGCGGATCATTTCGATCCCTTCTCGGTCCACATTCTTGAATCTGATCAGCAGGAAAAATATATATTTTTTTTTTATAGGTGGCATCGCTCTTTACCTTCCACAGTCAAGGTGACGTCACACTGTGCATCTCCAGTGTCACAAGTGTACGTTCCCGAGTCCTCGGGCACCAGGTTGTGGATGCAAAGCTGGTGGAACGCTCCGTTGTTCCTCAGGTCATACTTGAGACCGGCTCGGATGGCCACGTTGTTTCTGATCCAGGTGACAGCGGCCTTGGCGTCAGAGACGGTGCAGGCCAGAGTGACCATTTCCCCCTCTACTGCCACAGTGTCGTGTGGCTTCTCTAGTATTAGCACTGTAAATGTGGGAAACCCAAAACTCGATTTAATAATGATAGCATTCACATGCAGTCGTTTCATTTCTCTTCCTTTACAGCTCTGCCATTAATCATTTCAAAACTGTACTGTAAACATAAATGCATGGATGCATGCAGTGACTATTAAATGCTGTCACACATTTTACGGCATTGTGAATACGGACGGTTTCATCAGAAATATGTTTTTTAAAAGCAGCAAAAAAAAAAAGTTAAGTAGTTTATCTTTTAAGTTAAAATATTCATGTTAACATTTATAGCAAACACTAAAGGCAAAGAATGGAAAACCAGTCTAAAGGTGAGGATGTTGATGATGGTGCCAGCATATTTCCATTTGCCAAGACAAAGCTGTTTGGTGGTTGATGGAGATGGAAGTGAGGAGTAAACAAGGAGTTATCTCTAGTAACCATGTCATCTCCTTTACCTTTGGGTTTCTCCTCCACCAGAAGACAGGCCACGGTCTTCTCTTCTCCCACCACGAAGGCAACATCCCCCGATTCATCTGTGGTCACCATCTTCAGGACCAAGCGGTGCACTTTGCCCTGGCTGCTCATTTGATTCAGATCATTATTTTGGAGGAGGTTGTCTCCGAGCCACCATTCCCCGTTTGTCACGCCGGAGTGCGACAACTCCACCTCAAAGACAGCATCCTGCCCGGTGGCCACGGTGAGATCACAGAGTTCTCGGATGAGGCGCACATGCTCTGAGGGCGAATGGGACGACGGGAGGTGAGTGACCAGATCTCTCGACCTCTCAGAAGTTGTATCCATAACCAATAATCTCAATACTGACTTACTACCTCATGTCAGGAGTTTGATCTCAGGAAATTAATGTAGTTCTGACATAAACCACAATAATACAATCTAGTAATCAAACAAACCTTCATATAAATCCATTCACTATTACTTTACTTTGGTGACTAACAAATATTAGTAAGAAATTAATAAGAAATAAGAGAAAATTGAATAAAAAAAATGTAGCCAACATCGTATAACTAAGTAAAACTCAAACTACATGTCAACTAAGACATCACACTCAAAGAGAAATTGACGCTGAGTAGTAGAAGATCTATTCCACTTGTTAATTGGGATGGATGGATGTACAATTAACAGCAGGGAGGATGACGACACACGGAGACTAGAAACATAGATGACATGAAGCTGTGCTCTGTTACCTTTCACAGTCAGGGTAGCTGTACTTTTCCTTTCCCCTGTATCACAGGTATATTCTCCACTATCCTTCACATTCAGCTCGTGTATGACCAGGATGTGAGTGGTAGCTCTCTGCTCCATCTTGTACTTCTCTCCGTGGCTGAGCACCGTCGAGCCCTTCAGCCAGATCACCTTGCAGTCAGGGCTGGAGGTCTCACAGGACAGGGTGGCCTTGTCTCCTTCAGTGGTCTCTTGACTTTCCAGCTCCTTCTTGAATAGTACAGGTGCGGCTGCCAGAAAGACCATTATCAATTAGGATGGATCAATCATTTGAAAGAGTTTCTTGGGTAAACCACCATTCTACCAATTCCATACCAACAGGTAAAAACACTAATATACTGAATCAGAAAAAAATCCGCAGTCAACTTCATCAAGTCATATGTTCACTGTCACATTTAAAAGCACAATGGAACATGGTGATTCATTAAATAGCCTCACGGGACATCATGTTCAGTGTCTATGAGCAGCATACTATACAACAACACAGAGGAAGAGAGACAATATAAAATACAAATACGCTATTGACAATCTGAACCATAACAATACTTTTGCATATGTTTTGTCAAGGTGTTTTTCCTTTATTGTAGGGAGAACAATATAAAGGGAAACGTAGCCGGGGGACGACTTTTATCTCGACTCACATCTGGAGACAGACTACATCCGTCAGCTTCTTAGTAACAAAGGCCACCAAGACGCCATACAAATATTTAAATGTAATTATTGAATGATATTCCGTGGTCAATCATTGAGTGCATTGCTGTGCACAACAATTACAAGGACACCTTTTAATCAACGTGGCCAATATATCATTTAAATACTACATAAAAATAAATAGGAAATGGCAGTTAAATGGTAAGAGGAGTAAACATGCATATCGTGTAGCAATATGGAGCAATATGCAATAAAGTGCAGATTTAATACAAATACAAAAGTCGATACCAAGTCAGTAGAAGGTGAAAAGAAAGGTAAAATAAAAAGAGAGCTTCAGGAAATCTCAAGCATGCTTTTTGAAAAGCAAGAGGGAAGGTGTCCCACAAGGAAGGTGCTAAAGACAAATGAGACAAAATGGCAAGTATTCATTCTCGTCCGGAGAAATAATGTGCATCATATTTCCCTTACCTCTGACTGTCAGAGAAGCAGTGGACGTGTGGTTACCCACTGTGAAAGTGACTGTTCCTGAGTCGGCTGGGGTGACGCCTCTGAGTGTGAGGCTGTGTACCGGACCCTCAGACAGGATCAGGTTCATTTCATTATTCTGTAGCGGGACATCCTGAAGTTTCCACTGAGCCAGAGGCGCGTCCCCGCGAGAAACCCGACATTCAAAGTGAACATCTTCTCCCTCGTATACAACGCAGCTCTCCAGGAATTTCAGTATGTTAACCTCGACCTCTGTTTGACAAATACAATTCAGCAGAACGGTTACATATTTGTCCCGGTGACGTTCTTGACAGATATATAGTTCAAGTTGAGCGGATTGTGATCAAAGTGTGGTTAAATCTATAAAGAGTTCTCCTGAGCTGTTAATGTCAGTAGCAAGTGAAGAAAAACAGTCAGGGGTGTGTTAATGTTTGTGAAAAGAGACCGGCGGCAGCCACGAATGATGAGAAGAGATGAGCGATCGAACTCAACGGAGAAGTTTTGAAAGCGGTGAGGAGCAAGGGCACACGTGGGATGGGAAATAACAGCAGTCAAGGAGGCAGCAAACGGGACTTCAGGATGAAAGGTTGATGCATATCATGCTGGAGTGCTGGAGGGATGTAGGGAGCGTGGAAAGACGTGACTCCAGAGGAAAGTGAAAAGGACAGACTTAAATAAGACAGCTCCTACCCTGCACAGTGAGAACAGCTGAAGTCCTCTGGTTGCCCGTATCGCAGGAGTATTCTCCCGAGTCAGCTCCCTGCAGTTTATAGATGACAAGCTCGACTACGGTTCCTTCCTGTTTCAGGTGGTACTTGCTGCTGGACGCCAGCAGCCTGTCCCCACACCTCCAGACAACGCCGGCTCCCGGCTTAGTGGTCTCACAGCGAAGACTAGCGCTCTCCCCTTCCTTTCTTTCAAGGTTGTGCAGCTGGGTTTTGAAAAGGACAGGCCGGGCTGCAGGGGAGGAGGTGGAGGACAAGGGGATTTAGGACAACCGAGAGAAAGCTGGCACAATGTACAGCGCACTATGCCACGCACATAAAACTACTCAAATCTAAATCATTGCAACAGAGGTGGAAGTGAGTCTCACGTCTTTATCCTTAAATCATGTCAAATCCCAAATGTGTTCGACATTGATCACAGCCAATGAAGAATGACCGAAATGCCAGAAAAAAAAGCTTTATCTCCATTTATCTTTTTTTTTAAACACGTGAGCTATTTAGAATAGTAGTAAGTCTTTAGCAACAACAATTCAGTCTCTACTACAAACAACAAGTTTTAGCGAGCATACCCGTCACGTCTAGTTGTGCAGTGCTTTGATGGACGCCAGTGTCACATGTGTAACTCCCAGCATCCTCTGGGTCTACATCATGGATTACCAGTGAAGCCAGGTGTTCTGCTTGTCTAATTTCATACTTGGCACAAGGACAAAGACCAAGCTCTCCTTTCCTCCACTCCAAAGGAACACCGGGTTTAGAAAGCTCACAGTGCAGAGTCACACTGCCCCCCTCATCCGCCATTTGGCTTTCAAGCTCTTTTGTGAAAACAACTGGGGTTGCTGATGAATTAAAAAGAAGAAAAAAATATGTGTATCTACAGTACAAGGTCAAGAATAAATGAAAGACTCGTTGAAGGACGAATACAGCGTGAGACAATGACGTGGTCTCCATCCTACCATTTACTACAAGAGAGGCCGAGCACAGCGTGTCCTCCGAACAGCAGGTGTAGCTTCCCGTGTCTCCAGGTGTCAAATCGAAGATCTGTAGCTCGTAACTCAATCCTATTTGCTTCATTTGGTACTTTTCTCCACGACTCAGTACTTGAGTTCCTCTCTTCCACTCGATAAGGAGTCCAGGTTTCGAAAGCTCGCAGTGCAGAGTGACACTGTGTCCCTCCTCAGCCTCTTGGCTCTCCAGGTCTCGAATGACTACGACGGGAAGAACTGCGGATTGAATCAATCAGATAAGATGTTGATGTGTGGTGTTGTAATTTAGGTTTACGGATTCACAGATGAAGATTACAGTATGCTGTGTAAAAAAAAAAAAAAAGTACATTTTCAATTTACCTGACTGAGGTTAGCTTTTTTGCAAAAGTAAAAACAAAACAAGCCAAAAATCTAGAAATATGGCTGTTTTAATATATGTACACACACACAACTGATGCACAGCCAATGATATCTTCTCCAATTCATAACAGAAGGCCACCTGCGCATTTATGAAGTCCGTCTATCATAGCTCTTAAGTATTCCTTATCTGGAGACAACAACAATCCAGAAGACCCCAAATCTGCCATTCACAAGTAAAAATGAAGCGAGCAACAACAAACAAGACCGATCTCACGGCATACAACATTCTACATAGAAAACATTGCAAAAATGTAGGGGAATAAACAACGTGAGGATGCTACAACAATTCTACCTGGTCCTTCACTTCCGTACTCAGCATGCTTTTAAAATCGTGTAATTTATTAAATTGCACCAAAAAAGATCCATGTAGAACACACAGTGGCGTAAATTTAACAATGTGGAATCCAAGCCAAAAAGAGCATCAAACAATGTTGCCGAACTGATAAACTACACACGCAAAAAACACCGAAAATAATGAAATCAACGCTGAGGATTGATTGACTATAATGCTAATTGCCATCATGCAATTTCCATCTCAACAGCCAGCAAGAACAAATGTGCCAGACTATTGAAGGATGTGATGTCACACATCTGTAGCATAGTTTGTCTGCATGTGCTTGAGCAAAACAAAAAACCAGCATAGAAGAAAACCACTGAATAAAAACAGAATCCCGCTTAGATAAACTGTGTTCTTGCTTCTTTATAACATACCTTCAACTCTCTTTTTGGATTCCTGCTTCTCAGACTCAACTTTGGAGGTCACTGCTGAAGCCGGTGACGTCTCTGCTGTAGCTGAAGTTACTGGTAGACATATAACGCAGGTTTTATTTGAACTTCCATAACGTGCAAATATTCACCGACAGACTGAACAAGACGACAAATCAAAAGCAATGTGCCACACAAGTTGTAGAGCCCCAATGTCCCAGACAACACAATAACATCTTCACTGGATTTTCATTTGTCTGAACTAACTAATTTTTCAGATGATGCATATAGTCATGCAATGTCCAACAACAAAAACAGTATCTTAAAAGTGCACAGACAGTGCCATGACCAAGAGCTTGACCAACAATTACAGTGTATATATATATATATATATTTAGATAATGTTAGACTCATACCTTCCACCAAAAAATGTTTGGGAATCTTTAGACTAGAGTGTAATATCACAGCTGCTGGAGCATCTGGCAGCCTCACTGCTGTGATAAAACATTAAAGCCTGATTACACCTCAAACATGCCGTCTGCAGAACCAGCAGCCACACATCTTATTTTTAATTATCAGCTCTAATAATGAATCGTCTATTAATCCAGTGAGCGTTTGCCGAGTACACATGCAATATTTCCGCAATATCTTGTGCAAGATATTTCATCTCTCACACTGTTGAAGTCGGAGACACATCACCTCATCAGCTACTCCAATCACTGACCTATGAGCTTTTAAGAGAAGTACGCAGCACACCAACATTCACTGAAGCCAAAGCACGGGGGGTCACGACATACAGTACGCCTCACAAACCAACACATTTTGAGTTACGGTGACAATTATCGACTGTATATGATAAGAGCTGCTTACAAATCATGATGTCACGTGCCTCAAAAACCACAAACACTTAACAAAAGGAATCACAAAGAACTGCTGTTGGAGGAAAGCTGAAAATAATCACATAACGGCAACGGTCAGGCATTAAAACAACATCAAATATGATTCAATAACAACCTAACCTTACCAACTAATTTAAACTTTGAATTATTTGTGTCCATTGTCCACTTCTTACAGCAGCTCAAACAAGCTACAGCCAAACACATAGCATGCTCAACATACCATAGAAAGTAAAAACACCAGTAGAGATAGAACACCTGCATTTGGCAACACAAAGACTGAGTGGGATGTGGGAGGAGACAACGAAGAAGCACAAGGCCGATGAAGAGCTCAAACCATGTCGTACCTTCTGTTGGCTCTCTGGTCTCCTGCCTCTGTGCATCCTGCTTTGCAGCTACTCCGGCAGCAGTCTTTTCAACTGGGATGAAACACAACGTTTACCTCACAATCTTACAGTGATGAGTTCCATAACCTGAAGACAGGTCAAGCGAGTAAAGCACAGCGTACTGACACATCTCCTTTCACAGACCGCTATCAATAATCCAACACATAGCAGCCATCCAACAAAGTACTGCCAAAATGTGCCATAAACATATAGCATTGCAACGTTTAACGTTCAACACAGAACAACTGGCCACAAAATGGAAGTGACAGAACAGCAACAGGCACGAGGGCAACTTTATATATTTCACACCCTCATCGGGCAACATAACCTAGTGCACAGACAGTAAATTGGGGCGTCCTGAAACCACAAGGTAGCCGGTTCGATCCCTGTTCTCCCCATAGTTTGCATGTCGAAGTGTCCTTGAGCAAGACACTGAACCCCCAGTTGCTCCCCGGGCGCTTCACAGCTGCCCACTGCTCCTTAATTACTAAGGATGGGTTAAATGCAGAGAATAATTTCCATATTAATCCAAACTGAGCTGCTTAACATTGCAGCCTCCTTTTTTTTTTGGCCAAGTGCACTAAAAACTGCATTGCGACACTATCACCTGTTGTAAATTATGATCTATTTGAACGTTAACCTTAAAGAGTCCTTATTAATATTATACAAAACCTGTGATACAAACTTTAAAAACCATCAGAACTTATTTAATGTCTGATTCCCGTGATTAGTAATAGCGTCTAATAGTTTATTATATTGGAACATCAAATCGGCAGTGGACCGGGCGAGATGTAACTCGGATTGAAATCACTTTACTTGACAAAAAAAAAAACGACCACTACACCCTTCATATTTTTCAAGTTCTTCTTTCTTAAGTGTGTTTTTTTTCGACAAGTCTGAAATTACGTATAAAACAAAACAATTGACAACCGTGCTCACAGTACTGACAGATGTCACAGTGTCAGACAAAAGCCAGACAAACACGAGTCTCTTTACCTTCACCTCCCACTTTGAGCTCTCGTGAATCTCTCTGGATCTCCTGTTTGAGGAGCTGCTCTTTAGGAGTCCGTCCGGTAGTTGGCAGAGTCACAGCTATGATATCAAACACAACATTGGACCCAGTTTGAAATTGCCTCAAGCTAGCACTTGGTAAAAACGGCGGAAGGGAGCATGACAAACATGACGGACATGTCTCAGTACCGATATGTCAGCCGACATGCAGCAAAGTAATCCAGAGACCACAGAAATCAACGGGTGTTGAGATTGAAACAACGCTTTTTTTCTTCTTCTAGAATTGTAGCAAAACCTCCAAGAACGAAGCCGATCAAGACATTGAACAGGCGAATAAAGAAAGCCACATATACCAGCAGGCAGATGGAATAGCAGAGGCTAGGTCAGGGACATGAAGGTGGAGTAAAACCATACTGAGCCTTAAAACAACAAGACACAATGTAAGCATTTCATGACGGAGACCTTCTGTCTGACAACAGCAGACAGTAGCCAAGACATGGTGTGACAGTTTGAAGTACTGAATAGCTTAGTGTGTGATTAGCTATGCTATGTGTTGCACACACTGAGGAATTACAAATACACATGGGCTACAAAAAAAACAAGCAAAGCCAAGAATCTTCAGAGAATTACCTTCTACCGTCTCATTTATCTCTTGCCTCTTGTATTTCGCAGCTTCAGGGACCTTGGCTGAAAAACAAATATTGACATAGAAATGCTGCATAAAGTATCATAACACTGCCTACGGTATTTAATATGAACACCTGAGCACAGCCTGTATAACTGCCCCAAATTCAAAGACCTTCATTCTTCCCAAACCACATAAATATAATGTCAAAGACAATAAATCATGCCACACACAAGTACATTATGCTCATGTAGACAACGACAGGTATCATTCTCAAACCATCAAGGTGCCACCAGCACAACTGACACAAATACAAGGGTTATTATTTCCACTTTAAATAAGCCGGTTATGCGACATATACTGCAATAACACTAAGGGAAAAGACTCACAATAAAATTGCAAAACACAATCCTACTATAGGACAGAAGAAACATTTGACACAGCATGGGCACACACAACTGCAACCCGAAAAATCAGGTCAACCAGTGAGAAATAATGAGGCAAGAATACACTTATCATAACCTATAAAGGCCAAAAGGTATTGCACATGGCAACACAAAGACCATTATCGAGATGGACAAAGTCAAGCCGGCACATTGCCGTCTTCTTTCCATACCTTCCGTTGTTTCTTTGGTCTCCTGCCTCTTAGATTCCAGTTTAGTGGATGAAGGAGGAACTGACAGCTTCACAGCTGAGAGGAAACAATTCAGAACGCTGTAACATACTTGATCATCTCCAGTACTTCATAACAATGTATGACTTCATAATTCAAAACTAAATATCACCAGACGAAATGGCTTAAAACTTGTAAATCAAAACTATTTCAGAAATCAGCGAGCCCCGTGAAACAAAGTAAAACTACAATACAACATGAACAAAGATCAGTTGGTTTCAGAAGAGACGAACAGTTTATGGACCAGCACACATGCGTTATGATTTGTCAACACTGACACCAATAAAACAGATACAAAGGGCGCATAAAAACAGCAGCAACAAGCACGCACTGCTAAAAATGTCAAATTGCGTGACGGGGACTCTGCTATTGAAGCTCGTTTTGACAGCACCATTCTTTGGTTTGTATTGTAATCGCAAATGCACCGAAAGAAAAAGAAGTGATGAAAAATCTTCTGAAGAAGAGATACAAATTCAAACTCTGCATCACAGCGCAGAACACACAAAGCAATCCGAACAAAGATCATCCAACCTTTTGATCCACTACGAACAATGTGAAGGAAACATCTGATGAATCTCACATTATGAAACCCACAAAGAACGCTGACATTTTGTGAGCCAGCAAACAGAAATAAGACAACAATATAAAAGAGAGAGCGACAGGTATGTCATAGCAAAAGCAAGTGTAGTACATTCATTCTCCTGTTAAATTCAATGTGTAAAGTAGTCTTTGATTAAATCTGAACAATGCATCTCTTGCAGTGAGACAGACGGGAAAAAATATTACAAAGAAACATCTTTATTAATATGTTGTAGAGGTTTGAATCACAAATCCTCCTACCCTTGATCTTGAGGCTGGCTGAGGTCTTCTGGTCTCCACACACACAGCTGTAGTCTCCACTGTCTTCTGGCTCCACCTTGTTGATCAGGAGTTCGTTCACAGAGGCCTTCTGCTTCATCTGGTACTTTTCTCCAGACTTCAGGGTCTGTGTTCCCTTCTTCCACTCCACTGGGACTCCAGGTTTAGAGAGCTCACAACGCAGAGTAACACTTGCTCCCTCCTCAGCCTCCTGGCTCTCCAGCTTCTGTTTGAAGGTCACTGGTTGGGCTGAGCATTTATCAGTTAGTTAGCAGTCAGTAAAGCAAAAAAAAAACACAAAAACCTAATACGGAACACACAAAAAAAGGCAAACACTGACATGTTGCCATTTTACAAGCTGCAGGCGCCAATATGAATATACAAGAAGCCGTTGGATACAATGTATAACAATGTTCCACTGATTGAATCCTTTATAAATCCTCCTCCTACCCTTGATCTTGACGCTGGCTGAGGTCTTCTGGTCTCCACACACACAGCTGTAGTCTCCACTGTCTTCTGGCTCCACCTTGTTGATCAGGAGTTCGTTCACAGAGGCCTTCTGCTTCATCTGGTACTTTTCTCCAGACTTCAGGGTCTGTGTTCCCTTCTTCCACTCCACAGGGACTCCAGGTTTAGAGAGCTCACAACGCAGAGTAAGACTTGCTCCCTCCTCAGCCTCCTGGCTCTCCAGCTTCTGTTTGAAGGTCACTGGTTGGGCTGAACGTTTGTTTATCAGTTAGTTAGCAGTCAGTAGCATGCCTGATTTAAAAAAATAAAATACGGAACACAAAAAAGGTCCCTTTTGACAGCACCATTCTTTGGTTTGTATTGTAATCGCAAATGCACGGAAAGAAAAATAAGTGATGAAAAATCTTCTGAAGAAGAGATACAAATTCAAACTCTGCATCACAGCGCAGAACACACAAAGCAATCCGAACAAAGACATCCAACCTTTTGATCCACTACGAACAATGTGAAGGAAACATCTGATGAATCTCACATTATAAAACCCACAAAGAACGCTGACTTTTTGTGAGCCAGCAAACAGAAATAAGACAATAATATAAAAGAGAAAGCAACAGAAATGTCATAGCAAAAGCAAGTGCTTAAATACAAGTGTTTCAGTCAAGACAAAATCAAAGTGTTAATAAATGAATTTTCCTATTAAATTCAATGTGTAAAGTAGTCTTTGATTAAATCTGAACAATGCATCTCTTGCAGTGAGACAGACGGAAAAAAATATTACAAAGAAACATCTTTATTAATATATTGTAGAGGTTTAAATCACAAATCCTCCTACCCTTGATCTTGACGCTGGCTGAGGTCTTCTGGTCTCCACACACACAGCTGTAGTCTCCACTGTCTTCTGGCTCCACCTTGTTGATCAGGAGTTCGTTCACAGAGGCCTTCTGCTTCATCTGGTACTTTTCTGCAGACTTCAGGGTCTGTGTTCCCTTCTTCCACTCCACTGGGACTCCAGGTTTAGAGAGCTCACAACGCAGAGTAACACTTGCTCCCTCCTCAGCCTCCTGGCTCTCCAGCTTCTGTTTGAAGGTCACTGGTTGGGCTGAGCATTTATCAGTAGGAGTCAGTGGCATGCCATGATTTAAAATGGAAAAAAACACACACAAAAACAATAAAACTAAAAATTTGTACGGAACACACAAAAAAGGCAAACACTAACATATTGCCATTTTACCAGCTGCAGGCTCCAATGTGAACATACAAGAAGCCGTTGGCTACAATGTATAACAATGTTCCACTGATTGAATCCTTTTAAATTCTCTTCCTACCCTTAATCTTGAGGCTGGCTGAGGTCTTCTGGTCTCCACACACACAGCTGTAGTCTCCACCGTCTTCTGGCTCCACCTTGTTGATCAGGAGTTCGTTCACAGAGGCCTTCTGCTTCATCTGGTACTTTTCTCCAGACTTCAGGGTCTGTGTTCCCTTCTTCCACTCCACTGGGACTCCAGGTTTAGAGAGCTCACAACGCAGAGTAACACTTGCTCCCTCCTCAGCCTCCTGGCTCTCCAGCTTCGAAATGTAGGTTGGCGGCAATGCTGTACAACCAAGTTTTCATTACATGTCAAAACAGGTGAAATAAATAGTAAACAAAAGGCACAGAAATTAAACTCCTTCACGGCGACATAATAACCTTAAAAAAAAAAAAAAAACGTAATGAATCCATACCGTTGACTTTAACAGTTGCAGATGTCTTCTGGTCCCCGCACATGCAAGAATACTCTCCACTATCTTCAACCTCTGAATTCTTAATCTGAAGCTCACAAGAAGTCTCCTCCAGCTTCATCCCATACTTCTTTCCAGGTTTCAGAACTTCGGAGCCTTTTTTCCACTGAACACCATCAGCGGGTTTTGATAATTTGCAGCAAAGTGTCACATTCTCTCCTTCCTTTTTCTCCTGGTTCTTGAGCTTCTCTTTAAAACTGGCAGGCAGGGCTAAAATACAATTGTATCATTATTATTATTATTATTATTATTATTATATAAAACACGGTGTTGCATTTCTTTTTTGTTGGGTTGTTGGATGTGATGGAGGATGGAAAATGATTAGAGGTGAAATTGATGTATGAGTTGTTGTGCTCCAGTCATCCAACGTTAGACTTTGGAATCGAAACATTATTCCAACAGTTGGGCTGATGTTCCAGTGCACTTTATCTAAAAACAAACTCAAACTCTCTCAGAAAAATGCAACAGAATGAAATCCTTTTTGAAATGCACAAAGGATTACCAACAGAGAAAACGTTCCTCTATGACATAGAGGAATAATGCAAGGACTGCACACTACATAGAGTCTATGTAGTGTGCAGTCCTTGCATAACAAGACAAGGCATCTGGAAACAGGTCACATTGTAACATTTGGACATGCTGGTGGATGTGGTTCACACTTGGTGTCTCTCGATCACACAAACCCCGAGACAAAGAGGATGGACTAATGCTAAACAAGAGAGCAAGGCAGATATTTCTCACAATGCAAAATGCTGAAAATAAAGATATTTTAGTAACAATTCAACCTAATCAATGGTACGTTTGACAAATCTACACTGCAGGTAGATTTGTTCGTGACTAAGCGGTGTCGGTTACCTTTAACAACAAGGGACGCGTATACTTGCTGATCGCCAGCTACCACAGAGATGGTGCCGGAGTCCCTGGGAGTTAGCTCTCTTACAATAAGAGAGTGGAGCCCCGCCTCTAGAACCTGAATAATATTGAGGGGGCTTGGCAGCAGCGGTGTACGATCTAAGCACCACTGCACATGGTGCAGATCCGTCGGACTGACACGGCAAACAAACGTAGCAGATTCCCCTTCAAAACAATGAACATCCTGTGGTTGTTCCAATATAACCACCAACTGGCCTTTGAAGCAAAACCAAACCAAACTATGAGCAAAGTCGCCATGGCATTTATCTCACTGGCCTTGAAAACCTTGCAAAATACATAAACAGGAGAATTTGCAATACAAAAAGCTCTTCAAACTAAATTCATGAGAATAATCAACTCTGCTAGATTAACACCCACCTGAAACGTGCGCACGTACACACTTAGGTTCTTACCGTTGACGGTCACCTTTCCCGTGCTCTTGGCAGTGACCACGTCACAGGTGTAGATGTCAGTGTCTTTCTCCTCCAGGTGTTTGATGGTGAGCGTTAGGATCCCGCCCTTCTGGGACATCTCATATCGACCTCCAGCCTTGAGCTCCGTGTGGCCCTTAAGCCATGTCACAGTGGATGGGGTTTGTGCAGTCTCACATTGCAAGCTCATGGAGCTCTTCTCCTCAGCTTGGCTGTCCTTCAGCTCTTTAGCGAATGTATGGATTGGCTCTGTCAGAAAAAAGAAGAAAAAACTATTTTCACAGTATGGAATTGTAGGATTAATCTATCGTTTCAGAAAATAAGATGATCAGAAATGATTCTATATTTAGTTAAATATATTGACCACCTTTTTACCACAATCTCTCAAAAAGAGTCGTCATAAGTTAGTTGCTTAAATGGAGGAGAAATGCAGTACGAAGGAAGCAGGTAAACCCAGGATTCTCAGTCTTACCCCTAATTTCCAGCTTGGCTTTAGTGGTTGCACCTCCAACAACTTCACAGCTGTACTCTCCAGAGTCTTGAGCAGAGACATTACGGATGGTCAGCTTCATGACCTTATCCTCTTGGCTAATGTCATACTTCTGGCTCTTTTTGATGGCTTTGCTTTCCTTGGCCCACTTTACAGTGGAACTAGACTGTGTTACCTCACAGGTAAACACAGCATCTTCCCCTTGAACGGCGCTAACACTCTGCAGTTCTTTAGACACAGACGAAGCTTTGCCTGCAAAAAGGGATCATGGCATTTTATTTTTATTTTAATAAAATACAACATGCAATAACCTACTTTGTTTAGGCCTCTTTATAAATAAATAAAAAATGCAGCTTACCTTCAACTGTTAAAGTTGTTTTGGAGCTCAGGTCTTTGATGTTTAAGACCACTTCTCCGGCATCAGCAGGAACGACATCCTTAACGGTCAGCATGTACTTGCGTCCTTTACTGGTGACTTTGAAGCGGCCTCCATTTGTGACAGCGTGGCCATTCAGAGTCCAGGAACACTCGTCTGCGCTCTCACGAGATAAGATGCACTCAAAGCTACAAGTCTCTCCCTCGTTCACCTCAGCTGACTTCAGCCACTTGGTAATTCCAATGCCAATCTCTAAATGTGGGACAGGGAGAGCAAATTGATGAACATGCAAAAAACAACACCGCATGTATGAAGGCTAACACTGTAAAAACTGTTTATCTCAAACAACGGTACCAACCTCTTACGGTGACCTTGGCTTTAGAAACCTCAGTTCCAAGATCACAACTATACTCTCCAGCGTCTTCAGTGGTGACGTCCTTGATGATCAGTCCCAAAGACTTGCCGGTGTGAAGCAGCTCATACTTTGACCCAGCCTTCAAGACTTGACTTTCTTTTCTCCATGTAGGAGAAACCCTGGGCTTGGACGCCTCGCACGCCAGCGTTATCATGCCTTTCTCCTCTCCAATGACATCATCGAGAGACTTGAGGAACACGGCACGCTTCTCTGGAGGGGAATTGAGAAAATAAAGTTTGACAGTGGGTTATGTATGGAGAGATGTGACACATGCACAAATGCTTCCATCAGAGTATTATGCATGGCAGTTATTCAGTTCTTACCTTTGACCCTAAGTGTCACAGACTCTTTCACTTTGCGGACCTTAAAGGTGATAGTCCCCCCATCCTGAGGGGCCAGGTTCTTCAGCGTGAGCTTGTGAGCCTTTCCGTCATGAGTGATGGTGTTGACTTCGTTAGTGAAGAGCACCTTGTCCTTCAGAAGCCACTGTACCTCTTCATCGGCATAGTTAATCTCACATGCGAACACTGCGTCGCTGTCTTCGTCGACCTCCGTGTCAGCCAGGTGCTTGGTGATCTTAATGTCACGCACTGGACAGAAGAAACATGACAGCTTTAGTTTGAAGACAATTCTAAAGCAAGTTATTTGTGTGATGGTTTTGATTAGAAAATGCAGAGTTGCAGTATTTAGCGTGGTATCCAAAGGTCCATACTGTACCTTCAACAGCAAGTGTCCCTTTGGTCTCAGCAGGTCCAGACTGACAGCGGTACTCTCCACTGTCTTCCTCCGTCAACCTCTGAATGGTAAGTTGAGCCCTTGTAGCGTCTTGCTTTATGTTATACTTGTCTGACGTTGCCAGAGGTCCCTGACCTTTGAACCAATTAACCTCTTTGGGTGGGACGGAGAATTTGCAGGTGAGTATTGCAGAGCTTTTCTCCTTCGCCTTCACATCTTTCATGGGCTCTGCAATCTCAAGTGGACGCTCTGAATGTGAGGAACAGCATGTGATCAGACTCAACTGAACGATGCAGGATTTATGTAGTTATTGTGGCCAACTGCCGTGATTCAACGCATTTACCTTTAACTGTGAGCTGAGCTAAAGATTTGCTCTTCCCAGCTGTAAACTGCACAGGTCCCGTCATTGATGCTTTGGTCTTTTTGAGAGTGAGGCGGTGCATAGTGCCCTCTTTCTCCATTTCAACATCAGCGCTCTCCTGCACAGCCACTCCATTCAGAGTCCATATAGGAGGTTTCACCAGTTCCATACTGATCTCAACTTCAAAAACAGCTGCAAAGGGTTCTGTCACTTCTACTGAACTAAGCTCCCGCACAATGCTGATTGACTGCTCTGGAGGGGTCATGGGAAAAATAAAAAAGGGTCATGTTAGAAGTCAAGGATTTGATTTCATAAAATAAAGGTAACGTTAGTTAATAGTTAAGGACCACACCACACTACTTTTTCCACGGACTTAAATGTAATAACCTCACGTATTTCTACTCAATCAGAATGACTGAAAACAAAAGCTTGTACAAATGCAGTAGTTATACACATTTTGTTAATTTCTTGCACACATAATTTGAAATGCCATATACTATGGGACATTCATTTTAGTATTTAGTAGATCAGGCTTGTCCAAAAAGGGCAGATGGATGGATTGATGGATGGATGGATGAATGGATGGATAGATAGATACCTCATTGACTAAGAGTCTGATGGCTTGTAAAAACGTTTGAGTATGTACATATGCAATATACACAGTAAAATACATAAATACCCTACAATTGAGAATCCTGACAGGCTAACAATCAATGCATGTGATCCTCCCTGATGTTACCTTCTACGAGGAGTTTACAGCTCGTCTTGTCATCAGTGCCGTCACAGGTATAGGTGTCTTCGTCCCCAGAGTCCACATCGTTGATGAGGAGTTTTCGGTACACATCTTCGCTTTTGATCTCGTATTTCTTGCCATGTTTGATCTCCATCTTGTTCTTGTACCACTTCACCTTTGCGCTGGCACGTGACACTTGGCATTCGAGATGACAACGATGCTTATGCATCGCTATCTTATCCCTGAGCCTCTTCACAAACTTCACGGGCAGCTCTACAGTAACATTAACACTGAATCAATGAATACTATCATGTATGCCACAAAGGAAGATTAAATGCCATGAATGCCGAAGCCCTTGCCGAAGCACACTATAGGACAGGCAATGTATAATACTTGAAATATGTTTTACCCAAAGCAAACAGAGCTATTAAGGAACAATAATGCTTTTGATGCACAAATAGTTCCAACATTGTTTTGGGAAAGCTTAAGCAGCTGTAATAAATCACATTAAATGACAAATACTGTGCCAGTCATTCTTGTTTATACAGTATATCAGTTGCTGTTCAATTGCAAACAGCGAGACTCTGACAGAAATTATGAGACATACATGTCGAGAAAACTTATGGTCGACTGAGAGCAAAGTATGCATTTTTTGCAGTCACAGATTGTGCCTCTAACATCCTTTTGACAGATCATTTTGTTTCCATACTCCTGGAGATTTCCAATCAGCAAATGTCCAAAACCACTAAAACAACGATGTCTTCTCTGTAGACCATTGCACAGACCAACATTGGATCACGACAGACAGCTATGACAAAAACCCTTGAAAATAATCCTAAACCTCGGCTAAAACTCCATACGAGTTGTTTTTCCTTTTGCCATCAGGCCTCAATGAGGCACAACAATGTACACATGAATTGCAACTGGATTTTCCATCTAACCAATATTGTCAGGATGATGCAAAACAACATTTCATCTAACTTTAGTTTGACCTTTTACATTTGGCTCACTAAACCAGTTGAAATGTCCATGACACTTTTTGTTTAAATGCAGTCTTTTATAAAGCATAATCCTGTTTACTGCAGCCAAATTGTTTTTCATTTCGAGATAAATAAGTTTTAAAATATTCAGAGGTATTACCCTATTTGCAACTTTCTAACAGCTTTTTTCTTAATAAATAGAAATAATCCATTTGCAACCACATCTGAACATTGTAAGATAAGGGTTAGCTCATCCATGCAGCAATACAGGGTAAATAATCATTGGCTCACTTACCTTTCACTTTAAGTTTTGCAGATGAAGAAGCTTTGTCAGCTGTGAATTTGATCTCACCCATATCTTCTGGGGTGACGGCCTTAAACAGCAGTACATGGGTTTTGCCTGGAATAAGAAATGGACAGTTTGTAGATGATCATTATTCAGGCAAATCATATAAAGTCGCATGACTATACAGGTGTTTACATTGTTGAACTACTTTCTTGAGAACTTACCCTCCTGTCTCATCTTGATGTTGTCACCGGCTTTGAGTTTGATACTTCCTTTGTACCACTGGAAGTCCACTTCATCGTGTGAGATTTCACAGACAAATGCAGCACTCTCCTTCTCCATCACTTCGACATCCTCCAGCTTCCTAACAATCTTAATATCTCTGGCTGCAGGGGGAAACATTTTAAGATTTTTTCGATATACTGAAAATCGTTATACTATGCCCTTAATAATGGTACCTGACTGACTTGTGTGCTTCATGACGCGACTAATAATTACCGTGCACGGTGAGCTTGGCGGCGGTGTTATCATCAGTAGTGCGACAGATGTAAGTGCCTGCATCTTCAGGGGTGCATTTGTTGATGACCAAAGAACGCTTTCGGCCCATGGAATGGATGCCAAAATTCTTACCCAGTTTCAGTTCCACATCATTCTGAAGATTAATCATTTTTTCCAAACTGTTATACATGTACATTACAGTTTTAAAAACCTCATTTCACACTGCAGACAGTAATTGAAATACTAATTTCTCACCTTGAACCATTTAACATCTGCATTTGTTCTGGACAATTCGCATTCAAAAGTAACCTTCTCCTTCTCGGGAACACTGATATCCACGATGGGCTTGGAGATCATAGCGGGAGGTTCTGTAGAATCAACACACATGTTGGTTAAATAGTGACTGAACGATAACGTTTTGTGGCAGAATGGGTGCTGCACAAAAATAGCGGAAGACCCTCCAATTTGGTGACTGACAGGAAGCAGCTCTTACCCGTGATAATCAGTTTGCCAGAACTATGTACTCCTTCTGCTTGGAAGGCAATAGTTCCTGCATCCTCCATCTTGAGATTGGACAACGTTAAAGCGTGCTTCTTTCCCAGAGCTGTGATGCGGCAGTTCGCCCCTGCCTTTAACTTGGCCCCATCCCTGGTCCAGGAGCCTTCGACATCAGCCTGGCTGAGTTCCAGCTCAAACGTTACCGTCTCCGTCTCATGTACCTTGGTTTCCGTGAGCCCCTTTATAACCTGGATCTTCTTCACTGAAGGGCGGAGAACAAATTGTGTCAACGGGGCAAGCACTCAAATGTATGTCCAAGCACACATTACTGGAGAATGACATTATAGATATGTACTTAAATACTGCATATTGTATCCTAAACATGTGGTTGTGGATCAGTCTTACTCTCCACATTGAGCTTGGCCTGGGTTTTGTCCTCCAGAGTTTCACAGGAGAAGATGCCCCGGTCAGCATAAGTCACACTCTTGAAGACCAGCGCCTGCTTCGCTCCGTTTACCCGAATCTCCATGTTTCCTGCAGGCTGCAGCACTACGCTGTTCTTCATCCACCTCACTTCATCCGACGGCTTGCTGAGCTCCACCTCCAGCTTCACTTCACTCTGCTCCTCCACTGTCAGGTTTTCTAGCTTTTTCTTAAATGTCACAGGCTCATCTAATTAGGGCACAAATAAATAAAAAAAGGCAAAGTTAATGAGGAAATCACGTTACTTAACATACTTCAAAATGACATTTTAAATGCATGTTCTTACGCTGCACTTGTAGGGAAGCTTTGCAGCTTTTGCCTTCTGCATCGACGCTAATCTCTCCGGCATCTTTTTGGGTGACAGCGGCGATGGTGAGCGAGTGACTGCCGCCGCCACGCTCAATCTTGTACCTGGGCCCAGCGGTGACGGGTGTGTTGTTGTGGAACCACTTAACGTTGGCGTCCGCTGGGTTGACGGCGCACTTGAAAACGGCGTCTTTTCCCTCCATTGCGGCCACATTGTTCAGCTTGGTGGTCAGCCTTACCAGTCTGGGTGCTGCAAGGAGACATGCGTAACATCAAATGAAACGGACTGAAAAAAAAAAGTTCCTCCCCTGAAACTTTGAATGTTTTTGAGAAAACGATGAATTACCTTTCGAAGAGACTTTAGCAGAGGTCTTGTCAGTTCTACATTCACAGCCGTATTCTCCTTCGTCTTCTTTCGTCATGCCAGTCACAGTGAGAAGCTGCTTAGCACCATCTGTCCTGACACAGTGCCGGCCTCCAGGTTTAATTTCACGACCATCCTGCTGCCAGACGACGTCCCCCAAGGCTTGGTTCAGTTCACACATCAGACTGAGTGTACCTCCCAACTCCACCGTAGCGGATTTCAAAGGGACAACAAACTTCAGAGCTGAATCTGAAATGAAAACATGGATGTTAGACATCAAAACAAAATCTGGCATCTGAACAGCAATTATCAGATTTTTTTTTTTAACATTTCTGTGACTTGCCTTTAACTTGAACTTTGAACTCTAGTTTGTCATCAGCAGTTTGACAGGAGTATGTTCCACTGTCCTTGGATTCTGAGGATTTCACTACCAGGGTACGGGAAAGGCCCTCTTTTTTCATTTCGTACTTGCTGCCCTCCTTGAGCTCCACACCTTCTCTAAACCACTTAACACTCCCACTCTCTTTGGTCAGCTCGGTGGTCAAAACTACTTTTTCGCTAGCTTGAACAACACATGTGTCCTTGACAAGCGTCTTCTGGAACTTGACAGCTGCATCTAAAGAGAAGTAAGAGCTTCTTTTCAAACGATATGTGCAGAGAATTAATCTCGTCGCAAAAATGGTTACATTTGAAATATATATTACCTGTCATCTGCATCTTAAATACCAGCTTTTCTGTTCCGGACTCACATGTGTATTCTCCGACATCTTTTTTATCCATTTTTTCTATCACCAGCTCACGACTCTTGCCCTTTGACTCCATGTGGACTGCTTTGCTGGAAGCCAGCAGCTTGCCGTCCTTGTACCATTTCACCTCTGTCTTGGTGTCAGAAACCTCACAGCTCAGAGTGGCTTTCTGGGAGAGCGTGGCTTTCACCTCCTTCTGGACGGACTCCTTGTTGGAGAATCCAGCTGGGGCTTCTTCAGAGCAAATTAAAACATGACAAAACATGCAAGTTTAATGACTTAATGATTAAATGCAAACAGGGGAACACAATATAAAAAGACACAATGCTACAAAACGAGTGCCATCTTGTTCCTCCTACCTGCCACCTGTATCTTGAAAGCCAACTTCTCCGTCCCGGCCTCACAGACGTACTCTCCGGCATCCTTCTTCTCCACACTATCGATCACCAGCTGGCGACTCTTGCCTTTAGACTCGGTATGGATGGTCTTACTGGAAGCCAGCAGCTTTCCCTCCTTGTACCATTTCACCTCCGTCTTGGCGTCAGCTACCTCACAGCTCAGAGTGGCTTTCTGGGAGAGAGTGGCTTTCACTTCCTTCTGGACTGACTCCTTGTTGGAGAAGGCTGGCTTGGATTGGACCTCTACAAAATGAAAATGGAGAATGTCATTATGTTGCCCCCCTTCATCTCAATACAAGTCATTAAAATATATCAACGCAAACATTTGTGATACCGACATAATGCAACATTCTCAATTAAACCCAAAACAGTAGTTAAGCAAAAGTAAAACGCTCCACTGCAGCTGTTTTTGGTCTACTTCACTCAATATTTTGAGATAATCAAACGTTTACATACAAGACAAAACACGTACAAATCACATATACTATTCCCTCTCATATGTCATACCTGCCACCTGTACTTTAAATGCCAGTTTTTGTGTTCCGACTTCACAGACGTATTCTCCTTCGTCTTTCCTCTCTACGCTGTCCATCACCAGCTGACGAATCTGGCCCTTTGACTCCATGTGAACGGCTCTGCTGGTACTCAGCAGCTTGCCATCCTTGTACCATTTCACCTCCGTCTTGGTATCAGCTACCTCGCAGCTCAGAGTGGCCTTCTGGGAGAGAGTGGCTTTCACTTCCTTTTGGACTGACTCTTTGTTGAGGAAAGCGGATTTAGCCTGGACCTCTGTCGAAGCACCTGTAAAAGGAGTGTGGTGGCAGTACAATCACCAATACAAAAAAAGGACATGTCCATATTCCACAACGCTTACACCACTTTGGATTTACTGGGAAGAGACAACTAAACCGTACAGGCAAAATGCACAGAGCAATACGCTATAAAGACATCATGTCATAACATAACATTGCACTTTGCAGTCATAAAGCAAGTTGGGGATCTGCAAGTTGAGAGGAGAACAATAAAAGGTATCACAGAAAATCAATTGAAAAAGGAAAAGGCCTACTAATCTCTGACCAGAAACTGACAAAAGAACAAGCCACAAGACAGCAGAGTTGCCTCAGCAAATAAAAGTCAAAGCATAAAGTTCAGTAGACCATACGAGCAACAACACCCAAAATAGTCATAGAATTGAATTTGCCATCTAATGACATGAGAGTCCAAGTCAATATTGGAATATAGATCTTTGAACAAGGCATGCCAAACATCTCCTAACTGAAGCAACCAACAAAACAGCCATAATTCATTGTGACATCCCAAATCAGAGGAGACCACAGACACAGACAGAAAACACATAATGTCCATTTATCTTTTTTATCTAAAGAAACTAGCCAAAGACAACATTTCTAATGTACAGTGTTAATTAATCAAACTGTTTCTTCTAAATATTGTGTTGTCCAAATTAGATTTATTAAAAACGTAATCAACATTGTATGAGCGAGTCATTCAACTAGGTTTTACCTCTAATGCATCGAGGACTTGTGTTATTTATTTATTGAACATACTAAGTTCTCCTTACCTTCCACGTGTAATTTAAAGACCAGCTTCTCTGTCCCAGCTTCACACATGTACTCTCCAGCATCCTTCTTCTCCACGCTGTCTATCACCAGCTCCCGACTCTTTCCCTTCAAGTCTGCATGGATTGCCTTACTGGTGGCCAGCAGCTTGCCGTCCTTGTACCATTTCACCTCGGTCTTGGAGTCAGCTACCTCCCAACTCAGAGTGGCCTTCTGGGAGAGAATGGCTTTCACCTCCTTCTGGACTGACTCCTTGTTAGAGAATGCAGACTGGACCTGTGTGTCTGTGGAGGAGACCATCAACGCAGATTAAAACATTTTTACTCGTCCATTGAGTTTTAACATCTGCCAGACCTGTGAAGTACATAAATTAACAGAAATACTGGAAGCCTGTTCAGTCCTGGGCCCTACCTGCCACCTGGAGTTTGAAGACCAGCTTCTCAGTCCCGGCCTCACAGATGTACTCTCCCACATCCTTCTTCTCCACGCTGTCTAGCACCAGCTGGCGACTTTTACCCCTCGACTCTGTGTGTATGGTCTTGCTGGAAGTCAACAGTTTGCCGTCCTTGTACCATTTCACCTCCGTCTTGGTGTCAGAAACCTCACAGGTCAGAGTGGCTTTCTGGGAGAGAGTGGCTTTCACCTCCTTCTGGACTGAGTCCTTGTTGGAGAAGGCTGACTGGGCCTCTGATGGAGGAGGTACGACAGAGAAAATATCAGATCCAATAAACATCCAATTAGTGTTAGTATTATGTTTTTAAATCCACCTTCCTCCTACCTGCCACATGCATCTTGAAAGCCAACTTCTCCGTCCCGGCCTCACAGACGTACTCTCCAGCATCCTTCTTCTCCACACTATCGATCACCAGCTGGCGACTCTTGCCTTTAGACTCGGTATGGATGGTCTTACTGGAAGCCAGCAGCTTGCCATCCTTGTACCATTTCACCTCCGTCTTGGCGTCAGCTACCTCACAGCTCAGAGTGGCTTTCTGGGAGAGAGTGGCTTTCACTTCCTTCTGGACTGACTCCTTATTGGAGAAGGCTGATTGGATGTCTGAGGGTAATGTAAACGAGAAATACAGTGTTGGTATGAGCACCGCTTAAGATCAGCAATGACCGAAACATAAAAGTGACATCTAATTTATGCATTCTTCAAGGCATCATTCATTATTTAAACCTCATCAAGTCTTGTTTGTGATATTTGTCACATAAATATGAATACAATGTGTAGAAACTAAACTCTAAAGTTCTTAACTCAAATCACTTTCATGCAGTAGCTCACAAACACTTTATAAGATGATTTAAACTGAAATCAATTAAATAATCGAGCAGTCCTACCTGACACACATATCTTGAAGACCAGCTTATCCCCTCCTGCTTCGCATGTATACTCTCCAGTATCGCTCTTCTCCACCTTTTCGATCACCAGCTGACGAGTATTGTCTTTTACTTCCGAGTATATTGTCCGACTGGATATCAACAACTTGCCGTCTTTATACCACTTCACCTCTGTTTTGCTATCTGAAACACTGCAACTAAGAGTGGCCTTCTGGGAGAGAGCAGCTTTCACTTCCTTCTGGACCGACTCCTTGTTGGAGAATGCAGTTACGGCTTGAGTTTCTGAGAAAGAAATAAGGTAAAGAAATGTATATCATAACATCATAATATCTGGGACGTGCAGTAAATTATTGAATAGTATTACAGCATTACACAAGCTTACCTTTTATCTTGACCTGGAATGTGACTTTGTCTGATGCTGTCTCGCAGGAGTAATGTCCTTCGTCAGTTTTCTTGGCGTTCTTGATGATGAGTTTCCTTTGAGTCCCTTTGGAGATGAAGGTGGTTCTTTGGTCCTCAGTGATCTCCGCTTGATCTTTTCTCCACACAACGGCCGCGCTGGCAGGAGAAACCTCACAGCTCAGCTCGAGATCTCCTTTAAGGGACGACGACATTCCCACAGTACCTCTGGCTTTGTTCAGAAATTTGGCAGGTTCATCTGAGAGAAAATAGATGGAAATTGAGTCATGACTTTTTTTATATATATTATTTCTGACGGTATTTTAGTTGATTTCATACAAATAAGACATGTGTTAGCGAATTGGAGAGGAGTACTGTAAATTGCGGGTTATAAGGCGCACCCTTTTGTTAGCCGCATCTACTAAATACAACAAAAAAGTTTTATTTAATCTTAAACCAGCCGCGGTGGTTTATGAGCCGCTGTTGCTCCTGCTACTGAGTCGCTAGCTAGCTCGCTAGTGCTAGCTAACACTCGCTAACTAACGCTCGCTAGCTAACGCTCGCTAGCTAGCATGTCTCTGCAACTGCTGCTAAATTTAGAATCGTAAAAATCCACAAATTACCCACACCTATAGTTAAGCCGCACAGGTCAAAGTTGAGGGAAAAAGTAGCGGCTTATAACCCGAATTTTACGGTACATGTAAAATCTTTGTGACAACTATGTAAAGCCCTTTACCAATGTATAACTTTATGTTTGTTACCGGAGCAGCTCATGTTTAGAAGGAGCCGGACTGGGTGTAGCAGAGTAACCATGGAGTTGACTACATGGTGACAGATAGCTCTTTCCTCTATTTGATGGCTCATGAGCATATGCTCGCAGCCATCAGAGCAGGTCACATTTCAGTTTATCACGAGACAGTCTGCATGTGGGCTTGAGGCCAGATCCCTTTACACAATCATATTGGCACCGAGCAGAGTATTCCCACGATCGATGGCAGAACGATTGTGTCTTTGCTCGGCGATAAAGTTAAACTACTTTTTTTGATGAGCGTACCTTTAAGAGAGAGTTTCAGGGGCATTCTGTCGTCAGCTAAAACACACTCGTAGATGCCAACATCTTCCTCCGTAACGTTGTGGACCATAAGGATCCTCTTGTGGTCGACGATCATATATTCATACTTCTTTCCCATTTTCACCTCCCGCCCATTCCTCATCCAAACCACCTGAAGAAACAGAGAACAGATCAAGTCAAATGAAATGTAGAGTTGAAAGAGTGCTTGAATATCTGTCTCAAGTAGAACTACTGGTACTTAAGTTTTGCCAAGTCAGATTACTTGTGCTGACTAGTTCTCAAATACAAAAGTGTCTCCTTTGAAGACTATTCTAAGTACCAGTAACATGAAATAAGATATGTGGCACACTGTACTGACCTAATTCATCTCCCTATGAATACCCCCACCAACTTTGTCAAAAAAATACTAATATGAAATATCCCTCTGGAATTACAATTCGAGGTACAATGGACAAAATAGCACAAAAGAAAAAAATCCTACTCAATTACACAAATTATAGAGATTGTTTTCTGTCCCTGCATTCTTGTGAAGTAACAGGTACACGTATGTTCCCATCACAAACCTGTGTTTCGTAATCCGACACCTCAGCAGTCAGCTGAGCAGTGGCTTGGGCACCGCAGATTACCACCTCCAGCACATCTGACTTGTTGGTGAACCTAACAGAAGGAGCTAAAAATACAGTTTTCATGTTAGAAGGCTTTATTGTATTGCTATTGCAAAGAATTGCATTAAATATCAATGGCATTCAATTAAAAACAATAAAGGTTTTAATACAGAAAAGCAAACGATTTATGTACATCGTTTTTTGAGTGCCGTATGAGTGCGTACCCTTCACAGATAGGATGCAACTGCTTTGCGAGCCTCCACCCACAAACTTGACCTCATTTCCGGTCATGTCCTTGGTCACGACACGGATGAGCAGAGTGTGCGTGTTCTTGGACCTGGTGATGAGGTAGTCTGCTCCACTGCGCAGGAGGCGGCCATTTAGAGACCAGAAGCCAGAACAAACAGCGGACAGCTCCACGGAGATAGAGAACTCCTCACCAGCGACTGCGACGCTGTCCGTCAGGCCTTTCTTGAGTTCAGCCCTGGGTTCTGGAGACGACAGGCAAACCAGCAATGAGAAGAAGAAGAACACTCGAAGGCGTACAACAATGGCACTTAACTAAATGACTAAACGACACAGAGACATCAGTCTTACCGAGGAAGAAGCTGCCAGGCACCTCCAGGTAGGGACTTTGGCCAAAGTCATTCATAGCAGAGATACGGAACTGGTAGGTGGCTTCTTCTGTGACGCTGTAGACGGTGATCTCTGTTGCAACAATGGTTGCCCCGGCATTGCACCTCTGCCACGTCTGAGTGCCAATCTTCTTCTTCTCCACAATGTAGCCCTTGATGGGTACAGGGCGGTCGCTGTCTGGAGGAGACCACTGAATGGTGACGGATGAGTCGGTCTTGTTCTGCACCACAGCATCGACTGGGGGATCGGGAGGATGCTTCCTTGCAGCTAGAGCAGAAAGAGTGAGGATCATGCCGTTTATATAATCAGAGCAGTACTGAGGGATTGTAGTAAATCAAAAGAAAGATCATAGTCTGGTTAGTTTAGTTCGATGTTTTGTTATTTAGACATCAATTACCACTTTTTAAGCAAGTCAGAACAAATGCAACACATCTGAATTAGACCCGGGGAACATCCTCACCAGTGACAGAGAACCGAGTGGAGGTCTTGCAGTCTCCAGCCACAAAGGCCACCTCTCCTGAGTCGTCTGCCTGGCAATCTCTAATTGTGAGTGTGTATTGCCTGAGCGCGCACGCAATGGAAATACGGGAATCTTCCTTCAATTTCTCTCCATTGCGGGTCCAGTAAGCATCTGGGAAGGGATGCTCCAGCTCCACACAGAAGATGACCGTGTCACTGATGGGGACCACTGTCCTCCGGGGAAGTTTCTTCGTTATGTTGCCTGGGATATGAGAGGAAGCAGACGGTCACATAGAGAAACTCATTCAGTGGCATTGTAGGCACATTGACCAGAGCAGTATTTTAAGAAAGCCATATTAACTACTCTTGATAATACCATTGTAATGCCTGTGCATTGTATTTATTAGGAAATGAAGACGTTACCGTACCCAGGACAGTGAGCTCAGCAACAGTGCGACTGCCCTCCTTCATCTCGCAGATATAAACACCGTCGTCGTTGGTGGTGACATTGTGTATGATGAGACGTCGCAGGGTGCCTTCCTGCTCAATGTAATACTTTAAACTTTCCTGCAGCCGTGTCTCCTCCATGAACCAGGTGGCCTGGGTGGCACTAACGGGCACCTCACACATCAGAGTGGCTGACGTTTTCTCTTGAACCTCCACGTCCTGAAGCTTCCTCCTGAATGGCACCTTCGGCTCTGACACGACGAAAAATAAAACAGCATCTTCAGGTTACGCAGCCATTGGTTTTGTGTATGTCAAGTCAATGAACTACAAAATGCGGTACTTTAAAATCAACCATTTTACAAACTTTCTGCATTAATTTCGCCTTAATCTTTAGTTCAGACTCAAGTAATATTAAAAGAGAGATTGGACATGTAATGTGTATATTTAATTTGAGCACCAAAAACCTGCGATTTGGCTATTCAACACCGTTTTCGATAGTTAAAAGCTCTTACAGAGGAACATGTGGGCAAACATGTTTGATAATATAGCAAGAAAAACAAATCTTAGTTGTTGAAGCCGAGGGGTGGCAGTTATACACTGATGTCCGGAAGGTTGGAAATCCATTAAAAACTTTCAGCATGCTCAAGTAAATGCTGCCAAGTATGACAAAGGCTATGGGGCTTAATACCTGTAAAATAATGTCAAAAAGGTTAGAACAAATGAGGGTTACAGTTTCAAGCTGCATCCATATCCATACGTTTGGATCCAAGCCAACAGTTTAGGAATCAAGTGTTAATCAAGTTTACTGGGTTCAGTAAATCAATCAAAGTACCGACGTAAAATAAATGTGATATTTACATTAAAATATATCCCGCAATCTTCATTCCAAAAAGGGAAAGTGAGCTGCTTTCAGCTTGGCAGTTGAATATTTTTACATTGAGGATATCAGGTTGCAGAAAAACACTGCTCATACAAAAGTTGGTGAGATACAGCGTGGCTCCGAAAGCACTTTTATCTTTCAATTTAGTCACAAGCTTTTAGGACATGCAGTACATGGTAAACATTAACAATGCTTAACAGTTACTTATTTGGTCCTTCCTATTCCCCAAAAAATAAATACTTTCATTGGGTTATCTTCCCAAGAAAATGACTGATTCCCCTTACTGCCAGGACTCCTCATTTGCTTTCTAAGTGATGGAGCCAAAGAAAATCAAAGATTACACAAAGTACAATGTTTCTGTCTATTTTTGTTGAAATGAAAAAGCCAACTTTTTCTCCCATGTCCATTGTTATTCTACTTGTATATCAGAAGTGACAATTCGCTGTCCTATTTATTGTTTTTCTATTTGATGTATTCCGTTTTTCTTATTCAATGCTGTATTTTGTGTATTTATTGTAAAATTGATCACGCGATTACCGGGACTGCAAAAAGTCCCTTTTAAATTGTGCAAACTAACAACCTGCAAGGCAAACAAAACATCAGAGGTGTCCGGTTTCCTGCACCATCAATAAACTACGCATCAGTAGCACCTCTCATTATCGGACATACCGACAGAAATCTACATCCCTACGGGTTTCTTCCCTTGGGCCAATTTCTTTCCAAGGGAAGTGTCACTCACAGTGGTGCCAATGTGCCCCAGTGAGTGAGGGACCATCTTAGCATCTGTGAACTACTCATCGCCAGCAGAAAATAGATGCAACTCAACACCCTACTTCAGAGGTTGAGCCCAACTTCAACCTTGTTGTGAAAAGCCTCACTCATTTTCACAGGTTTAAATGAGGCTCTGGTACATTGATTTGAACAAGTACAGTAGTGCAGTTGCTCAAAATGAGTTTATCCTACCAACATGGCTTATTCCTCTGTGCCATATACCTCTATTTATATTGCAAGTAAACACATAAGACTCATAAACGAGCCACACTGATGCACTGGGTGACACGTTTCTTCACTGTGGAACTGTAGTTTATTTTGAGTGAATCCCACATACACCATCCTGGCGTTATAAATACTCATAGAGCACCAAAAGGCTATTAATTTCCAGCTCAATATAGTCCTGTTTGAGTTTGCTAAAAACTACAGTGCCCAGACATTTTAAGAAATCACTTAGGGGACTGGGATCTTGGGGCTGGACACATTTTTGCTTTTCATGGGACTTGTTAAGATCAATGAAATCATGTAATCATGTCCGCCTTATATATGCTGTAAATGCAGAATATAGTGGCCCAGAGGGACAGCCTCTGTGAGGTCATATGTGCTGACAGATGATGCATATAAAGCATGACCATGTCTCAAATGATGGCTTGCTTCTGGAGGATTCTCGTAAAATGTGTGTATGTATCACTGACTGTATTGCATGGAGCATTTTCCTCATCCATGAACCTCTTACTTACCTTTGACTGTGACCAACACAGCACTGTAGGTCTGGCCAGCCATGTTGGTTGCATTGCAGGTGTAGAGACCGTTATCGGTCTGCTTGCAGTACAGGATCTTGAGGATGAAGTTCTCAGCTTGGTCCTCATAGATGACATGCCTGCGGCCCTCGCTGATGTTGCTTCCGTCCTTCCTCCAGATGATGTGGGGTTTAGGGTGACCCGTCACAAAGCAGCTGAGTTTGGCGTGCTTGCCTTCAGTCACTGTGCAGGTACGGGTGAACACACCTTTGGGCAGCTTTGCCAGCGCAGACGCCCTCAGCTCGTGTTGCAGACTCAGAGAACTCAAACTATCGGTGACGTTGGCCTTGGAGGAGGAAGAGACGGAGGATCTGCTTTCCTCGGTGTGATAGATGGAGATGTCCTTCTTCATTTCCTCCTTGCGCTTCTGTAGGTGAGAAAGGAGGGAGGTGTTTTTGTCTGCAGCCAGGTTGCGGGAATCCTGGGCGTCCACGACAAGAGCCGCTGCAGTGTGTGAACGGCCGACAGTGTTCTGGGCCCTGCAGGTGTAGGTGCCGCTGTCCAGGTTGCGCACACTTTGGATCTTTAAGATGCTGCTGTCACTGTCGGACACAATCTTGATACGGTTGGACTCCCCCAAGTAGCGGCCATCTTTCTCCCATTCAAAGTTGGCGTCGGGGTAAGCGACGACCCGGCAGTGGAAAACAACATCGGCTCCCAAGCCCACGCGCGTAGAGGTGGGCTTCACCATGAACGCAGGGGCCCGATGCGCCATCTCGGTGGGCAGGGCCACTTTGAGGGTCACGGCGGCGTACGCTTCCCCAACACTGTTTTTGGCCCGACACATGAATTGGCCACTGTCCTCCAGTGTTAAGTCGTAGACGGTGAGGCGGTACACATCTCCGTCCTCCACGGTTTTGAAGCGCCCCCCGGATGTCAGCTTCAGCTTGTCCTTTTCCCAGGTGATGAGCGGGGTCGGGCTGCCCACGATGGTGCAGCTCAGCGTGGCATCCTTGCCCGCGCACACCGAGAATGCCTTTGGGCGGGTGAGAAACCTGGGGACTCCCCCGAACAAGTTTTTATCCATTGTTGGTTCCTGTAAATCAAAGAAAAAGATGAATATTGCAATGCAGCACCGGGCCGGGGTATACAAGTAAACAATATTAAATATATAGCGGGGTGTCCAGTTCATTTAAGTCCTAGTGATTTCCATCGCTTGCAAAACAACATAGTAGTTTGATATAGTTTATAGCTATTCAGTAACTATTTTTGTATAATTGATAAATGGCAGTTTTATAATTGAATTTGATCAAAGGTTTAGAAGAAATTGTGTTTCTGCTGAACTGTAACAAGTTGGGCTCCACATTTTGTATCATAAAAAAAGGTTTTCAATCATCTTATATTACTTTCTGGCCACACATTCAATGGCAAAGACACACACTATCAAATAAACCCAAACCCATTGTGCGGTGTGACAGTTTGTTAAGTGTACTCTATAAATATGCTGCGCTATGAAAATAGACATAAATCCACAGTCCAGATAGGCATATTTATGGCAGGCAGTTACAGTAACTGTCAGTCAACATGGCCCCTGCAGACATTCATCAATACAAGGGCCGTAACTTCATGCCATGCAGCCAATCCTACAGGGGAAAAAAAAGTAGTTTAACAACACAAACAACAAACGAATTCCCTCGGAACAAGGTCAAACGGAGCAGATATGTTCCTCTCCAAAGAGTGACATTTGCCAGCTTTGTCACCTCTGTCTGCTCGGACCCCCTGTCCAAAAATAACCTCAGCTGTCAGAGCCCGTCTCCGTGCATTGCCATTTGTAGAAGCGAAAGGGATATCAGCTGTTTGATAAAGCTTCCACTTCACAAACATACATTCTTTTCTCTGTGTCTATAACGTAAACACTTTTTTATTGATGTTGGAATTGAATTTAGTATAATTTGCGGTTTTTAAATAAGGCGAAAAACTGGCCTGTAATCACAGATTTACTCCCGTAACGTTGCAGGTTTGAACGTGTATCACTGAGACTTACGAATTCAAGTTCTCCTGAATATATATATATATATATATATATATATATATATATATATATATATATATATATATATATATATATATATATATATATATATATATGTTATGATGGTCAAGTTCTGGCAATAATTATCTGCCTAAAATGACTTTTTTCACCTTGAGTCTTCAGCCACTCAGGTAAGACGGACGCTGAATCATGTGGCCGAAAAAAACCGTCAGTTGCGCCGTCAAGTTTTCCGAATGAAAGCTCCGACTCCAATATCACACCCCCAAAAAAAAGTCTTCTTTGCGCTCAAATATCCTTGAAATGGTTGTAAATCCGGGATGGTGGAACACCCCCCCTCCCCCTGTAGTCTCCTGCGGTGGGCGGTTGACGAGTCTTATTTTTTCTTTCTTCTCTCGTCCGTCATGATGCCAAATAGCTGACGTATACCTACTTTAAGCGCAGCCTCCTTTCCAAAATAGACTCGTCCCACACTTAGGAGATAGGAGATAGGCGATAGGAGATAGGCTGCTGGTGAGGGCGGTAAGGAGAGCAGACTGGCCTGTCCTCTGCTGGGCTGGCTGCACACTCCAGGTCGGACACTCGGGTCATACAAGCTATTAACACTGAATAATAATAGGCTGCTTGAGTTTCCAAAATGCGTCACACCTGCGGAGTGGAAAGTAAGAAGTACATTTACTCAAGTACTGTACTTAAGTACAATTTTGAAGTTTTTTTTTTTTTTCAATTTAAATGCTACTTTATACTTTTACTCCACTATCTGACAGCTGGAGTTACTTTGCAAATTAGGATTGTATGAAAAACTATAATTTATAACATATGACACTGTGCTGCAGTGGTGAAAAGTAACTAAGAAGGATACATGTAAGTACTTCATTATTAATGTTACTTCATTCCTTCTACTCCACGTCTGTTTGACAGCTTTGTTACTTTGCATATTGATATTATAACTGACATATAAATAAGGACGTGTTATTATAGATTAAACAACCTTTAAACCTTAAACAACATTTCTTAAAATGGGCTCCCACCTTTACTAGATGCAACATTAAAATATATAATTTGATTACATTATATATGTAATAAACATTATTCTGAAATGGGCCATTCTGTGCAATGAGCACTTTAAGTATATTTTGATGGTAATACTTTTGTATTTGTACTTAAAAATGAAAGTGTATATTGAATATATGACTTTTAATTGGTTTTCTACACTTCTACTTAAGAGATTAGGAAGTAAAATATCTATGCTGCAGATCAAACTATCCAACATTATATAAAGTATTCAAAATGTGCCTCACCTCTACCTTAAACTGATGCTTACTAATATAAACAAATACAGTAATATTCCACTGATTAGATATGATACGATGTACCTTGCCGGACTTGTACTTGTAATTGTATAGAGCATTGCTTCTTCTAAGTACTTGTTCCACCACTGGTTTTCAGTAGCAACACTAAAATCATATAATTACACACAATACACATCAATCTCTTGCCATCTCTATCAGTAATTAATGATCTTTTGGCTCACCACAGGGTGGAGTGTGAGCGGAGCCAATTTAAATCTGTAGTGGCCGAATGGGAAGGTAACATTAGCCTTCTTATTTTATTTTGATCATATGTTTCCAGTTGTCAGGTTTGACTACTTCCCTATTCTTCCACCTTTTCAGTTGGACTAACACCTGTTTGGATCTGTGCAGTGAACACAAAGAAATTAACGTAATATCAGTCCTTTAATTAGACCGTGTACCTGCCGAACAATCATATTTCCATAAATGTTGTTGTCTCTTTCTCTTGTCTACAGTGGAAGTAGACTATCTGACATAATTTCTCAACAATAACAATGCATAACATTGCAATCAAATGCAAGACATATCATCTGCTAACTGCCCATTTTCTGAATAACCTTCCCCTTCTTGTGGGCAGTTATGTAGTATGTGTTAAGCATCAACACATTGAACATACATGTGATTGAACTTGCGTGACACATTGTATTCCACCGCCGCCATGTTGACAGCTGCTTTACCCGGCTGGTCAGGCCCATAATTAAGTTATGACTTCATAGTGTGCAAAAGCCCTCAAATATAGTAATACGTTAAATGCACCTCCCATGACATCTTCACAATGATTAAAAACACTTTTGGCATGACATGGACATCGTTTAATAGCAGGGCATTCATTTCTATTGTGTCCTGCTTTATGACATATTTAGAGCTATCATTATATTTAATACTATTCTTTAAAACAATGGGTAAGAAGTCTTCTTCCCTATTCTTGGGCCTCCGTGGTATTTCCTTGGTGGGCTTTCCCCCAGTGCCGATGACTGACAGCAGCAGGTCGCCTGGTCCCTGATTTAAACTTCCCGAAACTCTAGCAGACAGTAATCCACTGTTGCCACTTGTACTGGCTACTGGGTTTGGTTTCCATGCTCCTGAAAGAATACTGAGAACAATTTGAGTAAAAAGAAATGTATAGAGAACTCTTTTGTCTGTCCCACATTCACCCAAACATGTTATTAATATACCTGTATTGATTTATATAAAACTCTATTTTAACGTACCTCCAATTGGTTTTTTTTCTCCTCCATCTTTGGGCTTTCTGTTTCCTGAAGCCCAATCAGCTAATAGCAGCAAATGATATCATGAGTGGTATTTCCACAACCTTTGGCAAGGATCCAAAACACCTGAGCACAAGACAGCAGGGGGCAGCAGACAGGCACATGGCACCCGGCTGTGCTGTTAAGCAACAAGTTAAAAAAAAATAAAAAGTAAAAAATATGTCTTGGTGAGGAGACAATTTTTCACAGAACATTTGCAATGTATACTCTGCGATATCTGACCTGCATTGCCTTCCACCTGCCCTCTTAGGCATTTCAAGAAAAAGGTCACGGTTGTATCATGTTCACAGCCGAAAGGCATTGGTGTTACCTCAAAAGAGCATTTTACGCAGCAGACGGACGACAAGGGGGGACAAACGTCAGTAACACCGAGGACAGATAGCCAAGAATACACGGCGGAGGGCGTCTACGTCACGAAAAAATGTGCGGTGATGAACAATGATAACAACCGGTTGGATATTGGGGGGGGGGGGGGGGGGGGGGGGGAGAAAAGAAAAACAGATGAGACTAAATAGTGTGTCTCAAAATAGACGCATGTGGTGTTTATTTACAATGTGGATAGCATTTACAGTATTGACAGAGTATAAGTGGGACAACAGGGGTTACAATGAGACGCCAACGCAGAAAAAAAAAGTCATGAAATAAAAAAAGTCAGCTCAACTGTTCTAACCCACAAAGTGAAATCGAACAAAAATATGTAACTAATGTGGAAAAGCAAGGGTGTTTGCTCCGCTATGCACAGGAGAGGATGGAGGTGAACGGTGAAATAACTCAGCTGTATCTGAAAAGAGGCGGCGAGCGACTGAGCCACACAGGAGGAGACACGGATAAAGTCTGTGTACAGGAAATAAAGTCCAAAGAATAAAACTTTCCTTTTTTTTTTTTTTGGAAGGGAAGGTGGAAGAAGAGAAGAAAAAGACCTAAAGAAAAAGACCTAAAGACAAACACGTACCGATTTATCAGATTAAATCAGACGCATTGAAATCACACGTATGTAAAATACGATATGTATCATTCTTTCGCTCTTTTAGATGTCCGTCATTTGGTACATCATTATTTTGGTTCACTATTTTCATCAGTGGTTGATTGTTTTGTTTGTTGTACATGTTACACTTTGACTTAGCGCCATCTCGGATACCACCACTAGGAGTCGCCAAAGTCAGATAGCTTCAAAAAAGGACAAAAGCACGAGTACAAATACATCAGTCAGATACACACAAATCTTGGAAAAGAAAATGTTTCACATTGTAATCTCAAAAGGCCGACACTGCAAACTAGCAACGCAAATACAAAACAAATGAAAATTTAAATATATTTTTTTATTTCAAATGAACATCGCATAATCAACCACACATATAATGATTAAAAACACTCAAAATAAGATGTATTTGCCGCTCTACTCACTCACAGAAAAAAACAACACATGTATTATTATAAAGCTGTGCTGAAAACAAGTTATTTTGGCATGTTTCATTTTTCAGCTAGTGTTTCTTAGTTGACAGAACAAAAACAAAAACAGACAGACCTGTGAAACAAACAACAACCTAAACATATCTTAAAACTTATTCGACACTTCAGGATGAAAACTTAGCACCTTGTTACCAGTCACTGTGATTGTTAGACTGGTGTATAGTGGATAAGAAACCATAGTACGATGAGAAGGTTGGCTGTGATGACACCAGCAATTACAAAGGCACACTCCTGCTTCTTTAGGATGCTGAGGACAGTGCAAATTGAAACACCACGATAAGAAGAAGTGTGCTGTCGGATGCAACGGACTGACACAAGATCAGTAAACGACTCATCTTACAAGCCGCATCCACGACTTCATTACATACTTGATGCTATACACAATGACTTGCCAAAATAAAATGCTGTACATAGTATGTGCTGCTAAATCCAATGGTTTACATGAAATGGCTTCTAGAAAAGAACAATTGCTAATCCTTAATACTAAGGCACTGATTCAAAATCAAAATGAAAAAAACATGACAAGTGAGGTGTGAATGTGGAGACGGACAAAAGAAATCAACACAGAGACGGCAAATTATAATCGTAGTTTGCCGCCTCTGTCGCACAGATCGTTCCTCTGTGAGAAACTTAAATTAGACAGCGGACATAAACTCACTGCACAAATGGACAGTGGCCACAACACTCATGTACGCATATTACACAGTGTGACACACACACGCAGGCACACACACACACATTTTGCTGACCAGAGGTAAGGAGTGACCTTATGTGATCGGCCACAGTATTTCCAGGTGGGTCCGCTGTGCACAACGGCGATACAATATGTGCTGATGCTAAATATACAAACAACGAGCGTCCCTTTTGAGACCTGCAGTTTCTAAAATGTAACTGATGCAAGTATTGTATATATTTACACACACACACACACACACACACACACACACACACACAAAAAAGGAAGAAAAAAAAATAAAATATTCTCTGTCAGTGCAAAGTTCAGAGTTCATGTTAGCATAATTACGCATGTGTCAAAAAGCATTCCTTCCACAGACATAGTTTCTAAACATTGAGAGGGCAAAGACATTTGTATCCTCTGAAGTCTTGCAGTTGTGAAGGACGACATATATATATTACTGTTATCGATGCAGAATGCAATAAAAGAAATGAGCGGAAAGATCTTTTTTTGCGCACCAAATCGACAAGCTGATTTAGTCCCACTTTATTTCATGTGTAAATCACATTAAAAACTCATGCAGCTAGCCATGTTATCTTTGCATTCATGAAATCCTTTTTTTTTTTTTTTTTTTTTTTTTTTAAATCAGACTTCCAAAATCATTCCAAAAATGTTTTACTACTTTTTTGTGGTGGAGTGGAGGGGGAGGGGGCCCTTGGAATAAAAATAATTTCTGAAATTAAATTCATTTCACGAAACAATCAAAATATCTTTTTATCCAAATAAATAATACACATAAACCACTTAAATATCTGGGGGCAACAGGTAATAAATAAACCTAAAGCTAACACATGATGCAGACTGTGGAAAGGCTTTTTTTCCCCCCGCCTCATGCTCTTACTTTGAAAGTATAAAGCCAACACTGAGAGGAACTGCTGCCATATCATTTTCAAACCTAAAGCTGCAGAAACAACAGCGCACACTCTGAAATCAGCCCTTATGATGAAGTTCCATTTTTTTCTTTTTTATCTGAGTGTTTTGAAGAAGAAGAAAAAAAAAGAGGATGCAAACAAATTGCTAATGTGCACAAAGATTTGCAAAAGCAACACCACCCTGTTTTGTTCTTTAGAAAAAGATTCCTTCCCACTCTTTCTGGGACATCAATGCTTGACTTAAAACATCTGCTGGGCCAGAAATAATAACAAGAAGATGGACAGATTCCATTTACACATGCCATTAAAATAAAAATGCAGTTAGAAGATGCATCTGCAAGCTGCAAAGAACCCCATATTGTGTATATATATATATATATATATATATATATATATATTTACACAAGAGCATTTACACTGCAGAGGTATTAATTGGAGTAATAGTTTGTCTTCACCACCACTGAGGTAATACGGAAACTAGGATTTAAACATGTTAATAAATGGGTGTTAAGGCATAAAGCTGACTTAGCGTCCAGCTTAAATAGACTTAAAAAGACATCTTATATCTGCATTGGGATTTTGACGGCAGGTGTATTTGGGGCCCATGATTTCAGTCCCGTTTCCTGATACATCAGCTCCGGAAACATTAATACTGAGTAAAATCTGCATTTAGTACCACTAAACACAGACAGCAGCGTGGACGCATGTGTAAGTCTGGATTAAACACCTGTTGTTTCGCCAGGTACACATGGTGTTTTAGTAGTCCGGCTTCTGTACACTCCGCTCTTTATCAAATCAATACTTGGTTTAATTTTCAAAGAAAAGCTCTGGTAGTAAAATTGGATTTCAAAGGATAACTAAGATGCAAAAGTGTATTTACAAATCACCATGGTTAAAACAGCACAACTTGAAATATTGAATAATCTTTTTTTTCCCCCGGTGATCAAAATTGTTCAGGCGGCTTACGATATAGTTTGCCGTCTCCGTCGCACAGATCGTCCCTCTGTGAGAAACTTAAATTAGCCTCGCGCCGTGAATCTTTTTTTTGCTGCACAAATACTTTGAGATGAGTCTCTCGCCCTCCTTTTCGCACAGTGATCCTATGAATACGCCATAGTGTCTCTCTGTCACTTCACACAAAGTTTGTCTGTACACGTTTATGACAAAGTCGACATGGATCGGACGGAAGACGTATGGTTTCCCTGATGCCATAGTCTGCCTGATGTGACAGGATGAGGCGCGGAGGTGCAGAGACAGTGGTTATTCAAATGAGCCCCTCCGAAAACAAAACGCTGAATAATGTTTTAAAGGTCCATGCTAAATTCTCCATGAAGATCATCTAAGGCCACAATGTTCATTGAAGAAAGAAGAAGAAAAAATGTAAACACTATTTAAAAAAAAAAAAAAAAAAAAGTAAGAGAGAGAGAGAGAGGAGAAAGTATCATGGCGATGTATCCCTTGTAGGATAAAAGGCCATTGTTGTTAGGTTCAACCAACACACAGGAAACAGAACCAACAAAGCATAGATCGTAGACATGTGTCATACTACAGAGTTCAAAATTGAGCATATACCTTATGACATAAGGCACTTCAACAACTACTCCCCGTTGCCTGTTTTGGAGTAGATCCATTATTAATCTCCTGATCATCTTCCTTCTCCTCTTCCTCCTCCTCCTCCTCCTCTTGCCAGCCACCAAGGTGGACAGGGGTGGGCATGGAAAGGCTGTTTGTCTGGAAACCTGGTGAGAGTGTTAATACAAGGTCAGAGTCTTCCTTAGCCATAGTCTCGTTAATACGGAAGAATTATAGGAAGGGAAATTATTCAAACATTTCAATCTAAATCGCATCTGATCTGATATTAACGATCAGTGTTTCACTGAAATATGTTAAAGCTTTCAAAAGGCCGGTTCTCTGGCAAATGTACAGACTGCTCCATGCCTGTGCATCATTCAAAATAAATAATGCAATTTAAGGATTTGGCATGTTTTATCCAATTTACTAGTGCTACAAATCACTGAATATACTTACTATAGTTGGAATAATGAATTTGAAATGACTTGAAGCATGTAATAAGTGTAATATTTGCATTTATGTTATTGATGTCAGTTGGTTTCTGTACTACATTACCATTTAAGATTAGGCAAGTTTGACCAACATTAAAGCAGACTTAATTGCTTCTAAAGTCCTTTATGGCTCTGCTCAACTTGTAGTTCTCGTTCTGAATGGATTGTGTAATTAAGTTCTGCAGACTCAGGTCATGACCGTGCTTTCAGCAATACAAGCTATGGCCTTCCCAGTCATTAGATTCAATGTTAATATCCGAAAGAATGATAAATGCAGGTCTAAAATCTGCACACTGCCGTTAACTCGTCACTCGCTTTTCAGCTATAATTCTGTTTTACAAGGTTATTCAAAAGCAGGATTTTCATTTACCAGCATTTGTGTGCAGATCTCTCATTGGCACCGGGTTCTGCCACTGCCCCGAAGTTCTCTGTGGGTGGGAGGTCTGCTGGTGGAGCTGGACAGACAATCAGTTGTCAATGTACAGCAGAACAGCACACTAGTGGCTTACAAGGGATACAGAGAAGTGTTACTCCACCCGAAAACTATCTTTTCATTGACAATAAAAACTGATCACCGTTGAAATCCTTTGTAGCCGACATGAATTCAAAGCCGAACGCTGATCAAAAAGTTCCCTTTTGAAGAGTATCACTTTGAACTTCAGGCACACAACAGAGAAAAGGAGGATGAATATAGTCATGTCAACTGTAGGGGCCTGGAGCCAGGGAATTACCTCGTGCATGTAGATGGCGTGGAGACTCATCTCTGCTGAGGCAAACTCTGTGAGCAGTGTATTGCTCCGGATGTGAGATTCACTGGTAGACATACTGGAGAAAAAAGAGAAACATGTGAACCAAAGCTGATGACAAGCATCTGCATTTACTGACTGATCTCACCAAAACACTGTTTCTGGCTACAAGTATGTCAATAATGGACTGGAAAATGTAAAAACGCGTGTGAAGTACCTGTCGATGACGGTGCGGTCGCTGCGGTACATGGTGCTCTCGGGGTGGACGGATGAGTGCAGGAGGCTGTGGGAGCGGCCGCGGCCGGCGTGCGGGAGCTGAGAGGTGGACAAAGAGGCCAGGACACTGGCGGCGGCGGAAGCGGCGGTGCTGGGTGGGATGAAGCGATGGTCTCGCCCTTGAAGTCCAGACGCGGTTAGGATGGGGTGTGCCAGGACACTGGCCAGCAGATTATCAGTCTGGAAACAAAAAAAGGTCAACACAGAGGCAACCAAGTAAATACGAGAATATTGCAATAGAAAAATAAAACAAAATGGACTCTATATTTTCAGAGAAAATAGCTTATTGTTTGTGGATAAATAGTTTATGCAGAGAAATCTATTCTGGAGTTATTTAAATATCTTGTGGCAATGAATATTCATAGTTAACATTCACGCTGTTGGCAATTTGGTTAACACGGCATGTTCATGTGGGGTACATGCTATTTGTGTGATCCTCAGGGTGGTGGGTGGCTCTTACCCCAGTGCCAGACACGTTAGAATGCAGTGAGGTGCAGAGAGGAGCCTCAGAGAGCAGCAGCTGGGTGGAGGGGCCACCCTGTGCGTCGTGCTGCACCTTTTCCTTCAGATGGCTGATAAACACGGAGCTCTCCTGAGGCGGCTGCCAGCGTGGGTTCTTAATGGTGAAATGCATAAGTGACAACTCCGTCTTGCCGTTTTCAGCTTGTTGGTATATGGAGGCCTCCGTCTGGCCTTCTGACAGCCACTGCAAGAACATTGACAGACGTATATCAATTCAAAACATCACATCAAGAGTCAGACATTTCACAGTTTGAGAAACTCTGATGAACTGGGCTTGTATTCTATGTGGGTTCTCACCGTTGGGTTTCCGTGGCGCCTGATGTCCATCTGCGCAAAGGAACAGATGTCTCCGACTCCAACCACTTCCACAGTGAAGTTCCTGAAGAAGTCAATGATCTCGAGAGACTTATTCCTCAGGTGGAAGATGAGAATGAAGGGTGTGACGATAGGACTGAGCAACTCCTCCAAAATGAACACCTGATTTGGGACAGAGAAAACTCAGATCATACATAATTCAATTTGGAATGTATTTCTTTTATACACGTAATCCAAATGTTTATTGGCATACATTTGACTATGTGTAGAATATGAATATATTTAAATGCAACAATAAGTCAAGTGACTGTACTATGAGACTGAATCCAGTCTGATAACGTCTCTCCGGTGATCAGATGCTACGTTAAAAACATCATCGATCAGAACAAAAAACTCAACCGTAACTTTAGTTTAGACCGTGACAAATATGATCCGAGTGCCTCCATCGCTCACCGCTTTGTACTGGAACAGCTGCGCCACCTCGTCACGGGTCTCGCTCTTGTTAGCATTGCCCCTCCAGTGGTCTGGCATGTAGTGAATGTGGGCCAGCATACACTGCAGCAGCTGTTCTGGACACCACACCATATGCTCATCTGGGATGAAGGACCTGGTGTGGGACAGGTACAACATATGTACATTTATCAACAGAACAACAAATGAGGAAAGCGAGATTTGACTGAAAATCTGTTACGGATTAGGAGGCAAAGGAGTCCCTTAAAAGTTCCATTTCCTCTACAATTGACTTCATTCCACAACTTGAAAAAAAGCTTCTAAACAACAATTTAAAAATATACTGAAAGGAATTAATTACTCCAAATTGAATGAAGAACAAAACAATGAAGCAAAATATTGAACAAATTAAAAGTCCTAATCTATAGTTGGCTGTATAACATGATATAAAAACCAAGATAAACACAAAGTACAGGCAGCTTCCTGAATTTTAAAAGCTACCGACAGCAATGCTGAGTAAAAAAAGAAATAATCACGGCTCTGAAAACTCACCTGGCGATAGTGATGACCACTCCCAGCACTGTGATGGCGGTCAGAATGTGCTGCACCGTCAGAACATCCTCGTCATACACCGTCAGTGCGATGAGCACGGCCAAAATTGAGCCCGAGAAGAAGGCAAAGTTCTGAGCGAGCACAGTCAGCACTGGCGATGTAAAGGAGTTCATGTATTTGGACGTGGGCTTGTAGCCGCGGCCTAAGCGCCCGTGCAGCTCGTGGTCCAGCTCGTTGAAGTGCCGCAGGTACAAGCGGCCAAACAGGGACCAGCGTCGCGCACCCAGGCTCCCAGGCTCTCTGCGGATCACTTCGGTGTAGCTGAAGAACGCGTAGAGCACCTGCCACACCAGGATGAAGGGACACAGCAGCAAGTTGGCCAAACCCATCAGCAGGATGACTCGACTGAGCTGCTGCGCGAGCTCGAGGCGGTTTCCGTTCCGCTTGTACTTGGGGTGCAGGTTCCACTTATTCTGAAACAGAGAGCCGGGACCCCAGAAGAGGATGAGCTCAAAGTTGTACTTGAGGCCCTGGGTGAGGAACACCACGTTGCCCAGCAGGGGGAGCTGCAGCTGCACCGGCAGCAGCGATTTGTTTATCATGGCCACCATGTAGTTCTTGAATCGCAGAATGCGGTGATAGATATCAAGTTCAGTCAGCTCTTTCTTGTGTATGCACATTTGCTGTTCTCGTTGCAGGCTGATGAGGCGGTCCTGGACTTCCTGCCATGTGAAGTTGCATAGTTCATCCTGGGACAAGGTGGCGAGGAGCATAAAGTAAGCTGACGAATACTACAGAGACGACGCGTGACAACGTGGATTTCTTCATGGTTTTATCACAAGACATTTGTCGCAAGATTGTGATAATGTAAGAATGAAAAGGTCTTCAGGTGTGGCACTTACCATTCTGATCTTCAGTGCTTTGATGTAGAACTGCCTGATCTCCCAGTAGCTAAGAACATTGCAAAAGACTTTGACAAATCGATAGATCCAGAAGATGGCTGCCATGATGAGAAGGAAGATGATCCAACTGTTCTCTTGAATCCTGAATACAAACAAAAAGCCTCTTTCAGAAATGGCAATCTGTTTGAGTTGTGGATTTTGGACATTCAGACATGGGTAACCAGGTAAATGTTACTTACAGCCTCGTCAGGACATTCACAGTAAGAGCCTCAATGCTCATGTGATATTCAGAAGGGGATGGAAAGATAGCGTGGCAATAAATATCTTGACAAAGTGGTTCAAGGGGAGGCTAATTTGAAATCTGGGATTCAGAATAGCATATATAGTGAGCACCCATATTACACCCCCTCTCCTCTTATAAGATTGTAAATTGATCCTCTAGTCAGTATTAAACTTATTTCATGATAAACGGATGAGAGAACGTGCACTTTTTGCTCAGTGTATGTTGTAATGTATCAAACTGTCACTCAACTCTTGTTTACAGGTTGTGTGGGAGACAACATGCTTATAAAGCAATCCTCCGAGTATTAGATGTCAAAACACAGAACACCTGGCATTAGTTAGCCATTTGCTAATATTAAAGCCGTTGTTGTTTCTTTGTTCTTTCATATTTTCAATTTGGTTTTGTTCTGTTTGTCTCTGTCCTATGTAAAGCGTCTTTGAGTATTATTCAAAGACGCTATAATAATAAAGTATTATTATTATTATTATTATTATTATTATAATAATAATATCAGTTAAGTTTCAGCTAAAATAAACAAAATATGAGAATGTTTTCGGGACAAGCATCTGGCTTTAAAATGGAAATTAGAGAAGTTATGAGCATTCGAGGAAGACAGAGAGGTTCCAAACTGTGGAACAAGCTGTTCCCAAATTAGAATTTAAAGCGGTTTTACGTCACCGGCTTTGATACAAATTATTATTGGGCCACAATCAGAATCAAGGAACAAATGTATGAGAGAGGCCTATTAGACAAGCTGGAGATAACAAGCACAGGCAAAGCTACAGTTTGGAAGAAGAAGAAAAATCAACAACATGAAGTTGGAGAGGGTCTGTGCCTTTCAGCCAGCGAGGTGTCATGTGGTCGTCAGCTTTCTGGCTCTGCCGAGTTGTCAGTATCTCGGCTGGACGGTTATACCTCACCAAAGCTATCAATTACACTGTCCCGTTCACTAAAGCCAGTCCCAACACAGTACACAAATGCTTTCCACTAAGTAACCATCAGTTATAGGAATGAGGCAACTCGAAGCTACCGATCTCAGGTTCAAACAAACAACAGAACCGAGAAAGAAATACATTTCATAGAGAGACATGAGTTGCTTTTACTTCAATCTTTTTTTTAAAGTTTATAATCTGCTATTGCCACTGGCATTAACACCTTTTCCCAAAATGAATACGTTTAATTTGGCAGATGTCTTCAAAAGAATAATATAAAAACGTAACATTTGGTTCACATTGTCATAATTTAGATGAATGTTCAAGTTTTTTCTTTTGGGACAACAGTTTAAGAATGAAAACAAGCAATGAATACTCAGAAAAGACCGTTTCTGCTAATACCATTGCTTAGAGTGCTTGACAGTTAATAATAGAGCTTAAAGAGACATTGCCCACCATTAAATCAAGAACCCCACGGGGCACAGCTAAATAGTCTACTGTTCAATATTCTTTCTATGCGAATGTGACTATCTTGCAGTCTGAAGCCACATTTGTCACAATCCAATAAGAAATTAAGTCTGAAAGTCTGATTACAACTGTATTAAGCCAGACAAATGAAAACCCTCTGAAGGCTTGTCTCTAAAAGGGGCTCTAATAATATCCAAGACTACGTCTGCTTGAGAACAAAGCATCTAATCAAACTGGCTGGAATGAGAGGACGAGCACATCATGTAAAGTGACTGTTTTCAATTAATTCACCTTGACGTTTCTACTCATTTTGCCCCCAAAGTTAAAAAAATATCCCTTTCACAGCCTAAAGCTATCCATAAACCTGTGTTAAACAGGATTACCTCTGAGTGCACTGCTGACTAGGGAGGATGGCATCTGTAAGAGTGACCTTGTTCCTGTCCAAGGGGTTCTGGCCCGGCCCGGTGTGGTTGACCACTCGATTGGCAAACAGGACATCATACTCCACACAGTTGACAAGGAACGTTGTGAACGTGACAACAAACAACAACTGACTGTTTGGACAAGATGGAAAAAGAAAAAAAGAAATTAGGCATCGTAATTAACATTCAAACAAAACAAAAGAAGAATACCCAAAGTACTAACGATGACAAAAAGAGACTAACATTGCTATACAGTCCCTTAAGATAAGGGACTATATTTAATTTCTAAGCCACTGATCATTCTGTGCTCTCTGCAATTACATATGTAACAGATTTGCCTCACGAACTGACGAACAAGTTGTAGCGAACACTGTATGCAATGACCTCAGCTACACTCTGGAGCTGGCTACTCAGCCAATCAAGTAGTTAAAATACATTTAATGCTATATACGGCTAACACTAGCTTTCTAGCTTGTTAAGTCTGACAGACACCGCTTGTGTAAACCTACACTACCATGGTAACATGAAAATACTGGGTGGCAGTTAAGAATTAAGCACACAAAGCTTAGGCAGATATGTGGACCTGATGGTGGTCTAATGGCCCGAATGTCACAAACACCAGACCCAATAACAGAGATAGGTTACTGGTAGTAACAAAAACGCATCTCAGGTAGCAGGAACGGAAATTAATCAGTAAGTTGAGCTGACACATTGGCCTTTTGATGTGATTAAGGATAACCAAATAAGTTATACCAGCAGAAATGCTCCAAAAAGGTGATACTAATACTAAGGGTACCAAAGTGTATAGTAAGTTAAGCAACAATCAAACTGTACGTGTTTAGTGTGGGGAAGTTATTTCACAAGAACTTCTAAGTACAGATTATGAAATCATCTGGCTGAACTTGTTCTTGCTGCAGCCTGAGGGACACTTAACTGCCATAATAACAGCATGGGCTATTACCAGTGACGTAAACACGGCCCACATGTCCTGTTGGAACTGCACACCCAAACTAATGGTTTTAAGTACCACCATATCACAGTGTCTCATGATGTAGATAACTTATAGGCATCTGAACTCAGTGGTGTGTTACTTACATAAGTTCAAAGAACTCTGATAACATCATACAAGCAAAGCCATTCTTTTGATGGAAATGATAGATGTGGACAAGTTGGTTAAGGAAAATCTGAAATAGCATCAAACAAAGCCTTATACTTGGACAGCCACTGAAAATACCTTGATTACGCACAAAGAATTGACAGGACAACATAAGATACAGACATATCAATAGTCAAACTCAAGGAAAATCAAATCCCAAGAAATGTCTCTTCCCACTAATCCCTTTAGTACCACTGTAAAAGCACGTGGCAGCCACGACGTAAACACATCCAACATAATCTAAATATGACTACTGACGAGTATCCTAATTGGTCTGTGTCAGCATGGCATGATGCCAGTATCATATGTAATGACAGTAAATGTTGAAATCTCCTACTTAACAATACTGCAATAAAAAAAAAAAGGATATCCTTTTGAAGAAGTTATCCAGGTTCTTGATATGGTGCCATGATTCTGCAAAATAAACAAGAGCGTTATCACTTTGACCCTGTTGCACTTGTTTTGTGTGTAAACTAACGCAATTAATAGGGACACATTCACAGCGTGCATTTCGTCAGGTATTAAAACAAATATATCATACTTCAGCAGTCATAACATGTTTACCTTTTAGGCCTTCTGGCACGTGCACCAGTAAATCCTCCTCCCCTGGTGGCGAGTCCTCCTCGAAGTCCTCAATTCTCTGATACTCCTGGTAAGCTTCAAAGTTGGCCATTGTGCTTCACATTCTCGAGGTCACTCCCAGCTGACGAGCACACTTGTAGTGAACACTAAATGAAACGAAAAGCAGTCTCGTAACCTCGGCTACATATCTGTAGCTAGCTCCCACAGCAAGCTCTAAGCAGTTGAAATCAGGATACCGTTAGCTAACAAGCTAACGCTAGCTCGCTAACTCGCTGGTCTGACAGTCACCGCTCGCGCAACTCTTCCAAACGCAAAAGTGGCAGTTGATAATTAAATGCGCGAATCTTCGGCAGGGTAACTGCCGGGTGTTGCTAACCGTCGTTTAAGGTCACAACCTAACTCCGCTGCTTGCTGGTTAGCCTGTGAATGATTCAGCCACTCATGCAGTCCGAGGGAAACGGTTTGTTTTTGTCCCCCAACTTGGTCCGTCTGTTGGATCTTCTTTCGTCTTTCCTCGGAAGTCCAACCTTGACCAGAGCTCGTTTTACACACGCGGCTACGTTTACATCACAACTACACGTTGGTCATCGGTTTTTTTTTGTCGCGAGGTCCGTTATTTGATTTCCCAAAATACCCCAGCCAGTGTGTGAGTCCACTGTTTTTGTCTTTCGCAAATAAATGTCAACAAAACGTCATTGGCGTCACTTCCGTTTTAATCAACGTCATTTCCGGGTGTGCGTTGTAGTTTTTCTCACGTTTCCCTCCCAAAAGTCGTCTTTTGTCGCGTCACTTTCTGACTATTTCACACACATCGCTTATAATTCGTCCCTTTTGTCGTTTTGTTGTGAAGCAAAGCACCGCTCTGTTGTCGCAAACACATATTTACAATAAAAAAGGAAGTCGTCTGCAGCCGCAGAAATGCACTCTGGGTCAGTGTCAACATGGCAGCCTACATGGTGCCCGTGGATTACTGTAGCGCTTAACGTCCTATTGAAACATAACGAGCTATCGCTATTATTTCAATAAGCATCAAACATGTTTCAGTTCCTCTGCTGTCGAGCAAGCATCGCTGCTCCGGTGCGGTCATTGTCGTTACACCCGCGATGCAATAACACAGCAGACATTTGGAAACTTTCACGGTAGGGTTATGTGACCAGTGACTAGTGGAGCTAATGACAGCTGACCTGTGATTACTGTAAAAGTCATGTTAGTTAATCAACACTACAGACTGTACACTGACTAGTGTGTTATCATGCACAGCTGGTTTCCTCTATTGTTCAGATACTGTATACACAATAGGTGCAGTGCGATGCATGTGTGTATTTGAGTTTGTTATCAGAAACAGAACATGATTCAACCTTCATTTTCATATATGTTTTGTTTTTTTTCAGCTGTAAAATAACCCATTTAAATTGAAATAATGTTTCTTTAGGTCCATAGTGTAAGACTGATAGAACATTACCTCGTTTTATCACGTTTCCTTTTTACTATCATACTGTTATTGGTATGTTCTGTTTTAATACTCTTTCTTCATTTATCGGTTTTGAAAAGGGCTGTATAAAAAAATGCACTATTACCATTTATCTATAAGAAGTCGTTTTTTTGTATTGTGAGATATTTACATTTACATTAACAGTCAAAGTAAGCAGTGGTCAGAAGTAACAGAAAGTGTCCCTCTGGATGCTGCAGAAAACCGGGATCCATCTTTGTACTACTTTCATATATCTTAAGTTGGGTATTACACAGTGTCTGTACTTACTTCCTGTAAAATCTGAGACACAGTTCAATTGATATTATTTTGCAATTTATGAATTAAGTTTAACTTAAACTGTCTGTCTGTGTCTCGTCTAAACTTTGCCTGTGATTACTTCAAGGTGTCAAAAGCAATAGGAGTGGCAGACGAGGCGCTTGGCAATGTGCGGACAGTGAAAGCTTTTGCGATTGATAAATTACCATTTATCTATAAGAAGTCGTTTGCAAGTAGAGTTATTGGCCACTGTAATCAGTGGACAGGGGAGTTCACGTTGCTTGAGCTGCAATTCCAATGTCCAAAGATAGAGAAACCATTAATTGACAAAATAATCAGCAGATTAATTGATAATGACAAACATTGCTGGTTGCAAACCAATCCAAACTCTTGAAGCCTCATCTTTTACATTAGCTACTTTCATGGGAGGTTATTGCATGCCTAATTGTATTCATATTATCTTTCATATCCAGGTGGTACACATCTCCACGGTCTCCAGCATCCAGCTCCTCACAGCAGCCTGGAAATGCCGTCAGCCGTATTTGGAGCCTCACTCAGAGAGCTGTCCGCCGGCCCGCCACCCGAACATCCAAACCCCCAGGAGTGGCCCTGAAGTTCATCCTGGCCCCAGCGGTGCTCACCGTCTCTGCTCGACTGTTCTGCCACGTAGCTCACTGCGAGGCAGATGTGAATGACAACTTCCTGCTGGAAGTTACAGCCAAACACCCCGAGCCTGCGTTCAAGTGGCACATCTTGTGGGAATTTGTCAAACCTCAGCTTTGTGCTCTCATCGGCGCTGTTGTGGTAAATTGGAGTCCCTTCTCTGCAATGTAATGTCAGCGTTTCTAGAATAATAGACATATGTTTAACATAGTGACATGTCACTCATGCTGATTAACTAAAATGGAGTATTTTTCCTTTTCAGCTTGCTTTTGGTGCGGCTCTCTTGAATATTCAAATCCCCTTGATGCTTGGGAATCTGGTGAATGTTGTGGCACGTTACTTAAGAGAACAGACCGGGAATTATGTCCACGAGATAAGAGGCCCGGCGCTGAAACTACTTGGACTGTATGGTATCCAAGTAAGTACACACGAAATATGTCAGTGCTCAGTTGCACAACTTACTATGCCAGTGCTTTGGCAAGAGTCAAGTACAATTGGACTAAGATATTATATTATATATTATACTATTTCTATTGAAACTATTTTAGAGAAGTGCTACAATACCGTCACTGTTGAGGTTGACTTGGATCACATTATATTGTGTCACTTTCCTGTTCACTTATCGCTTGCTGATCACTTTCTTTTAGGGAGTACATTTTTCTTGGAGCTATGATAACGTTTATCACCAGCAAGTTCTGTTCCACTCACTTTCATTCAGAAAAAAAATATGCATCAAAACATGTGAAAGTGTCACAGGTCTGTCGCTCTGCTCATCATCACTCTCCTCCTTTGCGCAGGGCCTGCTGACGAGTGGCTACATCATCCTGCTTTCAAGGGTGGGGGAGAGAGTGGCAGCCGACATGAGGAAGACTCTTTTCGCATCCTTACTGAGGTACATGCTCCTCAATGTTGGATACACAGCAAAAGCACAGATCAACAGACATGATGCTGTCATGTTTATGCTAGTGGACAACTATTAAGCTGACATTTGGAGTCTAACAAGCTTTGTTAACATTGTCGGCGTTATTGTTTCTGTCCCAGGCAAGATGTGGCTTTCTTTGATGCCAATAAAACTGGTCACCTTGTGAATCGTTTGACTGCTGACATTCAGGAGTTCAAGTCATCCTTTAAATTGGTCATCTCTCAGGTATAACATTCTATATTTGTATTGTAAAATAATAGTAATGTGCTATACTTTTAGCCTTCTAATTCCTATGTTTTGTCGTTTTGCATATTTGCAGGGTCTGCGGAGTATTACGCAGACGTTTGGATGTTTGGTCTCTCTGTATATCATCTCCCCCAAACTTACAGGTTTGACGGTAGTCGTCCTCCCCTGTCTCGTGGGAGCCGGCGCTATCATCGGCTCATTCCTCCGCAAACTATCCCGTTTGGCTCAAGAACAGGTGATGCCAATTGTCGCGTTATCATTTTGCGCCGAGTCTTTGTTCACAAGAGAGGCTGCAATATCAGAATAGACCAGAATAGATCTGCTCTCACTTCTGCCCACAAATACTAAGACGCCAAGTTTCTTTACAAATTCTTCTGATTCTCATAATTTTGTGGGCTGACATACAAATGGAAATATATGTATTTGTCAATGCTTTTATTGTGAGATATTTATATTTACATTAACAGTCAAAGTAAGCAATAGTCAGAAGTAACAGAAATAAGTTTCCCTCTGGCTGCTGCAGAAAACCGGCATCCATCTTTGTACTTTCATATATCTTAAGTTGGGTATTACACAGTGTCTGTACTTACTTCCGGTAAAATCTTAGACACAGTTAAATGCATATTATTTTGCAATTTAAAAATTAAGTTTAACTTGCTGTCTGACTGTCTCGTCCTAACTTTGTCTGTGATTACTTTAAGGTGTCAAAAGCAACAGGAGTGGCAGACGAGGCACTTGGCAATGTGCGGACAGTGAAAGCTTTTGCGATGGAGGAGCGGGAGCTCCAGTAAGTGAGAGTATATTGTGATGTATAATACTTGTAGATACACAGTATACTGTACTGTATGTCAGAGATAATATGTTTATGTGGGTTTTTTTCTCCAGGTTATATGCATACGAAGTTGAAAAATCATGTGAAATGAATGAAAATCTTGGTTCTGGAATTGCAGTTTTCCAAGGACTGTCAAACGTTGCCCTAAACTGTGAGTGTATCATAACTACATTAAGGGACAAACACAATGTTGAGCAGATTGGTACTCGCAGGATATCTCCCCATATCTAGTATAGTAACAGTTGTGTGTTGTTGATACAGGCATTGTCCTTGGAACAATTTTTGCTGGAGGGACTTTAATTTCTACCAATGAAATGTCCCCTGGAGAACTCATGTCTTTCCTGGTTGCCTCCCAGACTGTTCAGAGGTAAAAGATGCAACTAGCGTTAATTAAACTCGGTTTGAATGTTGCTGATGGTATGGTAAAACTCCTGTATTTATTCTCTCTGTGCTCAGGTCATTGGCCAGTATCTCTGTCCTTTTTGGACAGGTGAGTAAAAATCATATTCATGTATAGAGCATGTGTTATCTGAAAATGGAGCATGTGAAATATTATTTAGTCAGAAATCAAGCTTTCAATTCCTAACTTTTGCCACAGATGGTGAGAGGATTAAGCTCCGGGGCCCGGGTCTTTGAATACCTATCTCTGGTGCCTACTATTCCTCTGTCTGGAGGAGGACGCATCCCGTACAATTCTCTGACAGGAAGAGTTGATTTTATGGACATTTCATTCAGGTTGGAACTTCCTCTTAATTCAAGTAAATGTCAAGACAATGTAAGGCTTCAACTGAACACAAATATCAGAGGATAATATATTCATATTTCTTTTTTGTATATCTATAGCTATCCAACCAGACCTGGCCAACAGATCTTAAAGAAGTTCAACTTAACACTGCCAACTGGGAAAACTGTTGCCATTGTTGGAGAATCTGGAGGAGGTATTTTCTGAGTTAATGATTGCAAATGTGTGAAATGTAAACAATGCAATGGTGAGCCTATGAATGAATAATCCAATACATTGTAGGAAAGTCCACTGTGGCATCCTTGCTGGAGCGTTTCTATGACCCGACCAGCGGTGCCGTCATGCTGGACGGACTTGACATTCGAACGCTTGATCTGTCCTGGCTCAGGGGAAAAGTCATTGGATTTATCAATCAGGTAAAAAGATTGTTTGTTAAGTTCAGTTTAATAAAACAATGAATTATACACAATCGTAGCAGTCGAATCTTCCACCCTGTAACTTTGCAGGAGCCAGTTTTGTTTGGCTCATCTATCATGGACAACATCCGCTTTGGGAAACCCGAGGCCACAGATGCCGAGGTCATTAACGCAGCCAAGCAAGCCAACGCTCACGGCTTCATTACTGGTTTCCCAGATGGCTATAGCACTGTGGTTGGTATGTGCTCTCTTTTATGCATTTACAAATATTAACATCCGTGTGCCATGTGAAAGACTAAGCCTCAGATTTCTAAACCCAGGTGAGCGAGGTGCGACGTTATCGGGTGGCCAGAAACAGCGCATCGCTATCGCCCGCGCCTTGATCAAGAACCCCTGCATCCTGGTGCTGGATGAAGCCACCAGCGCCCTGGATGCAGAATCGGAGCGGGTGGTGCAGGAGGCTCTGGACAGGGCAACAAGCGGTCGCACTGTGCTTATCATCGCCCACCGGCTGAGCACCATTCAGGGGGCTGACCTCATCTGTGTCATGAGCAATGGCCGCATTGTGGAGGTGAGGGGGCAGAGTATTCTGAGAAATGGAGGTGCTCTTATCTCCCATTCAAAGTCTCGGCTAATTTATTAGACTACCTTGTCAATTCAAAGAGCCACTGAAGAGAATTAACTCGATTCCACGTTCAGTCATTTATACGTTCATATTGGTTGCTTCCATCTCAATGTACTGAGTGTGTAATATAGGTTTTAATTATGCCTAACAGCTTGCTCTTGTCGTTTCAGGCTGGGACTCACTTGGAACTGCTGAGCAAAGGAGGAATTTACTCTGATCTGATTCGCAGACAAAGAGCCGAGGGGAAGAAATGAACACACCAAAAATTGTTTACTGTAGATCTACACTGAGTAATGGAATTTCGTTTGAAATGAAATTCATAGTAAAGGCTTGCTTGAAGAGATAAGTTATGTAATTTAAATCTACCAGCTCTCTGTCTAGTTTTGCTTTTTTGTAAGCATGTAAAGGTGGACCAACTGGATCATACTGTGATGATTTACAAACTACACTACTGTACAGTATCTACAATTAAATGGGATTTCCATAACATGGTTTTCTCTTGTCATGTATAGAAGGATCAATTATGTTGTGGTAAAAATAAATAAACTCTGTTTTTATTGATCATAATACAAAGAATGTCTATGTTTTGTCACAAATACAGGTTGGAAGAAACTAAACACTGAACCTAAATAATAAGCAGTATATTCTTTGTGGATAGTGCCATTTCTTGTCCTGATGAGTGCAATCTCTTATGACAGCATGTACAGCCACCTTTCAACAGTGTTGACAGCCAGAATATTTTGAGCGTAGTCTGACTTTAATGTCCCTTTTTGATGTGAGGCATTATTTTACCCATCCCTTGTGTCTCTCTACAGTGTGTGTGCTGACACAAAGTCTTGCTCGCTGTTGATTATTAGCCATATTCATAAATTGAAGAATGGGCTCCTTGATTAAAAGGAACAATCGAAAAGCTAAGATTTGTGTCCTTTTATTAGTGTTTACATCATTACAACAGACAATAGTCTGCCTGCAATTCATAATTAAAAGTGCACTAACATATTAGCTTCCTGTCAGAATCCATTTTGCAGTTTGAGATTAGATTGCAAATGATCAATTTAAGCTTGGAGAGAAACATGTAATTACATGTTTCTCTCCAAGCTTAAATTGATCATTTAAGGTATCAGCTATTTCAAGTACACACAGCTGTTATCTTTGCCTGCAGCATGTGGATCAATTTGACGCGTTTTGAGTTTGTGGTTCTTGGAAGTGACGACGTCTGAACTAGTTAACCCTCTGTATCAGGTCACCTTGCCCTCCTTCTACAACGTCTGCCATTAAATGAGGCACGAACGGAACATTGCTTCTGCTACGAAAGACGTCGCTGTTTCGGAGCCTTTGGTCTGGATGCAGTTCCCCGTTTGGCCTCTAGATGAACCAACAACACAAGCTTGGCTGCGGAGCGACCAGGAGCAGCAAATGCAGATAGCTTTAAGCTAACGTTAGCCATCACAACATTATTAACCCCCCCAGTCCCCCCCCTCCGACTGGGGATTCAATCAGTCATTTGGTTTGCTAGCTTGTCCAAGGCTGGCTTCACTGGCCAAACATGCAGAAATACGAAAAGCTTGAAAAAATCGGAGAGGGTGAGTCTAATACGCCTTTCATGAAAGTTAATATTAGCCGGTTTGCTAACATGTAGCTAATGCTAGCTAACGTTAGCTTGCCAGTATTGTGCCTCCGGCGACTAATTCCGTTGTCAATCTCATGCAAAGCAGTGTGTGTTTTATTTACTTCTACAATAGTACCGTTATGCGGCAGAGACGAGATCTGTCAGAAGCCCTTTTTGCCCGCCACCTTTTACGATATGTTGCTATGTAGCTATGTAGCTAACTAGCTAGCTAGGTGGCTAGACGTTGCTATGCCATCATCATCATCATCAGCCGGTTTAATTTAACGCTGTCTGCTCCACAGGGACGTACGGGACCGTTTTCAAGGCTAAAAACAGAGAAACCCACGAAATTGTGGCTTTGAAAAGGGTCCGGTTGGACGACGACGACGAGGTGACGCTATGTTTAAAAATAATAATGATATTAATTTAATTATATGCTAGCGAGTTGTCAGCCGGCTCGTGCTACTCTAACTGTGGTGTCTTTTCTCCAGGGGGTGCCAAGTTCTGCTCTGAGAGAAATCTGCCTTCTGAAGGAGCTAAAGCATAAAAACATTGTCAGGTCAGTCTGCTGCATTGAACCTGTTGTTTTGTGGGAGCGACAGGGAGCATTTTGCATGTTTGATGTCAACAATAATCAACTTAAAGCTGCTCTGTCTCCTCCAGACTACATGATGTTTTGCACAGTGACAAGAAGTTAACCTTGGTGTTTGAATATTGTGATCAGGTGAGATGGTCAATCCCAAACATGTTAACAAGGGTGTGTTGGCGTGTTCCTTCCAAGACTATAATGTGTGTCTCTTATCAACTGCAGGATTTGAAGAAGTATTTTGACAGCTGCAATGGAGATCTAGATCCTGAAACTGTGAAGGTGAGAGAGAAACTGCTTGGATAGTTTAAAATGCATACTATATTAACACCTTGATTGTCATCAGGATGTCAGTAACATCTTGTGAAACGTGGAATGAACTAGGTCGTTTTGTCCCTAAACTCAAGTCTTTTCTCTCTCCGATGCAGTCGTTCATGTACCAGCTGTTGAAAGGCCTCGCTTTCTGTCACAGTCGAAACGTTCTTCATAGAGATCTGAAGCCCCAGAATCTGCTCATAAACAGAGTAAGTGTCCAGGTCCATTTGGATTTTTAGACTATGCAAACTTGAAATCATTAACCGCATGTGTTAAATGTAAAGCCGAATCGGATGCCCAGTAGAGGCTGTAGTGTATCAGCCTGTGTTCGTATCATCTGGTAATATTTGGTCCTGTGTGTCCCTTGTAGAATGGAGAGTTGAAGCTGGCTGACTTTGGGTTGGCTCGCGCCTTTGGCATTCCTGTGAGGTGTTACTCAGCAGAGGTAGGTTGTACTTCATTAACACGGCAGGTGCCAATAACTGACTTCTTCCATCTTGAAGTATGCAGCCTGCGTGAAATGACATTGTTTTTTTTTTGGAATATTCAATATCTAAAGAGAAACCAAGCCCGAGACTGATTTCTGAACATTTTGCCTGCCTTTGTGGGATCTTAAATTGGGTGATTAAAAATATGTTGCGACTGTTAAACCAGGCTTTAAAAATAATTTGTATCATCTCTGTGTAGCAAAGTTTAAATATCAAATATTATATTTTCTAATGCTAAATGAATTATTTTATCTATGCTATTATACAAAACCACACGCGTGTGTATTTTATTGTCTCCATATAAATATAATCCTAATTCCTTGCCAATAGGAGAGTTGTAGATCATACTATAACTAGAAATCAGTAGACACGGTCTAAGCATTTTAGTGTGGCATTTTGAGTGCCAATCTAAAATGATTTGGTTAGGAGACAAAAAAAGGTTGAGACCAATTTATGATCTCTCAGTTCTTAAATTGTAGATGCTACCGTAAAGCGAAATGTGTAAGATTCATTTTACAAGCAATACATTAAAAGCTTTCAGGCTTTGTCTTCGCGCTGGAAAACATGACCTCGCTTGTATCTCTCTATAAGAAGTAATATCAAAATATGGCACATCTAACTAGCAAACTGCAACTTCAAGGGCAGAGATGTGGCCTCGTCTGCGACGTTCCCTCTTAAAATGCTCTTCATTTGTGTAAACCGCCGATATCCACTGAAGTTAAGCCATTAATTAATGATGGGAGACAGTCAGTCACACTGCAGCGTGTGGTTTAAGTGGTGTTTTTTTTTTATGTTGTGTTGTTGCTGATGCTCTGGGATAAATGACAGGCAAGCCTCACATAGACTTAGTGGATTCGGTTGGCTGACCTAAGGGCCCAGCGCACCAATCCCATGAGGGGACACTTGACCCAGGGTGACTACTACTGATCTGAAAATGTAATAAACAGAAAACCTAGAGGGGAACCGAGTTTGAAGTAAGGTCATTTTAAAAGGTCATTTTATTTCAGAGGTTGTATTACCCTGGGACTCTTAGCACTGGTTCAGCAAGAATAAATGAATGATCCTCCAGCTGTTTCACACTACATGGACATACTTTATGCAGTACATGCAGCATGAATTAAATACAGTGACTGAAGTTCTTAAATCTATCAGCATTATTGCCAAGTCAAATAGTTCTGAGTAGAGTTCAGTGTTTTTCTTTATGACACAATCGTTCCAAGACTTGAAGCAGTAGCAGAGGTATTATTCAGTAGAGCATTATAAATGTTTTTTTTCTGCAGTTTTATCTAAAGGAAATGTATGGTGTTCCCTCCAATTACTTTTAAATTCTACTCCATAAAGTATTCTTCTAGATATATATATATATATATATATATTTTTACATTCTAAAAACGACCACCGCAAATGCTCATGACTAAATATGTGACATTTTTTAATTACTTAGCAGCTGAAAGCACATCAATGTTTTTCCGGTTGGAGGATGCAAACATTTAACTTTTTATTTTTTCCTGTAAAAATGACAAAAAGTTAGCAGTGGTTCTGTAGGAGGTGGTTGCATCATTGGCATCTGTACTGAATTGAACTTTTCAACTGTTCGAGCTGAAACGCAGCTACCTCAGTCAGCCCACACGATCTCTCTGGGGGAAATACAACGTTTCTATCATTTTATTTTATATTCATTTTTTACCCAACACATTTTCATATATAACTTGGGAAAACGGTTCTAAAACACTTGACACCTGACAAAGCGGCAGTTTGTGAGAATTGTCTGGATGTGGTAATGGCGACCAGATTGCTGATACAAGTACGCCATTTAGTTTTGGTTGCAGTGTGGCCGTGTCGGTACAAAATAACACCCGCCTCAGAGAAAGGTCATTACACTGAATGCCTGAGCAGTTCTGTTAACAGCGGTTTGGCTGTGATAACTGCTGTGATTTTGGCTCTAATTCTTACACTCCTCTCTGTGATTTGACGTAGGTGGTGACTTTGTGGTACCGGCCTCCCGATGTGCTGTTTGGCGCTAAGCTTTATTCTACCTCTATTGACATGTGGTCTGCTGGATGCATATTTGCAGGTTTGTTTGTAATTTGTTGATATTAATGAGGATATACGTCACTCTATTCTTGTCTCCCAAACTTTGTTCTGTCAGCTATTGTGAGTAGGGATACTGTTCATATTAATAATATCAGAAAAATAAATGATCAGTATCAGCCACTGTAGTTAAACATTGCATACAGGGTTCAGTATCGTATGTATGAAACTAGAGAATAGCATATAAATAAATGTGGGTGTAATGCGAGGCACAGCCAAAATTAAAAGCCGGTGTACATTTGGTGCTAAATGTAAAATATATCTATTATTTTTTTTTTTTTAACATGTACTATTTGTATAATGGGGCAGGCCAAGACCCACTTTGGAAATGATCATTTTAACTTTTTGTATTTTTTAATCCTGTCATGTTTCAATTTTATAAATTAAAACCTAGTCATGTGTAGGTTGTTTTATGGTTAAACCAAACCATGTACAAATGATAATCGTGAATACATTTTATTCCATGTCCCATTCAGAGCTGGCTAATGCCGGAAGGCCTTTATTCCCCGGCAACGACGTGGACGACCAGTTGAAAAGAATCTTCAGATATCCTTTTTTTTTTTTTTTTCCTGAACATTTGTAGGTATCGACAACTTGTGTCTTCTTGCTCATACACTCCGACAGCACAGCGGCTCTGTTCAGGCAGAACTATTAATCGACTATGTGATGAATAATTTACAAACAGTAAGTCTAAACAGGTTGGACACGGCTCAAAGGCTTTTCTTTAACCACTCGGTACATTGTTGGGTACACCAACTGAGGAACAGTGGCAGACAATGACGAAACTCCCCGACTACAAGGTAACTTATTGCTACAATGTGTTTTGTGAGACTCACAGTGGATGGAGTGTATATACTCCTAAGGGTTACTGAACTATAATTTACTGCTTCTCTTTCTGCCTGCAGCCATATCCCATGTATCCCGCCACCACCTCGCTGGTGAATGTGGTTCCCAAACTAAGTAGCACAGGACGGGATCTACTGCAGGTACTTCCACTCTCAACTTGTCTACTGTTTCACTGTGGTTAATTTTAAAGAAATATATATTTTGTGCAAATAGTTAAGCATCTTAAAATGACCAACCCATTTTTTTTTTTTTTTGTGGTAATATGCACATTTGCTTGCAGGAAATTTGACACTGCGGTTCACTTATTCAAATGTTTTCTTTGATCTCACCCAGAACCTGTTAAAATGTAATCCTGTCCAGAGGATCTCTGCAGAGGAGGCCTTGCAGCACCCTTACTTTGCTGATTTCTGCCCGCCCTAAATGCTAAATGGCCACTCGCTGAACCTCAGCCGCGAGAATCAATCCTCCTCCACTCGGTTGGGTCATTAGTACCAGTCTCAACAAGGCAAATCCCTCACCGGTTTTTCAAACACTCCTCTGCATTATATTCTGTTGTGCCTCAGTGTGGAACAAAGTGCTGTTGGCTCTGCAAGGTTTTGGGCTCTTTTTAAGTTGCAACTCTGTTTTTAATTTGGGACACGTGCGCCTCCCAAGTTAATTAGCCCTATGTGTCGCATTACATACATTTGATACCTGTGGAAACGGTTTTCAACCAGAAGCCCCATTAATTGGTCCCGTTAATAGTTCAGAAACTGAAATAATGAGATATATATTGCCCATAAATGCAAATGATGATAATTTAAATATAGTTATTAAATAATTGAGATATGTATAGGCAGACTGTTACATGGTTACACGGTTTCTTCAATCATCTAAAACATATCTTTGGCAATACTGTACCACAGTGTGTTCCTTATTAGCCGCAATATACTCTGGTGCTGTTCTGGTGCTGGTGCATCTGTCGTGTGATCAATTAGTGTAATAAATTAGCTGGAGACCACAGACTCTTGGGTCAGCTAATGCTATAATGTTGCTATTTCAAAACTAGATTAAATAATTTGATATGTCAGTTTGGGAATCACGAGTAGGGATATCAATTTGAACATTTTAAAGGATTAAATCGATATTGAATTTTTGGGATTATAGTTTTTTTGTATCACACGATTTAAACAAGTCTGTGATTTCAAAATTACTTCCTGGGATTTGTCCTGGCTGGAACTACTGTATGTGAGTTGGTACAAATGTCTTTTCTTGACGGAATTACTCCATTTAAATTTAAGTAAATATTGATAAATTATTCACCGACTATTGGAAACTATTCTCCATATATACAAAATGTAAGGTTTCTGTACACAAAATAAACATTTAGGATGTTCCGTTGGTCTGCTTTGCACTGACAAAAAACTATTCAAATGAGTAATTGGAAGTGTACCAATTGAACAATGTTTTCCCAGTAATTAGTACCAAATTACATACTTATTTCCAGCAGACTAATAGGCAATTACAGACCTGTAAATTACACTTATCTTTTTTTTGGGGATTTACGACAGACTTCAGTTCTCATGTTTCACTCACCAACCGTACAACTCTTGGTCCCATTTCCTTTTACAAGATTGTATAATAGCACGAGAAGCAAATCTATGATTTATTTTCTTTTTCTCAGGCTTTTTCATTTCCTCTTTTTTTGTATTTGTCTTTTGTGCACTTTGTAACTTTTATTTTAATGTTTAGTATATGAATATTAAATGTGGTGAACACTTGACAGCTGGATTATAGCCGGTTATCAATACACGGGCCAATATACATACATCTACATGTTAATGACTAGTGGGCTATTAGTGACACATTACTTTGTTTTTTTTTAACATCATCTGTATCATAATTACAGTCTTTTAGCTTTATTGAAATGCTTTTGTAATTGTTAAATTAGAGATGAAAGAATCCAGGTAATCCACTGATAATCTGTATTTTCATATGATTGTTTTGCACCATTAGCTGTTTCCATCCTGGTTACTTATATTAACATTGTTAAGAGCTTGCAGTGTTATTTTACTCCAGATTGTTAGAGCGCTACTCATCCCATAAAAGCCTGCATAATGAGTTGTTTGAAGTAGCCGTGTTAATAGGGAAAGGGTTTATTTTCATTTTGCTTATGTAACCAAGATAATGGATGCATGTATTTATTAATGATGGAATGTCTGCCCATTTGTTTTGCATTCGTTTAAAGGTAGCACCGCTTCATTTGGTACAGAAACTCTCCTTTTGAGTGATTTAATGTGACTGAGATAGAAAGCATTTAGCGGCCTCTTTTCAGGATTTAATATGTTTTGAAGGTTGTGTGTGTGTGTGTGTGTGCGAGTGGATTAAGTTATAATGATAAAACAAGGCATTTGCTCTCAGTATTTCCTTATCCCCTGATGACAGGACATTTCAGACACACTGCTTAATTTTGAATGAAGTATGGATTTTGCACTTTGCTAGTATCTTTTGTTTGTGTTTGTGTATATTTCAGCCAATACGATTCAGTATTGAGCAGAGGGGACATAAATACATGTTTGCTTTTTAGATCGCAAGGTCCATTAAGTAGTAGCTGTTCTGGGTCTTTTGATCATATCGGGTGATCTTCCTCATCAGATGGAGTTTGCCAGATGGTCAAATTGGCCTTTTCTCATTCATGTTGGTTTCAAAGTTAATTGAACTCCCTCACCACAAGGCTCTTTCAGTAGCGGTTGTGGAGATTTCATTGGTCAAGACCGTCTGCTCAGAAGGATCGTGGGATATGATTGAAAGCTCCAGGACAGCGACTAAATAGTCCTTGTGGTGAGATTTGATTTTGTAAATGTTTCTTTTCCTTAGAAAGCCATTTATCAAGCTTGCTCATTTGTAAGTCATCTCAACTACTCCTGAATTTTGGGAGCACTTTTGTTGTAAATAGTAAAAGAAAAAAAGAATCCAGTAGACTGAATCTTAAACACCTTTTGTCAGCTTTACTGGACACCAGGCTTTGTTTAAAGCACTTAAAATGTTCTCCATAACATAAAAAAAACGTCTCTAAATAAACAATAAAACTAAGGTTTCAGCTGCTTCTATCAGGACTAAAGTGCTGAAGGAATGACTCCTAAAACCTGAAAATGAGTCGGCATTTCTTCAACATTTTCTTCTCTTCCGATTACTTAAATAAATGTTTTTTGGGTTCGATGCCTGCAATAATCTCTATGGTTAACACAAATTTAATAGATAATGTTTTGTTCTCAGACATGAAATACGTCAGCAGAAACCACGATTCTAAATTTTGATACATTTAATAAGTGTATTTAAAAAAAAAAAGAAGGTGGTTACGAACAAGTGGCAAAATGAGACGCCAACTAGTTATAGACTAATGTTAGCTTTTTACTTCTGCCGATTGCATGATCATAAAAGTGGTGTTCACTTGTGAGGACTATCTTGATAAACACAACGTACAAATCACAGAGCTTATTTTCTGCAATAATCTAAAATCCCATTTGGCTTTTTGTAGCTATCTTCTGGTTTAGCCTCCAGCATGAGTTACCCCTGCAGCACTGCGGGGATCTGTGAGCCCACATCTGTCCAATGAGAAGGAAAAACAACCACAGACATCTCCACATGTCAAACAAGCAACTTTTCTCCTGGGAAAAGCGGTTGGTGTTTGTGAGTAAAGTGACAGTTTGACTTGAGACCGACTACGTTACGCATAGTTAAGTGTGTATTAACTATTTAATGTACAGTTCAGAGTTAAAATCACATATCTACAATAAAATGCACATAAAGCACGTAGAGCCAGATGAAGCAAGGTCCGTTCCCCAGATGTTGGGGCGCATGAAAGTCTTGGTGTTACCTGTGAGAACCAGTCTTGAAGGCACATTTTAGTTTGACTTCAAGCCACATCGTGTTCTTTGAGTCCGTAGATTCACATCTGCAGAATATCTTTCTTTTAGAGAATTGCACAATCCCAAACCCGGTTTGAGGAGAACATCGTTTTGATTCATCTGGCTCCAAAAATACATTTTTGGACCATACAAAGTGAATAGCATGGCTAAGATTACATTAAGAGACCAGAGATAATAGGAATACATAATGGGCATGCAAGGAAGTAAATGGGTGATGTCAAAATAGTTCAAATCTAGGCGTTGGGTGAAGGAAATATATAGAACACGGTTTTCTACTTGGCCATAACTATGCGCTAAATATCAGGACTACTTAATGAGCACAAACAGTTCAGTAATAGTTTCTGCCAGTTCAGATACACTCTGCTGTTCTGTGACTGGTAGTAAGGCAGGGGGTGTGTGAGGTGGAGGGGGGAGGGGGGATGGGGAGGTAAAGACTACATCCACAGTTTGCGGTAAATGCTGAGTCATTGTTATTCTTTTGAAACGGGATAACATGACACACACACGCGCGCGCACACACTCTCACTATCGTCATGGCAAATGCAGCATCATCAGAATAGCATCATTGTGTAACATGAATTGGCATTTGTGTGTCTATAATTGGCTAATGATGGTTAATATACAATTGTCATATACATCTGTGTTGCAGTTGGCAGATGTTCAGTCTTCATCCATTCCAGCTGTTGAATACATCATGAATTGAAAATGGGAATCCCAAATATATATATATATTTTTGTTTTGTTTTTAATGTAAATTTGATAACACTTGTATCTGATTTAGTGCATTTATTGCTCATGACACAACCACACTGATACAACTTTTTTTTTTGTTTCCTGAAAAGTAAAATTTCCATTTGGATAAAGTCTCTGGCTCCTCTTGGAGTACTCTCTTATTCCTATTAATGCTGGAGCAGTGAACACACCACGTGTAACAGCCTGTGCAGTTAAAACTAGAGCCATAAAAGGTAGTCACAACCATAGACGTCCAGTCATTGGCTTTCAAGTGATGGCTGATCTCCAAGGGTTTGTGCTTCACATCAACAGTCATCTAATACACAGACAACAGAGTAATAAAGCTACAGTGTTATGAACACCACTTAACTAGATTGGCATTATACTTGAAAGTTTCACATAAAAAAAAAAAAAACTACTCTGAATTTCCAGTAAAGTATTTATAGCGAGGATATGTACGTGTACCTACAAGTCCATATCTGTAGTGTCAAGGATTTAAATAACAGTGAACATTAACAAAAGAGGAAGTAAGACTCACACGAAGATAAGAAAAGTTGTGTACGTGAGTAAGATGGGTAAATATAGAGTTTATTATACTTGATCATTTATACATCACAAACTTTTATTTGTGACTTATTACATGTTCTGGGATAGTAATAATAATAATAATAATAATAGGATACAATGGTAGAATTGTACAATGCATTTCTGTTATAAATCAATTACTAAATGGGGTTGAGGTGCGTGGTGGTTTTTATGTTTTGAGGCAATTCTCTTGTATCTAATAAAGTCTATTTAGTTGCAGTCACGTTATAATCACCAGAAACTCAAAGACACTTACGGTCCACCCAGATAGAAAGTCCAAATTCCTTCTGGTGTAAGAACAGATGAAACAAAACGTGTATCTCTCTCTCTCTCTCTCTCTCTATATATATATATCTATATATATATAGATATATATATATATATCTATATATATATATATCTATATCTATAGATATATTGATAAATATATTGGACAAAGGTCTCACATTTGATTGTGGGTATTTACAAATTTCTGTCAAGTTTGGAAATGCCACCAACAAGCCTTTAAGTCTACGTATGGTCAATAGAGAATAGATTACTATCACAGGGGATTGTGCTGATGAACACTTTAAGACACAGTCATGGAAAAGACGTAGCTGAGAATTATTAAAAAGGCAAAAAGGAAAACATGATGCGTTTCTCTTCTAATGAATTCAATGTAAATAATAAGGGCCAAATCCTGCAGCAAACTGCATGCTCGCATTTCCTTTTTTTTGTGTGACAGTCAGCAGAGCAACACTATCCCCAAAAAATGGGGAAACAATAAAAATTGAAATGTCAGCTATATAAAGATACAATCAACAGCCTTTTTGGGCCTCCTGACTCTTTTTGTAGATCCTTACCGGATGTAAAAAGTGACTTAAGTTAACAAACACATTAAATTCAGTAGTCTCAGCCTGCAGCATGGAACAGAACTAGATTATTGCATATATACAAATAATCAAGTTCCTTTTCTGTTTTTAAATCGATTTAAGCACAGTCTCTAACTCATGAGACGATCAACAACACCTCACAGGAGCAAAAGGCAACGTTAAACACCCGTCTGGTGTTTAGATTCAGTAATGAGCAGCTCTTTTATCCAACAATCAGCTCATTGAGGTCTAAAAAGGCTCTCCTGTTTAAACTGGTGACAGTATAAGGTCCCTCATTACAGCACTGGTTAGATGCTGGAGACGTAACACTGTTCAGGAACTGCAATGCTACACATGCCAATCCACGTGGATTCTCTTTTCTTTTTCGGGGGGGTGGGGGGGGATTGATGTACAGCAAGACTAGCACAACAGCGCTACATCTCATCGCTCACATTTCTGGACACATTTCTCTCCACTTGATTGTATAACTCTAAAGTGTCTGCATAAGAAAAACAAATCCACAAAATGAAAACATGAATAAATTAACACTGATACCTTGACATGGCAGTTAAACCTGAGTTCTGTTTTGGAAGTGGTCTCTTTTTCTTCTTTTTTCTTCTGATGATAGTACTCTATTTCTATTCAGGCATTGATAAACTCTACTATACGTTTTTCGAGTTATATACTCAACCGGTTTCTGTTTAAATACATTAAATTATTTCACAGTTTGCTGTCAAGTCCCCAGATGTGCCGCCCCACCCCCAAAACCCAGACTTTATGTTGTCAACAGGCGAACTCCTCAAAGTTGCCTAGAGTCGGGTGACGAGGTAACATGTTCGGCGTGAATCCGAGACTGTCCGAGTGACTCCGGAGGGTGTCACAGGTGCTCTGCAAAACAGAGGGGGGAGGGGAAGGAGGGAAGACGAGTTCAACCGGGTTAAGGGAGGGGCGATGAAGGGAGTCGTGAGGATGACGACGTTATAGGACATAAATGAGCCACAGGTAAAATGAGAGCGACCGGGACGATGGAAGGACATGGAGGAAATGAAGAAAAGATCATAAATAACGTGTGTGGCAAGGAGAAGGTGAGCAAAAAAAACAAAAATTGTTACAATGCATAATCAGAAACAAGGATAGGACATATAATGGAGGGCCACACATGACAGAAACATACGTGTGGACAAATGATGAGGGAATGAATATAAACAGATTTGGAAGTTCCAAGATCAGCCACATCGCACAGGTAGCGAGAAGAGAAAGAAAAATCAGGGGACGATGGAGAGAGATGAATGAAAGGAGGGAGAAGAGAAAGAAAACAGCATATTTTTAGCGCTGTTAGCGTGTTCAATTCTTATAGTTACGGAAGTTGAAACATCCACATGTGTCTGCATCTCCCTGTGTGTGCAAAAAGTGCTCGCTGAGTAGATAACTCCTGATACTGTATGTGGACAGCAATCATTGGTAGTCCCGACGGTAAAACTGGCTATTCCAGTAGACAAAGGACCATTTATATTTTGTGCAAACTCACTGCATGCAGACCTGTGATAACATCACAAAGTAATGCATCTAGTGATGTTATCTGGCACGAGCCTCAAATGCATTGCCTCTAAATGGACCTCTGTGCTGCGGGGACACACATAGATCTTATGTGGATCAGCTTTTTTGTGCGACAATTCAATAAATATGTAATCTGTTTTCACAGGAGCACTGCGCTTTATCCTATTGGGAAAGAAAGCATCATTATTCAGTGGAAGGAGCAAGTATTGTAGTGTGCAGAGTCAAAATGATGGTGATGCACTTGGAGAGTCCAACCAACTTCTGTTGAGCCGATAAATACAGATACACACCACACTAATCTGCCCTGACGCGACGGTAGATATTGAAAATGCTCACTGCGGTTGGATAATTACCCCTCTTTTTCTACCAAAATCCTTTGTAGCCACTGAGGAAATTATGTATGAGATGGTCTCAAGTATGTATGAAAGAGAGGGACAGCATGGGAGGGAGCATCTATTATCAATGGGGTGTGCTACCTGGGGGCATGATTAGGCGTGACACCAGGGCTGGTTGGGTTCTCTGGAAACTCCTGGAATAGACATGATGAAAAGAAAGATGGGTGAGGGTGACTGAAATGAAAATAAAACACAATGCAAATGCTAATAGGTAAACGTGCCAGGGAATACTGCGAGAGACTGTTTTCCCCCCTCAGTGATATTATTGAAGTATCGAAAGGAAGACGGCTGTTCGTAGGGAAAACAACAGATGATTACTGTCATCCAGAAAGTGAATGAAAGCCAAACTTGGAATTGAGAATAAACAACTAAATGCATTACTCCACTGTTGGGTTGTTTGAGGAGGAGAAGTGACAATGGACTAGTTGAAAAAAACGGTTATTGAATGTGAGAGAAAGAAGTACAAAAGGATGGTTTCTTGTAAGCAGGTGAACATATGACATGAGTGGGGCAGAATACAGTAAATATCACACTAAATAGCATGAAATATTGTAAATATCAGCCCACTAAATAAACGCTTCTTCGACTGCCACTCAAAAATCAGACGGACTACAAAAAAAACTCCTTCATTGCTATGTTGGTTTGAATAAAAATAAAAATATCTCCACTTCTACTGTCGAGAATGAACAACTTCTTTCCATCTTTTCTTCCACTTCACCTGTCGAACTGAATCCTGAACCCGAGGCAACTGAGCATGCACAAACACCACCCACATGCAGAGACAAACCCACGACCCATTTGAAGAGAAATAAAGGGGCATGATGTTGAATTGCTGGTAATGAAAAAGTCTTGGGCTTGGTGTGACACACAACAAAGATTTAGAGCTTGCATTTCCAAGATTCTGCCAATAATGGGTGCAAACTGGTGGATACAGTACTCGGGACCAAAAGGAACCCTCTGCCCTTCACGCAAACCTGCTGAAATGCTTTTGATTAAAACGGCACCAGAAAAAAAGGAAATGCTTTCGCTTTTGTCGGTGCTTCCACCCACGACGATGAGTTGCAGAGAGGGATTAGAGGCTTTGAGACGCCAACCAGTGGCTCCCATGTGTTGAAAATAACTGGATTAAGTGGTTGTTTGGATTTAGTTTAGATTGTCAAATGATGTTCTTTTTGCATTGAAAGGAAAGTTTAGTAATTTTTGGAGAAATGTAATTTCAATTTATTAAAACATGTTTAAAAAAAAGTTTATCTCAAGTGTTGGTTTCCAGTAATCTAACTAAGTGCTGCAGGTAGCAACACCGGGAACCGAGCCACTGGGTAGAAAAGAAAAGAACATAATTTAGCATTAGCTGTGTTCAAATCATTACCACCCAGTTTGTAATTGTGTGAAGCATAGTATGGAACTAATTTGATGCTGGTTGCAGCAGAGAACAGATTAATGTTGTCCACATATACAACTAAATAAGCATTTTTTAAGAACAGAGGGTCAATGAAAAAACTAATTAAAGTGGACTTACTTTTGGGACTCCTTAAAAGTTATTTATTTACTTGCTATCTCACTTTGTTCTGAAACATTGGAACTTGACAGCACAGTGTGTATATCAACCATTCTACAGTAAAGGCTAGTAAAGCCAGTAAAGGGTTGAGTCAGCAGTGTGCTGAACATTTGCTGATTACTAAGATATTAAGTAGGTGCATTTCAGTTATGAATAATTCCTGAACTGCTCAGTATAAAGATTGCATCTGCAGGGGAAGTGGAGGTGCACTGTAAAACCCCTGGGCTTCACAGAATGCTGTGATTTAGGGTTGGACAGAGATGCCCCATATTATTCCAGCTTTCATTTTGAAGTTAAAACGGATTTCAATGCCTTGAAGGCTTTGAAAATGAGTTGATCATGAAAAGTTAATAATATCTCTAGATTTCTTTAGAATCATTTTATGCTCATTCTTCCACCCTTCTACATTAATCCAATCTGAATTTCCTCTCATCATACTGCCAGACATAAAGTGTCAAATACAGTTCAATAACAGCTTTTCCCGCTCTAACCGACTGTAATAACAAGATCAAGGGCTACTGTGTATTGTGCAAATACTCAAAAGTGTGTTGTTGTGTGCAATAAACTACGGTAAGGGCTATAAACTCTAAATGTAAGAAGCAGTTTATGAGTCATGAAAACAATTGTATCCAAAAGGTCAGACAATTCCCTTCTACTGTCCATGCCCTGTAGCTTAAGAGAACTCAAGGAGCAAAACATTTGACAAACCACAAAACTAGAATTACCACCTCACGGTTAAACGTCATGTGGCAGTTTACATCCGCGTCTGTCCAAAATGTCATCACGTTCATGATTTTTGTCCTATTAGACATTTGAGTTATGGCGCGTTTTGTGCGGTCACATGGACCTCTGACCACTAACATCTGTATCAGTTCATCCTTGAGTGCAAGCGGGCGCTTGTGCCAAATTTGGAGAAATTTGCTCAAGGTGTTCCCCAAGATATCACGTTCACGAGAATCGGACCGACCGAAAACCCGATAATTCGACTATAAAGTTATTGTCGGTGCGGGGGCATAAAAATATGCGTAATAAGAAGCTTCCAGGGAGAGTTTGCTCCTTGTAAATACTCTAAATATCTGTATTCCCTCCAAACTATTGCAGATTTATGTCATCATAAGGCATAATCTGCGCTGCTTCTCTATAATATTCACCATGTCACTAAAGTACCATATGTGCGTAATATTAGATACACTTATTATGCATTCATAGAGTGCAATAAAACCCAAATATATTATTTATGGTTATGTTTTCTAGCACAATGCAGCTCGATGGGAAATTGAAAGTAATGACTAGCTGCGGTGTGGTTTTGTTTTCTCTCTGGTGCCGTTCATTAAAAGCATTTCCAGTGTGCGCAGACATTGTGTTGTTATTGTTGTTCCTGAGGCTCATGTCATACTTCACATTCATTCCATTCAGTCAAATGCATTCCGAGAGACTCAAATTACCAGATTGTCGCTCTGACAACGCTGTGGTCTTTTCTTCCGTATGAAGTAGCCCAATACCTTATCCTTAAACACCTAAATGGGGAAATATGAGACGCGCATTATTTGAAGATGGAAAACATCCTGTTTAGTGCCATTCAGACCAGACATTAGCAGTAAAACATATGTTACATCTACATTTTGGGAGATACGCTTATTTGTTATTGTGCAAAGAGTCAGATCAGATGATCAGGCAGGTTTTGTTACCTTCAGACAGATCAAGGCGAGCCGTTTCCAGCTGTTTTCAGTACTTATGATGAGCAAAGCTAACTGGTTGCTGGCTGTAGATTCATATTTATTATACAGACATAAGTACATGGGAGAAGTTTGCCTTATTTTCTGTCAGAAATATCCTTAAGTTTAGGCAACAAACCTACTTGGTTTAGTTAAATTAAAGATTGTGGTGTGTGGGTTCAAATAAACGATCTGGTAAAGTTCTCCTCTGAATAAACACATTTCCCAAAATGTCTAACTATTCCTTTAAGATTAAACACAAACTGTATAAATATATTAAAATGTTATCTTTGCCTTATTTTACATGGTGTGAAAGCAAAAATCAGTTCGTCGTACAGTGTTACACTTAACTATGTGTCTTTGTAGACAGAAGAACAAGAAATAATTGAAATTATATCTACACTTTAAAGCTATCACATTACCTCATACAGGTAGTCAAATATTTCCAGTATTGTTAAGACGCTGGCTCCGATAAACAGCCCCATCTGACCTCCGATGTCACCTAGAAGAAGAGATATGGACAGGTACAGTAATTGAACAATGGTGCGTGAAAGCATTGTCACTTCTAATTCAGTATCTCTCTGAGTAATCTGAGCGGGGGATGTGTCAAAAGTGTCCACCCAGCCCAAACCCGCAGTTCTGCCCTTGCAAAGAGCATCAGATTATGAAAATGTGTTCAGCCTGTTTCACAAGTTCAAAGAGGAAGCCTCAAAGCACCAGGCGTGAACACGCAATGTGAAATGTGCGAAGGGGGGAGGAGGGGGGCGCTGAGAGCACCGATACCGAGCTCAATCACACCTTTTCTGTCAAAATGGACCTGAAAATGCGAGAGATTCTTACCGAGAAGCCCTGCAATTTCATAGGCCTTCTTCTGCTCAATCTTCTCATAATTCAGAGCTTCAAAGAAGATGTCCATGACCAATATATTTTCTCTGGAGAGAGAGAACAGACAAGAGAGCACACCCCAAAAAAAAACAGTTTACTTCTGTTGATCTTCCATGACACCAAGTGATATTTCACATTTCCTGTGTAAACTATCTTTCATTATTGTTACATTGAAGGTGAACGATGGAGACCCGGGTCATGCTATGCAACAACACATCCATCCAGCCATCAACAGAGGAAAGAAAAGAGCCTGAGATCTGAAGAACGGACTGCTATCAGACAATACTTACCCAATATATTGCTCAGTTTTGTTGTATTTCTTAGCCAGATATTTAGCAGATGCCTTACTGGGGATCTTAACCATGGACAGCTCCTTGCCATAGCGAGTCATGTTGCAGGGGGTCTGACAGACACAGTAATCGTTGTCTTTCTCTACCAAAAAGTCTGTGGATGATCAAAGTTATTTCAAAATATTGTGACCACTGCCAAGAAAGAATCAAACAAACCTGCAGACAGAAGCTCCCTAAAAATATCTCCGCACACAACTGAAAAACTACATTCGCTGCCATCGTTCACTTTCCATGAAAGCAAATAATGACTGAAGTGATAATACAGAAGAGGGGAGGAAAAAAAAAAAGCTCTAAGAGATTTATGTGACATCGGCGAAGCATAGACGCATCACAAATCCTCCTAATGGAACTTTTAAACCATAATTTTACTTTATTATTTTTGCTTCAGCACTGTCTGAGATTAAAGTAACTTGAAGTAAAAACTACACAGCTATTATGCAAGCGCTCAAATAGTCCCACTGCTGCTGAATTCAGACATTAATGCACTAAAATCCTACACTTGTGCACTAAAGTGTGCGGGCTCACCTAAAGCTGGGTCAGCACAGTCTTTGTACTGCTCAGGTGTGCAAACTGTTGAGGTCCCTGTTTGAAATAACATAAAAGGTGAAACGAATTAGACATGTAATATATAAAAAAGAAAAAAAAGCATTTGCAACATTTCCGTCTTTCTGAAAATCATACCAGGCATGTGAACCATTCGGCAGTTGCAGTTCTCCAGCAGGTACCGCGTTTCACAGTCGATGCGGCAGGCGGTGATGCTGTACGTGGAGAAGTATTCAGAGTCTATGGGAGTCGACTTGCAATCTCCCCAAGGTGGCGGGAGGTACTGAAGCTGAAAGAGCAAACAGCACATGTCTCCTCAGTATGTCAGCGCAAAAGCGAAAAAACACGATGCAAGCCCGCCTGCATGTACACCTGAAGTACTGAAGAGGACAACAAGCTCACAAAACCCAAGACAAATGTTTCAAACTCAAGAAAAAAAAGAACGAAAGAACGAAAGGAAAGAAAGAAATACAGAAGCGTTTCAATGGAAATGTGCACTGAGACAAGATTGGCACAAAATGTCCAGTCAGACAGAACGTAAATGTTCATGTGCGGCAGCAAGCAGACGTCATGCAGAACATTACTGATGCAGGTCTAGTCCCCGGTAGGAAGCAGAATACCATGGGAATAGAGACAGGCTTAATAGAAATCTGTAAAATATGTAGATTCAGACAGGACACCACAATTAATGGACACATTTTACAACCCTGGGAACAGAATTCAGAACGATAAACAGTTTTTGAATGAACAAATAAATTAACCGAAATTGAATCGACCGGATACGGCATTACATCCTATTTTATAGTAAATATTTGATGGATTCCCAATGAATAAACTACTCTCCAGAAGCTCATGAAAGTGGGTTTTATTGTTGATTAACTATACAAGCATTCTAATCGAAGCCCATGGGAGTTTATTATAAAAATACTCTGAACTGCGAAGCCCTGTGAATTAAATAAAGACGTGAAGTCAGTCTGCAGTCTCATTAGAGGTAAAACTCTCATTAAAAGGTTGAAGAGGAGGTCATTACTGTTCATATAAGAGTAACTCAGGGAATCCTAAATGACTCCACTAATCAGGAATATTTAATTCCTTTTTAATGCCTTTTTTTTTTTTTAAACGTTTTGGTTCACAATAAACATTTGACCCATGGTGCTCGTCTTATAACTGCAGCAATGTGCCCCGTGTGCTTTTTGTTGTTGTTGGTGTACCGACATTTAACCAGCAAACAAGACTTGCAGTCCGTTTTAAAAAGTCTTGTTTACAGCAGTTTATGATAATGGGTGTCTACTACTCATTTTCACGACAAAAACAAACCAATTATTTCTGAAGGCCAGCGATGCTTGCTTGGGCATTGGAGCATATAGTTGCTAATTGCAGTGGGGAGCTCGCCAACAATCAACGCCAACGGCTTCTTTGGCATTGATCGATGCTGCTTTTTGTCACATTAAGGTTCACTGTAAGTCTCCATCTTCTCCAGCAGTCCCGACACGGCTTACTCTGACAATCTAATGGTCAGTTACTCGATAGAAAGTAACAGAGATGGAGTGCAGTTCACCGACGGAGTGGAAACAAACCGGCAAACATTATTTAGCCCTTATTGAACGCCATTCCTAGCCCCCAAGCTCTCATAACTGGAGTTTAAAAAACCATGCCCAAGTCTTCATGGGTAATAAAACCAAATGAAACACATTGGCTGGTCCCTTGCAGAAGACGTTAAGTAGCGTTCCAGTGGATCGCCCCGATAACGTAAAGGCAAAACACATCAAAGTAATGTACGTGGTGGTGAGAGGGTAAAGCCAAACAACAGCTTTGATGAAGATACAGACTCGGATGAATGGATTAAAGCTGTAATGAAACCCATTAGATGCTCTTTTTACTGACCAATATGAGACAGAGAGGACAATGGAGACTGCAGATGTTGTTGGATGTTGTTTCGCTTCAGCCACACACAGAGGGGGGGGGGGGGGGGAGACAGATGGATCCATTCCTCAGGGGAGGGGGAGGGGAGGACCAGCACATGAAAGTGTGGAACTTACTTATGGGTGTGTGGCGGTTTAACCATACAGTAACTGTGGCATGCAGCAAGCCCGAACAGTCATACGCTACCCGCTGCTCTTGGCTGGAAACGAACGTTTGGAAGCCGGGGGCGACCCCGAAGCCCAGCTCGTGGAGGAAAGGAGGCTCTGACTGAGAGTGAAGCTGCACCTTTATGCCGGCCTCATAGGACGTCTCATCTAGGGAACACAGCCCACATGATTATCAAAAATATTAAAAAAGGAGGAGCAAGGCGAGGGGAGGGACAGGGAGACAGCCTGTCAGGCTTTTCTCATCCAGCATTCGTAGCTATACCTACAAAAAATGATCAATGACATTATTAGATGTCCACGTAATCATGAACTAGGGAGTATAAAGACTGCAAAAGCCCACACGGGGTGGTGGTGGTTGAGTCCAACAAACACCCATCTGTCAGCCATGTGAAATGAGATGTTGATTCATTTGTCACGTAACTAGCGTACTTCAGACAACAATCTTTTCTTAAACTTAAAGATGGAAGACTGTATATGCATGTAACGATGCGTAAAAGGACACATTGTCTCGCTGGACGTTCGTGTGCAAACGGACAAAAAAAACAACTTTCCGTACGATATTGTAATGGACATTTTTAATTCTCATGAGTATCTTGTATTCTTATATAAGTCAACTGCTTTATAGGTTGTTGTTGAGTAATACTGTCAATGACTGCGTTGTGAGACTCATGGTGTATGCAGCAGCTGTCTAAGTAGCATGCACATCCTCTCCTGTGCATGAATAAAGGACTTACATGTTAAGATGTATGGACGCTGGCAAAGCCCTCTTTGCTGGGTACATGTATGTATCTATATGTGACAACGCTGATAAGTATACTTTGTTTGTATATTGCAAAGCAGAATATTCCAATAACAGCCTCCACCCCTGTAAACCGTCTCTATAACGCTGTGCTGTATTCTCTCTTCAGCGCTCACTTCTATAGAATCGTTGTGTCTCTGTGTAACTGAGCCTCTTCTTGAAAGAAAACATATGTTTGGGTTCTTAAAAAGACTTAACACCTAGTAACGTCATTTTTTGCCGCGACAATTTCATACTGAATCACCTGAAAACCACTCAGGTTTTAATATGTCTGTTGTTTCGCCGGGAGCAGTGTCGCTGTACTCGTTGGAGACTGACTGAAATGAATGCTGGCCAGCCTTTAATGACAGTGTCATTAATTTAGCACATCTCCGAGGCCGTAAACACGTCTTTCAGCTGTCACTGGCGTGGGCGCTCAAGTCCCGATTATAAATGGCAATCCGTGTACTTTTGCTTTCAGGAGGAAACTTTGAGATGGTGATTGATATCGGTGATTAATGACATGTTCACTTCTAGGGGATGGCTGAATGATGAGACAACTTGGCGCATTCTGCAACACGCGTGAGGAGAAAGAGGAAAAAATAAATACATACATGTTTAAAAACGTCTTCCCAAAAATTGTATTTGTTCATCTTTGTGGTGTAGTGTCTGTTTTAGGAGACCAAACTCTGCCTCAAGCATCCCATGTTATTCTGCCAACACAATGCTGGAAGATTTTCATTTCATCATGTATCTCATGCTCGGGAGACTGACCAAGACCATTACATTTAGGAGCAAAATCATTTAAATTAGGCTCGATTAATTTGGCAAGTAATGAATTAGATTGACTGCTGGAGTATCCATTACCTCAAGACTTCACAAGGACTGATTATGTGGCGGGACAGTTTAATGAGCCTGCGGCACAATGCAAGAACGCACTTGATCTCAAAGGTAATCATTATAAAATCCTAAAATCCTTTGTGGCACAGGCGCCATTTTCTTGTGACTTGAAGAGTGTTTTTTTTTTTCTTTTCAATTGTCAGAGGATATTTCCTTGTCTGTCACGGTTTCCATTTTGAAAACAAAAGATTTTTTTCCATTTTTGGCTTGTCTGCAATTCTAGTGGAGATTAAAGATAAAAGAGGCCCAATTTGAATGTGTTGTCTTAGCAACAGCACATGACTGCTTCACAGTTTCATTACATTTGAATGGGACGCTCAGTGTTATGACCTTGAGCACAGATTTTCTCGATCAATTCTGGCTTAACTATAGTTATTACTTTCCATCCCTTGCTGACGGGAGTGAGGGGATAGTTGAGGGCAAGAAACTAATTCGCCACAGAACCGGCCTCCCTTGATATTGTGTGCGAGAACATTAATTTTACCGCTTTCCAAAATCAGTGCGTTTTTAAAAAGGTCTTCAAAATAGCTGGGGGACATCTTTCTCATCCAACAAACGCATTAAAAAAAAGATAAACTAATATGATGACGGGTGAACCAGGCTTCTTTTAATGGTTCAATTCAAATAACGTAAAAAAATATGATATATCTTTCCCTCAAGATACCACAAATCTTGAGAGGGCGTCTTTTGAAATCGTCGGATTTTGGCTCGCAATGATTTCAGTGAGAAATGTCCTTAAAAGGGTGTTTATTATAAGAAACCCCACCAATGGGTTTATCTTTTATGAATTATAATTATTGTTTTGAAGCCTGCTGACCATGGCCGTGTTTTTTTTTTCTTCACAACATCCAAATAAATTGATATTCTAAAAGCAGAGAAGACTCATTATTAAACGTAAAACAAACTGAGCTGCCACATATCTTTGTGAAGTCTGAGGTTGGTTTGGCTGAGATAAGCGCAGCATGCTTGCATCCAATCATTACTTTGTCCTGCTCTATCAATATTCCTTGGCAGCTATAATCCCAGCTTCATGTACCAAGAAACACTGGGTGTTTGCAAAACACCTCAACTACACATTTCCCACACAAGGGTCTTTGACACAGAGGTGATGGGCACTGGCTGGCGAGGATTCGGCAACAAACACAGAAAAAAGCAGAGCAAAAAAAAAAATAGAAAAAAAAGCCGAGGTCGGAGGGTGAGGAGGCCGAACATTAGCTACCAGTTGTTGTTGGCATGACACAAAAGTTTGAAAACCAGGGGCCACACCAAATCCCAGTTGGTCAATGAAAGGCGGCTCGTCCTGGCTGTGGATCTGAACCTTGATGCCCGCTTCGTAGGAGGTCTCATCTGTGGATACAGCACGCCAGAAAAAATGTAACAACAAGTGCGGTCGCCTATGGAAACCCGCTTTTTTTTTTTTTTTTGGGGGGGGGGGCTCTGCCACCGATGACTGTGCCTAAAGTGCTCCTGAAGGCCATGCTGAAAGAAAGGTGATGCCAGACTCAAACGTTAGAGAGGCGGAACGGCATTAAACAGATTTACAACCGAAGATTGATTGCATGCTGTAAATACGATATGAATGCACGACACGGTGGCCGTTGTTGATCTGAAGACATAATGCCATCGAATATGATTTATTAGACCGGACGTCAGTTGTAGAGCTGGAGAAACACATCAAGAGAATACGCTATTAAACAGTCACGTGTGTGTCATGGAAATTCGGCAGATATTTAGCAGTAAAAGTGCATGTGGCGACCTGTGAAAATCTTGGAAGTTTGTTATCTATATGAAGCGATGCATCCTCGTGTTACAGAAAATGACAAAAAGGTCATTAGTGACCAATAGATTTTCACAAAAGAGTTCAAATGTTACCGCACTGACCCGTCTCTCCCCAAACCGGCAAGTATTCGTCCTGCTGAATGTCCAACATGATCTCCAGGCCGTTCCCCGTGCCGCCTTTCAACGTGGTCAACAAGGGGTTGCCGTCTAATCCGGAGTTGAACGTGTAGCATTTTCCGTAGCGCGTGTAAATCTGTGGGGGGGAAAAAGAGCACAGCAGAAAACAAGGGGGCATTTAACGATGAAGTCACGGCCGCTCTGCGGTACGTTGTGCACCTGTACGAGATGTATTACATGGCAGCCGGTAATTGCGCAGGACAGCTAATCATTGCGGAGGCTTTGTGATTATCTGAGAAAGCAGTGCTGGCGTTTAAACAGGCACCTGGCTCTGATTTGAGGAATTAATGAGCTTTCCTTAGCAGCAGCAGCCAGCAGCAGCTATCAATCTTTACTCAATTTCACTGCAGATTTCCCCCGAGTAGGTTAGGGTGAATGTACTATTTTGCAGTCATTAAATAAGAAACATCAGAGGTGGTAGCTCTCTGGACACACAGCCTAACTTCAAATTGGGTTTGTAAAAGATATTTGTTTGTCTCTTGACTTACAAACTCCTTGAGAGACCGAACCTGTGCCAGTAAAGCTCAGCGGTACTTAAGGTTTGATGTGCACTCTCTCTACAGTAACATCGCTCACACCAAATAACTTTCCCATTTAATTAATCCAGTTGGCTTGAGTTACGGTGTTTGCTTTCAGCTTTTGCGATACCAGCACCCCCCCACCCACCCCATGAGTTATTGGATTTTCCCTGTGATAGTAAAATGATCCATCCTCTACCAAACCATGAAAAATAAATCAGTCAAACTCTAAAGTTTGGATAAGCTTAAAATTCTGAATACGGCTTGAGTTGTTGAGTAAACTCAAGATAAGTTCATCAATGTGCGATAAGACTATCAGACTGTAGAATTGATTTGTTATGCAACACTCTAAGGAACTAGAATATCTATTCCTGCTGCATGTCAACACAATATAAGAGCCTGCAAAAGAAACTGCTGTCGTTTTAGTTGTATACCATTTTAAACTGTGACAACTCCCACGGTGCTGTCATGGCTTCCACGCACAAGTTCATCACAGTTACAGACGCATCGACATCTGCTAGTTTGTGATCCCAACAAACAGCTACACACTGAAATGGGGTGATTGTAAATGAGTCACAACGACACTGGAAAATCATCAATCATCATGAAACTATGGAGCCATAGAAAGGCTTAATAATAATAATAATAATAATAATAATAATAATAATAATAATAATAATAATAATAAAATTATAATTGTATAGGCATCCCAAAGAAAATTGAAAAAGCCCAATTACACACAAAAAACTAATAATAATAATAATAATAAAATTGTATTGATGAAATTCAGACACCAAAATTCAAACTTATCAAGGCTGATTGGAATCAATGAAATTTAAATGACAGTCTGGAAAAGGGCCGTTTAAACCACATATAGATGTCATGAAGTTGGTTTTCAACTAAAATATTTCAATAAATTCTATGGGAATTTAAACACAATTTATGAATGTTTAATTGTCAGACTTAGGTATTCAGTTCCTCATAAAATACAAATTATTGAATTAAGAGCCTTCTTTTGCTTCACTATGACACCCTTTACTGTAAAACTATGACTTGCTGCATCGAGCCGTATATTTTGGACATTGATGATCAGGCTCGCCCAAATATCCGTACTTGGTAAACAACAACAGGCCATACATCAACTGCAGCAGTCTTCCAACGGTTCATTTCTGCTACATAGTGGTGTGAGGTCGATCTAAGAGCAAAAACCCTGCATCGCAAAGCCGATCCCAGGAGATCAGAAGCGGCGTTCCGTGTCCACACACAGACAGACGGAGACAGCGCTTTGGTCCTTTTCCCCCTGCTGGCTAATGAGGTCTGCAAAATGACAAGGGACCTGTTTTTAAAGATTTCAGATATAACTTTCAGATAAAACGGGAGCTCCATTCAGTCTCACCGCAGCCACGGCATGTGCTGCCGAAGATGAGGAGAACACGACACCGTTTAAATCCCAATTACGGCCCCCGATCCGACCGCGATGTTAAAGATTGGGCATCTGCAAAACAGAGAAGCCTCCGTGGACAACCGGCATATTGCAGTGTGCAGGACTTTGCATTTCAACAGTCACGGTTACAGGTTTGATTCTTATGACTGTATAGATGTTCAGATCTATAAAGGCAGGTAGTTAAATGCAATGCCAGTGACAGGTTAGTGTGTTACATCTCAGAGTGTGTTCCCAGATATAAATTATTCTCAGTGCAGTAGAAATAAATGAGTCCCTCTGCAGGCATACTATAGTTTCTCCATTGAGCCTTTTAAATATTTTCTGATGATGTTCTAGGTGTGGTTATAGGATGTGTATACCCTCCGCTGCATTGTTGACGCAAGACCGTATATTCTACCTGCCCTCCAGATGTTTAATTAAGGAAAGCTAAAATTTTAATTTGAACTGATTTACGACGTCTGAATTATTAATGCTTGAATCTTTCTTCCCTTAATTCTGTTGTCACGGGACATAAAGCAAAAAGGCGTTGAAGCAACTGGAAATCTCGAGAACTCGCCGGCGACCGACTCGAAAAAAAAGCTGTAACGTAGACGCACTGATGATGACAGGACACTTGCTTTTCCACCACAACATGAAGGTTACATTGCATTTGTTTCCTTGAGTGACTTTTTCAGGACGTGAAGTTTAATAAAGGAACGCGCTGTTTGTGTGAGAGGCGGAAACAGGACAGGCTTTCTTGTTTGCAAGCTTTGAAACATCGACACCTTAAAAACAACCCCGAGAGAACGAGGCTGCGTCGTCAAAAGGCTCACATGAATTATTAATACACCTCGTAAACGACATTCATATCCACACCTGACAAACACCATCTTTCTTTCTGTACATACAGTGCTGAAGTTTTTGTAGGTGCAGGTTTCCCCTCGGAACCTGCACTCCAGCAGCAAGTCCTCCAACTGGTGGCCGAGGCGACCCATCATCTCGGTGGTGTTGACGCTGTGATCAGGGGGCGGGGTGTAGTTGTCGAAGTCCAGCAGGCTCAGGATGCCTTGCTTGTGGCCGTCTTTGAGGATGGACAGGCTCCTCTCCATCACGGTGTGGTTAGGGTACATGAGGTCCATCCAGTAGCCGCTGTTATACAGGTCATCCTTGGTCAGGGAGGACACGCGGAACACGTTTTTGTTGCAGAAAGTAACGGCTGGGAAGGACATGTTGTGAGCCCACACCATGTAGATCTTAGTGATGGCAGGGTAGGACATCAGGTAGAGGATTCGATTCCAGGACCAGGTGCATAGGAGACTCGCACAAACAAAGAAGGCCATGATCCAGATAACCCGCTGCGGTTTCGACTTGTCCGGAGAGAAGATGAACTTCAAACCGTGGATTTTGGTCCTCGTTATGAAACTGACCGTGATCTCTTTCAACGTCGGTTTCAGCGAGCTGGACTCAGGTTTAGGGAGACGGGTCTCTTGGGCATCGTTGCCATTGTGTGGCCCCGGGGCGACTGCTTCGGATGTGGCTGCTTTAACCATAATTGCTTGTCTCAAGGCAGGCGCTTTACCATATGCTGTTTTCTCAGTAGCCCACCCCAGACATCCCACATTTACACACAATGGCTTTCTCCACTACCATGTCCAGGTTTGTGCATCACAGATTCCAGGTAGCAGCGACTTGTGCAGCTGTCCCACTGTTCGGGATTGAAAATTCATTACCGTGAAGATATAAAAAGAAAAAAAAGAAGAATAAAAAAGAAAGAAAGGGAACTGAGCTCCTTAGGGGAGGTAAAAAAAAAAAAGATTTACATACTGATTCCTTTATGAGAGAAACAGCTGAATCACTCCATTAACAAAAACCATCAAGCGTAACCATCACCAGTCCTTCATCAACAGATAAATGGACGTGATAATTGCAGATGTGAGCGACGGCTTCACTCCCAGAGGCAATCACTTTGAAAATCCGGAGAGGCTTACCCCTGTTGCTCTGATCTTTCACTCCTCCATCTCCCTCTCCAGTGCCAGACAATACTTGCAGATTTCGGTGGTTTTTCTCTTTGTGCAGTAGCTGCCCGGAACCCAAACTCCTCCCTTTTTCCACAGATTGAAGAGATGCTTTTTACACTGTTGACTTGCAGCGTGCAGAAAGGAATATACAGCTTGTTGCCTCTCCACACACTCTCTCTACATGCGAATGGAGAATGAGGTGGAGCCAGTGGATGGAATTGTTTTCCTCCGGTGATGAAGTAGACCTCCAATGGCATAGAGAGACAGGGGAGGGGGGGGTGGGAGGTATCAATGAAAGTAGAAATAATTGTCATAACGAAACTCTGCAACAGGGGGAAAAAATATGAAGCCTGAAATTCTTTAATATTGGAGAACCTCCTGCTTGCTCATAGATCTCTATATAATTGATCGCTGAGGGGAGCCGGATAGTTGGAGAAAAACACAGCAAAATCCTCTTCAAAATGTGTTGGAAATGTCCTTTGTGGCACATTTCCTAGTTTGTCTTTTCTGCCAATTTCAAATATAATTTTACAAATGCAGTGCAATGAGGGCTGACATCCTGCTGTATGCTAAATGTGTGGCTCTGGAAGATTTTAAAGGTGCTTTGCTCCGTTTATGTGAGACCATCAGAGGATTCTGTTTGGCGGAAGGCTCAGCTTCACACTGAGACTATTTGTTTTCTTCATTATGTTAGCTGGAATCTTTTCAGTCTGTAATGTGACTGTTGGGTGAGTAACCTGATCACAGCTGTGGAGATAAATGGTTGTAAAAACAAACAAAAAAGGATTCAGAAAAGTAGAGAAGCGTTGGATTACTGTGTAGTCGGAGGAGCGGGTGTCATTTGCAAAGTTGAGAAAGGATGAATTGGATTAAAACAAATGGATTCAACCTAGTTTAAATATATAACAGAGAAGGGTGGACATTTGTAATACTGCAACATATCCTCAGTGGACCGCAGACTCAATCATCACTGAGTTACCTCCTTCCGCAAATTGATAGTGACGTAACAATTATTTAAATGAAATTCTTCAAGATTGCCGCTTCCATGTCCCCTGTTTCATCAGTGCATGTTTTACTTTTCAGACATAGTTCGACTCCTTCTTGCTGAGAGTGAGATGAGAACGTCGTCATCACTCCCATATCTGTTCGCTAAATATGAAGGCAGAGCTAGCAGGCCGTTAGCTTAGCGTCAACTAAAAGCAGGGGGAAACAGCTCGCCTGTTTCCAGCAGAGACTCCAGGAAGTCACCGTGCACAACTTCTTGTTTGTGCACTTCAGATTTTATGCAGGTTAATTAAACAAGACGTAGCATTTTAGCCAACTTTAGAGATGTCTTTAGCTAAGCTAAGCTAAGCTATTGTTTTCATAGCTTCATAATTCATGCACGATTATAACGAATATATATATATACATTCTCATTTAAGTTGAAAATACAAAATCAAGTGTATTTAAATGTGAAATTGTTTCTTTAGTAAAAGTGGGTAGAACATGGACTCATAGTTTGAAAGTTGTGGATTAAAAAATGACTCAGTTTTGCTCTACAGAAGAAGACTGAAGGCTGTACAGTCTCATTTATCTGTGGTGCAATTCTCATCTACACACATTGTGCCACTAAATGCTGCAGTGTAAGTGTCCATCTTTTCTTACACTGATTGAAATGCTTCCCTTTAATCAAAACCAATGACAAGTGATAAGTAAACAGAAGTGAAAGTGTGAACAGAAGAAAAGAGTCGTTTGATTACTTCCCTGAATGTAATTGGACGCCATTATTACAAACATCGAGAAGAGTTTGTAATCACGCGTTACCTCTGTCAAGACCACTGTCATTCAGTGCAGAGGAAGAAGAATTAAAAAAGGAGTCCTCTGTTCCCATCGGCACATTTGTGATTCAACTAATATGCAAAACTTCATTTAATACAAAGATTATTTCAAAACAGTTCAATTTTTTATCTCCAGCCAATTTAATCATAGACAAAATGTTCAATTCATAACAAAGAAACAGAGACACCATGCAGAACGGTTTTCTCTGTGGTCTAAAGTTGTGGTAATAACCGCCTGACCGCCTTGTGGTAATAGTTATTTTCCCTGTGAGCTTTCAGAGCTTTCCGATAGCAAAACAACTAAATGAATTGGTCCAGCTTCCCTAACAGCTACTGTGTGTCATGTCTGCACCCCGCCGTAGTTTTTTTTCTGTCTAGGCAAGACACAGATGCTTGGCATTGTTTGCTTTTTAGCCTTATGTTGATAGCTTTGTATGCTTAGAAACAACCAGATATTCTATTTTTAACTGTATAATTAAAGATCCAGTCAAAGTGAACAAAAGGCTTTTATTTTGGCATCATCAGGGATAACTACCTCAGTGTCAGAGCCTAAAACAAAGCGAAACAAAAGAGGAGAGAAACACGAATGTTTTATGAGCGGCGGGCAAGTAAATATCTCCAACAATAACATCTTATCACAGACATACTTAACTGCCTGGTTTCCTCACTTATTTACCAGCTGCAGACATCTCCTTTATTCTTGGATTCCTTTGGAAAAACGTCAATAGATCTGAAGCACATTTAACTGGTGAGTTAATTACTTCAGCTCATTTGTCCCATAGAAGCTCGGCAGAGGCGAGAGCCGGCTCTCCTGCTCTGTGAATCGTCCCTCGTCAGCGAATCTGAGCCAAAAGCGCAATTCCATTACACCCAGCTGCAGACGTTACACACGGCAATGCATGACAATCATCGTTACTCCACCAACGGACTTTGCGTTCAGCCTTTTACTGTGCGGTACATTTAAGCCCGAGTATGGTTTCAAGCACCCGATGCAATATAATTAGACCCATTACTTAATTTCTTTGATTTTACATTTTAAACATTTCATCTTGGACCTTTTTAGCAATGTCGATGATTGGTTGTGCTACTGTTTGTGTCTCTCTCTATTTATGTGTTGTGCTTTCTCTCTTATTCCTTATCCTCGACTTAAGTCTTTCTTGTAAAAAAAAAAAAGTTAAAAGAGTTAAAAGATAACCTGATTACATAAAGGTTACTATTAAAGATGAAACGATGAGTCTTTATTGAGATGAATTTTTTTAATGAATCAATTGACGGAAAATTGAAATGTTGTTCATCAATTATTTTCCAAACATTCTTCAGTTTCAGCCCCTCGATTGAGAGGATTGCTGAGGTCTTTGGCCACTTGGGGGCAGCAGAAACAAGCTGCAGACGCGACACTCACACATCATCACTGTTTAGGTGGATATGGCAAACTTGTGAGCAAGTAATTGCTAATTTAATATTTACACATCCAGCAGAAACAGATGACGTGTTTGGTCGTCATAATTCAAAGGCATTGATGTGAACTGCTTTGCATCCCAAAAGTGGAGAAATAAAGTAAGTCCACTTTAAACCTCTATTAATATATATATATATATATATATATATATATATATATATATATATATATATGTTTGTTGGCCACTTGGGGAACAATCTTTAGACACAACACTGACACGTTAGTTTATAAAGTTGGTGAAGAGAACGTGTTAGTAATTGTCAATATAAAAATATTGATTATATGAAGTATAAATATTGGACTTCTTGAATGAAGTCTTGCCAGTGTATGTTTTTTTATTATTTTTTTAGCAAAGTCAATGATGTGCTGAGGTATAGATCGAAGAAGGCAGTGGACTGTGCAGCTTTATGAACAGGAAGTCTGTATTTCCCCCTCACTTGTTATTGGAAATACAACATGACCGAAGGTCTGAGCATGTCCAATCTCCTCAATAAAACAACAAAGCTTTCCAATCTGGTGGAACATTCTGCAATGACGTTTCTGCACTGAAGTCTACAGTTTTAGAGCTATTTTTTATGCCTTGGCTTTCGCTTTAGTGCGACTAACTTTTTAAATCTGTGTTTATTTGTAAAAATAATTTTGCAAAATCATTAATTTAATTAAAATACCCCCTCAAAGACATCGCAGGAATCTAAAGCGCTCCGGGCAGAATGCAGTTAATGATGACGAATGATTTTTCGTCTTTATAAAATTGCTATCCTCCTTATGAAAAAAAAACACACATTCTGCTGCTCCCACATTTCTATTGTTATCTTCCCGAGGATGCAAAGACTTTTCATCTTTGTCTCATATTCAAGCATGTAATTAGTGAATCATGGTGTAATACAATTTGCCGAATTGAGAACGAGCAGCTGATTGTCGTTTGATGGCAAAGTAGAACTACTTGAAAGAAGTATTTTTCTGATTTGTCTATTTATTGCCCAGCTTTAAGACCAGCTCAGTGATCCTTGAGACTGTCAGGGAATGACACTAACATCCTCTTTTATGTCAAAGCCGAGTTGAACCGTACCCCAGAGGTCTCATTAGAGGAGGAGTTTTGACTGAATAAAGGGAAGAGCTCCTTCAAGGGCCAGTGAGAATGTTCAACGTCAAGTGAAATACTGGTCGCGTATCAGAAATGCACACAGCACAGACGGGGCCGAGACGAAGATGAGAAGGAATGAAAGCTATTTACAACATTACTGTCCCGTTACTTGTCAAGCTCAACGGGTTAGGTGATTAGCTGATTAACACACAACCATTTTCATTACTGATTCAAGTAAAAATGCCAACAATCCATTGGCTCTAGCTTCTCAATTGGGAATATTTGGTGTGTTTCTTAATCTTCTGATGATGGCCACAATATTTTGGGTGTTTTAGACTGTTGTGCGGAGAAAACAAGCAATTTGTATTGATTGACGATTATGTTACCTTGGACTCAGGGCAATTGTGAAGGGCATTTTTTCACAATGTCTGACATTTAATCAGCTAAAGGATTAGTTTATTGGGATAATAATGAATCAACAATGAAAATAATTGTTAATAATAGTTTGTTGCAACCTTAAGTGAACATAATAACACATAGGGCAGCAACTAATGATGGTTTTTATTATCAATAAATATGCCAATTATTTTCTAGACAAAGCAATTCATTGTTTTTTTTCTATAAAATTGTGAGAAAAGAGTAAAAAAGAAAGAAATATATGTATATGTATATATTGATATCATACATTACTATTATTTTCATTAATACATAATAATAAGTATTACTATCCTCATCATTATTATTATTATTATTATTATTATTATTATTATTATTATTATTATTATTATTATCTGTCAATCACCAAATCAAGTCATTTACTTTAATTCCAGCTCCACATAAATAGATGAACTGCATTTCATATTGACAGCAATGTGACTGAATTACATTTTATTGATCAGTGCATTTAAGATCATTGTCATGTATGGTATTCAGTATGGTATTTACATAAATACCATACCATACCATTAGATTAAAAAAAAAACATTTATAAAGCTTGAATAAATAAAGCTGAAAATAGTTGAGTATTAAAGAAATCAGTTTTTTCCACCTTGAGTTGAAATTTCCCCGCGGACGTATTTGATATGCAGCATGTCGAACTCAGATTCACATGAAACAACGTCACAGCTCGACTCCCAGACAATCTCTGGACCTAAAGTGGAGGCCTGAGAAAGGCAGAGGACTCCTCTGCTACGCTGTGATTTAAGAGGACCAAACAGATGTGATCTGGAACAGGAGACAGACGGTTAGAGGCGAAACATTTGTAATCATGGATGCCACTCTGGTGGACGGGCAGCTTCTTTAGCAGAGGGAGACATCTTGTGGCCTGCCTCTAAATGAGCTAACCTCCTTGAAATACAACTCAGCCACTCTGTATGCTGGATGAGTAATGCAAGGAAAGCAAGAATGGATTTTCTTTAGCTAAGAGGGGCTTAGAAATACCTCATATAAAATACATCAAAAGCAAGAAATACTGACATGTACTTTGTAAGAAAAAAAAAAGTATAAATAACCCCAAAAGCTGTTTTAGAGGACATTCACTGTAAATCGTATTAGTCATAAAACTATTTTAGTTTTTCAGGTTTACTAAAGGAAAATGCAGCGCCAAGCACAGTAATTGTAAATATCTCTGACACAGCAAATTCACATTATTACCCCCCCAGCAGACCAGGTGGAGAGCAGTTGCAGTCTGTATCAATAAAAAACAGATGCTGCCGGCTACACCTGCCATCTTGTTCCCTTGTTCCATTCCAGGCAGAATCCAACTAAAACACACACACACACACACACACACACACACACACACACACACACACACACACACACACACACACACACACACACACACAAGCGCGCTGTCACTCATGCTTTCAGTCTGCAGCCCCCGCAGTCACACTTTGATAAACTCACTCCTCATATTTCCTCACCGGTACTTTCAACTGCAAGGATAATCTCTTTCTTTTCTCTTTTAGCACGTTGTCATCTTGTTTGCTCAGCTGGAGGCTTTTGGTATCCGTTCCTGAATCCATCTTGCCCGCTTGCCCAGAAATGAAAGCGTCGGAAGCACATGCCAGCTGCCTAAAAGCGCCATAGAGTACCAGCATTCCATCTCCTCTGTCGGGTGAACATATTACAAATTCACGTCATATTCCTAAACATCTGCAAAGCTGAACAGACTCTCTCTCTCTCTTTTTCCACATCATTACATGATCTAAATATAAACGGTTCTTTTAGCACTCGAAAGTGCATTACATCACTCGTACCTTCCCGAAAAAAAAAGAAAAAGATTAGCGGTTTCCAACAATTTGTCATGTCTGGCTTCCCCCTATAAAGTAACTCGTGGTGTCGAGGGAAATCTCAGTTTACCTGAAAGAAGATAGCGATACAATACTTTCGAAGGTGCAAGGCGTCGCTTATATTGGCTTAGAGAGCAGCGTATAGATCCCAGAGGCCATTAGTGGAAACAAAAGCTAAATATGAGCATGGCAGGTAATCGAAGATCAAAAAGATGTATGAGAGGAAACCATGAGTCATCCTACCACTGTCTAGTAAATACAAGCTATTTAATTTATAAATTACATGAAAATCTGGATATTAACAGTTACTAACTCGGTGCTTATTTTAGATCTTACGCGATGCCAGAAGGCTGATAATCTAGAACACGACATAATGGCACTATTGGTTTTGGACCGAGCCACACTTGTGTCCAATGTCTCCACCTAACAAGCTAATTAGCTTAAGAGGTTCTGTCAACTGGCACCTCCGACGTCTGCCTCTGGTAATATCTGCTCCCCGATGAGCAAGTCAGCAAAAAAAAAAGCCTCCCCGTGCGGCGTCCCCGCTATGAATTCCTCACTATTCCTCTTCAGCGCCATTGATCGGCCTGCCAATACTGCACTTACAAGTACAGTAACAGTGGCTCCCGCAGTGGCCTTCACTGACACTGAGTAATGGAACAAACACTTTAGGTATTTGCTCCCTGGCCTGTCATCTTCACTCGCCGCCTTAGATTTGTTTATTTCATTGTTTGTGCTGTGGAGCTGCATTTTATCTCCCCCTTTCTTCTTTCATGCTTCAGACAGCACTGTAATTGTGTGCTCCTTCACACACACACGCACACACACACACACACACACACACACACACACACACACACACACACACACACACACACACACACACACACACACACACACACACACACACACCTCTTCCCTTCATCTCTTCTCATGCTTCCAATTGTGGGCTGAATCACAATGATGGTGCCGGTCCTCAGCTGAGTCCCGGTCCCACCTCAATCTAAACACAGAACAGCCTCCTTTTGTCTCTTTCTCCTTCCTCTTTTGTTTCCACTTTGTCTTAGCTCTCTCCTTCAACTCTACACTCCCTTTATCTATCGCTCTTGTATAAGCTGCTTCTCTTCTGTCTCTTTTCCTATCTCCCACACTGCTTATTTTCTGCCTCTTTCGGAATAACACTCAATCCTGACTTCTCTGCTTCCTTTCCCTCCTTTCTCTGACCTCTAAAGCCAACGTCAGCCTCCAGACTATACTGCAGTGGATGAAGTGAAACACCATCAGCCTGCTTCTGGTTTGGCAGACCCAGAACAAATCCCCTGCCACAACAGACAGACCGCAATGTAATATATAAAAAAAAAGGCTCCGATACCTCAACGGGAAGTTCAATCACGCCACACGAGATCAACGGTAAAAGAGTAAATTAATTAGAAGCAACTCTTTGCATTTGCGCAAGTCAGCTGCTCCTCTGAGCTGGTGATCGATTGAAATGATATCGCGCCACCTTCAGCGTGCACATACACACTGATTGAGATGATTTATTTGGTCAGAGCCAATCGTACAGGTCCAATCCACAGCGGTGAGTTAGGGTGCTTTCGCTTTTGAATATTAATGAGGCAATCAATCACCCACCAGTTCACAGGAGGTGTGTACGACAACAAGATGGAGGCACGCGATTCAATTTGATAATGAAATAAAGCATCCGCTAAGAAAGTTGTTTTGGCCCATCAGTTGTGTTGAAGTCGGATGTTTTCTTTAATATACCGTTGAGTGGTATATAGATAGAAAAAAAGTTAGAACTTTCACACACATGAAGTCTTGCAGAGGCACAAAAATCCTTCAGTGCAGTCTGAGTAAAGCTTATTACCACAGCTCACTCACAGATTGATACAGGGACATTCAAGGCTATATTCCTGTATATATTTATAGCACTGGGTAGAAAATGTCCAGCATCTACCATCTACCATCTACCATCTACCATCTGCCAGCCTTTTAATATCTGAGACTTCTCCTCCAGCGAGTTACAGCATAAAAAAATAGTTCATTACTTTATGCAGAGGGAATAATTGCACTTGGGTGTATTTACTCTCCAATACTTCTCTGCACCCATATCCAACTCATTAGCAGAAACATCTGGTCTTTCCTGTCACTGTAGGCACGCTGTAGTTTCTTCAGCCACGGTTTCTTTGTCTTGAAGGCAACAAAAACAAAAACGCAGAGTCAGGCAGAGCATTCAAACACTCATACACAGACAGAAATACTGCGAAGATTGAAGTGTCATACAAAGTAATACGTCAAAAGACAGCAAACATAATAGTATGTTAAGTACTTTAAAAGGGAATAGTCTATTTTAATGTTCTGCTGTTTTAACACCATATCAAAATGCACAACGCTCTAAAGTAAAATATATCAGCGGAGGCATTTCAATAATCTTATGCATATTTCCACAGATTTTTCCACATGCAGAGAGCTAATTAGGAGATGTTGTCTAGACCTTGCGTGAGTCATCTCGTGCTGATGTTCCTGAAGTATATAATGGGTAATCTCAATTCCATCACATCTCATCTCCTGTGAGAGGAGTTGCCTCTGAGCCTCCCACAGTAAGATCAGCAGGCTGAGGAGGGGGAATTCAGGCAGCGCCATGAATATTTAATTAGTCCCCTCTATACTTAGGCCTTCAGAGCATCTCCAGTTTCTGACATTTAGCTGAAATTTGCCCTTTGTGCGTGGGGATGTGAAAGAGCCAAGGTCACCGGACTGACCACATCGGTACCGAATCTGCCTTTATGTGCCATTTTGATTTTGGGCCACAAATCTGGTCTGCAGCTCTGCTTAAAGTCGATGTCAGGTTTCATGTGGGTTTAACACAAACTACCGTCTCTCCCACAAAATAATCATATTGCCATTTTAGACCGACTAAGTTATTAGTATAAATCATTTGCCTCACTTCCACTGCTGCTGGTTCTCAAAGGAACTGTGCAGCATGACAAGCTCATATTGGCGCTCGGCTTTCATCACTCAAATCAATGGCCTATTTCATCGAAATACAATCCTTCCCCTGTCTCTACAGCAGGACGATTAAGTTCCATTCAAATCCTGCTGACATGATGTTATCTCTTTGGTTGAGGCCTGAACAATGAGGAGAAAAAAAAAGGGATTTAACAAAAGGTTGCGAAAAATTATTTCGGAGACCATTATGAGACAAAACACTCAAACATTTGGTGCCATTACTACTGTGAGGATCACTCTTCCGAGGTATTTACAAAAAAACAAAAACAAATAATGTATTAAAAACTCTAGTGGTCTTGAAAACGCCATATGTTCGCTTCATAATGCATGATGTCACCAGAGATTTGTTAAGCCATATGGCACCTCAGCGGTTTACGTCTTTCTGAGGACAATTTCTTCGGAAGTAACTCACTTCTCCTTCAAGAAAAAATACTATTAATACTAGTGACACAATGATGAATTGGATAGAATATAAATATTGCCATCACCATTAAAGCCCAAGAAATATCTTTATGCTTTTGGTGCCAGCTCATGAAACACTGAGATAAAGCATTGCATTATTTTTATTCCTTAGAATTTGTCCTGTCATACACCTGTTGTTCCCCCGAGAGCTACTTAATCTTCCTACAAACGTGCCGTTAATTCTTTAAAAAAGAAGGATTATGGGACCATTACTGAAGAAACAATTAAGAAATGACAACATAATTTGAATGGAGTGAAGTCTCTTTCCCCTAATGATATCTGATGTGTGTGTGTGTGTGTGTGTGTCTCATCATGAAGATGCTCATTTGTTATATATGTATATATATATATATATATATATATATATGTATATATATATATATATATATATATATATATATATAAAGAGCCTTCTTACAGCAGAGCTCTGCTTTAATGTCTTCTGGTGTTCATAAACATAAACTGACTCATATTTCATTTCACTGTGGGCAGAATGAAGCATTCAAATTGTCGCATTATAATGTCTATTAAACAGCTCACAGGTGTTGGCATTGTTGCCAAAGGCTTCTGCATATGTTCACATTTTGTTTTCAACTTTGTCACGTTAAAATTGTACCCTTTCATTTAATAGTTCATTTGGGAGTTATTGATAAATATTTTGTCAAAATATTTAACAAATCTGCATTTATCCCATAATTAAGAAATTCCTAAATATTTAAGGTTGTACATCTTCACTCTCTCACAGCTCATCACCTATGGATGAGTGTATCCCATCATAATTCTGACGCAGTCTACACCGATTCCACCCGAGGCCAAACACACAGAGGGAGCCATACTTACAGTAGTAAAGTTCTCCGGACCGCAGTCCTTGCCTCGGTATTTGCAGTCGAGCAACATCTCGTCTATGTTGTGGCTAGCCCGCTGTACAAACTCCAGCATGTTGAAGGTCTTGCTGGGGAAAAACTTGCTGTCGTCCGTGGGCTGCCCCAAAGCGGCTATGAAGTCATCGAAGTCCCCTTGCTCCACGCCCAAGAGCCCAGCCATCCAGAAGATGTCATTCCTACGGATCTGGGACTTTCGATAGCTGTTGTAGTTGCACATGGTGATGGCCGGGAAGAACATGACGGGGCTGTCCATCTCGTCCAGGATGGTGACATGGGGGTACTGGTAGTACTCGATCACGCGGTCGGCCACTTGGTAGAGGAAGAAGGAAAGGGAGGAGCTGAACGCGGCGGCCCAAAGCAGCCGTCGAATAGTCACTCCGCCGGGCAGGAAGATGTGGCTGAGGCCGTGGAGGGTACAGTTGGCCCCGAACACTGTGATGTCTGACGGCGGACGTGGCTCTTCCTCCTCGGGGGCTCCCATTATCACCAAGAGTTTCCAAGTTAGTGATTGCTGGATGTGGTCTTGCTGCAGTGATGACCCGCCGAATACTGGTGCTAACGGGGAGGTTCACTAAAACCAAATGAACAAGGGAGGCTGGATGAGACAGAGTCTAGTTTTCCTCTTGGCACCCGAGGGAGGGCGAGGGGTTGGATAGCTGGATCTGGGAAGTAGCGATGGACTGTTCCGTCAACCAATCCTCATTGAGATCTTAGAGGGCACGGTGAATTCAAGAGATCCGGTTTCATTTGGGAAGTAAGACCCGATCCCACAGCGGGTCATGAGGGATGGAACGGACAGAGATACAGCAGAGAGGCAAAGATGCAAACTGAAGCGTATTCAATTTAGCGACCGCTAACACGCCCAAATTCTTTTGGCTTGAGCGACCATTATTTATCCAGGGATGCTTTCTGGGCACACATCAATGTTGTTGTGTGACTCCACTTCCAACTCAAAGGACTATTCTTTAAATGTAATGCAATTTAATGGGTCAAAATAAACCTTGTTCCCCAATCACAACCCATTGGAGACCACACAATGGCCTGTGTGGCCTGCAAGCGAAAAACAAGGCTGTTCTTCTTAAATCCTGAAAATCTGACATTTTACAGACACAAAATGTCAGCAATTCCCAATTAGCATCACATTTAGTTACAGCTGCATACAAAAAGCTTGAGCTGGCAGGAACAACCGCAATAATCTATTAGCCACTGAGAAGCCACACAGTGGGAATAGTTTACTGCTATTCTAAATGAAACCTTATTGGACGTTGTTGTGAAAGAACAGAGTATTACTCATTCATGCTTCCCATTAAGCTTATTGCAGTTGACAAGTTTCAAACTTGGCAATCCTCTTGGAGCCAAACATTTATAATCTTTAGGTTAACACCATCTCTCTTTAACTTCCTTGTAACGATTACACATAATACAGTGATATAAGTTCCTTTCGAGAGTCAAAGCAGGCATTCATACTGTACATATTCTCAATAGCCTCTTTAAAACAAAGAAAACACCTCAACTTCTATTCAATACAGCCTTAGCTGATCCCTTAAGTTTGCAGCACACATCATCTTCTATCTTGCTGCAGCCCCCCTATCATGTGTTTTGTAACAGCATAAATGATTAATGCCTTCTCCTGCATACATTTCAACTCATGGGCAGAGGTGTATATTCGCAGAATGCAGGCCTGAGGTTATTTCAGTCCATCCTGATAAGTATCTGTCTCGAATGAAATTGATTTGCTCAGAGCTGCATTAATTTAAAATGAAGTAAATAAGTTTTAAATTTACGAAGCAAAGATCTCAGCAACATCTTGAATCCCCCGTCAGGACTATTACAAAAAATATACCTGGTATACCCCCCACCAATCTCTCTTCATCCTCCACATCTACCCTCTTACATACATCACCTGAGCTAACCTCCTGCACACCTTTTCCTCTCCCTCATTACATCAATTCTGTAGGTAGAGGCAAAGAATAGACAAGAGGGAGAGTGAATATTGGAGTTACATTCATCAGTTGGACACAAACTTGACTCCAAATGAATGATTATGTTCTGTGCCTGCTGGATTTGTAAATAAGAAACCTTTTGCTATAACGTTTGGCAAGTCACGTACAAGTTGATGATATGTCAGTCTTGTGTTCACAACTTGTTTCTGCTGCCCTCAAGTGGACAACACAATCAGTTATTGCAGGGTTTAAGCTACATCAGGTCTCAAAAAGAGTTTTTAAACACAGTGAGCTTTCACAGTTATTGTGTGCACTGCATTGCAATCCAAAAGTGGAAATATTATGTATGTAAACCACTAAGTGGTGAGGTAGGCGGTGTAAACCTTAACCCTGGGCCTGTGGTGGACTTCCGCCGGGGTAAACGCTCTCCTCCGATACCGGTGAGCATACAGGGACTGGACATTGAGATCGTAAAATCTTATAAGTACCTGGGTGTTCACTTGAACAACAAACTGGACTGGTCCGACCACGTACACGCACTTTATAAAAAGGGACAGAGCAGACTCTTTTTGCTGAGGAGACTGAGGTCTTTTGGGGTGCAGGGAGCACTCCTGAAGACCTTCTTTGACTCTGTGGTGGCATCAGCCATCTTTTATGGAGTGGTCTTCTGGAGCAGCAGCATCACGGCAGCTGACAGGAGGAGACTGGACAAGCTGGTGAGGAAGGCCAGCAGCGTGCTGGGGCGTCCTCTGGATACCGTGGAGGTGGTGGGGGACAGGAGGATGATGACGAAGCTCTCGTCCATGATAAGCCACGCCTCCCACCCCATGCAGGACACTCTAGCAGCGCTGCACAGCTCCTTCAGTCACCGGCTGATTCATCCCCGGTGTCTGAGGGAGAGGTACCGCAAGTCTTTTCTTCCCGCTGCGGTCAGGCTGCACAACCAGCTGAGCTCCCAGTAGAGTAGACAACTCTGACAACTGAACACTTTACTTCACTTTACTTTATCACTCACCTGGTGCAATATTATTACGTATATTACGTGTATTTACGTGCAATACGTTTAAGTACTTTCTATTCAGTCTGTATATTAATATTCTTCTCTACTGTTTTACTGCTTATATTTATTTATATTACTTGTTTCTATTGTATTATTGTATTATTCTTTTATTCACTTGTGAGCAAGGCTGCTGTAATCCTGTAATTTCCCCACTGCGGGACTAATAAAGGATTATCTTATTTTATCTTATCTTTTCAAGCCAATCTGGAGACAGTCGTGGTCATTGCGAATATGGCACAATACTCGTTTTATGTAGATTATCTTGATTTCATAATCATTGAAAGCCCAAATCGTAATTGAAATTGATTAATTGCACAACCCTAAGACAGCATTAACATATCCAGTGGACATGAGGCCACATTAGCATTCATATAGAGTCGTGCTTCTGTCTAATATTGACTCTCCTTTTAGCTTTGTTCTGGTCTTCACCAACTCCTTAGGGAAACCCCACCTGATGGCCTGTAGACTGCTAAATACTGCTCTGTGTTCAGCAGCTGGTCACTCATTTTGTCTGCCTGCTATTTGATGCTTGGGCAGGTAACGTATGGGGTGGTTTTTGGAGCTTTTTCACTGAAAAGCGGCTGCCAGGTTGACGGAAGCGGTACAGGTAAATCAAAACAGTAATGTTGCTGGTCATACAACGAAAAACATGGCGCTGAACGACTCGAAAGCACTCCAGAGAGATGAGGGGAGCGTGGGCCGAGCCCTACAAACGACCCCTTTCACATGTATTTGTTGTTAATGTAAAAGTATTGATTGGAGCGGCTTTAACGGCTCTAACATTACCAATGGGGTTGTCATTGTGTGTCTGCACTAAATGCTGACACAGCCCTCACACCCCCAACTTCAGTCATGCTAGTGAGAAAAGGATTTTACAAGAAGGATAGGTCATCCCTTGTAATAACTTACTAATGCATACATTTGTTCCACTTTGTTTGTTGACAGGCTTTACGTGCATTTATTTAATAAATGCCTTACAGCACTGCACTGCCAAGGCTGCAATGTGCTGCTTTTGTATACATTGTAACAATCAAGGGATACACGCACTATATTTTTCATTAAAAAAGTAAGGCCAGTATTTATGAGGAAATAATGAAAATGTAAAAGAAAAATGCAATATCTGACTATGTTATTAAATATGTTCCTGGATCTGCAACAAAAACGTATCACTTGCTTCTTGGTGTTCTACTGCAATTCTCCACCAAATGCCATTACAACGTGTTAACTATTTGAGATAATCTAAGAAGCAAGCAGACAGAGAGAGAGACACAGGCCAGAAAACACACACTAACCTCTTCTTGGCAGTCGCGATAACTTCAAGCACAAGCTCAGAAAACAGAAACCTTATGCCAAAGCTGCAGTATGCTTCCGCTGGGCATTTAGCCACTGCTTTGCGAAACACAAAGGCAACCGAACGTAAAAGCTGATGTTTGAGTTGACAAAAAGAAAAGTAATTTAGACAATATCGGGTTTAGCAAAGACACATCACGACAGAAGTTCAGACACAGAGCAGCTCAAAGAACATGCAGCTTCAAACAAGCTCCTTTCAGGCAAAGTCTGCCGAGTCATTGACTAGTTCTCTATGTTTAAGTGTAAGTAAATTCATTCAAAAGCGTCTCACTATGCTCACATTAAATTGAACACAGAGTACTCTACATTTCTGCTGGTCTCTTTTGCCTTGGGTAAACATGAGTAATGTTTCTACATCAACTACAGCAAATGGGGAAGTGGTCAAAGCACATTTCTGTGTTAATAGGTACACTCTGAGCCAAGTGCAAGCCCTCTACTCAATCAATACAGCGTGGAGGTTTTTCCAGATGCTTTAAGTTAGGTGTACTGGGTAATGTGCTGCCGCAAGACATCAGCAATTCAGTACATCATGGCTTCTTCGTGTGCCTGAAAACACTTTCTTTCACTCTACAGTGAGAAGAAGCCGGAGCTGCATTCACACGTGTCAAGATTCCTAATATCTTCAGAGACTAAGTGCTCTTTCTCATCAACGGCTTTGTATCCTGACTGTGGAGAATGTCAGACTTGCTCTGCTGGATGTGACGGCAGACATGTGGTGGTTGCAAGGATGTCATTTTCAAAATGCTGAAAGGTCATTTAAAAACGGAGTCTGGAGGAATAATGTTTCAAACCGTCCCGCTGCTCCACAAATTCTTGTTTGGTCGACATAAGTGCAACCCAGCAACCACTCAGACATCCAAATATAGATTTTGATGAGGGTGTTTAAGTGTTGATGACTATTTTCTGAGTTATTTCTTTGTGAATAAAATAGCTAGGCCTCCTCCACAGAAAGGTCAGAGTTAAAGTGCAGAACAGTATCCCTGAAGCTGTAAGAGTCTGTTCTGTGCAAGAACATGTAAAGTTACCAAGACTTTATCCAACTGTCTCCCAGTTCACAGTCGTTCCTTGCTTCTTTCACCACATGTAGAGAGGGTCTTTCATGTAGTTCCAAAATAAAAACAGCGAGAAGGAGCCAAGTTTTAAAGTGCTGAGCTGACATAATGTAACGACACATTTCACATCAATAAGCCCAACTGAGATAATGATGAACAAATACGCAAATAAACTAATTAAAATGAAGGCACAGAGCAGCGTTGGGATTCATTTAAAACCGACCTCAAACTCCTCAGTGTTAAGCTTCAAGGTTCATCCAAGTATTCATCTAAAACCACCCAAAGGTGACAAATGCTAAATAAAGAGTGTGAGCATTGAAGTTCATTCTTGACTTTGGACCTATTTTGACAAATATAAAAAGTCTGAACTCAAGGCCCACTTCTTGGCTTCTTTCCAGGACTTTTAACCGCTTTTAGTCACTTCAAACGGAGCAAACTTCATGCCTCCTTCTGCGTGAGCGGTGACCTGAGATCACCGCTCACGCAGAAGCCTCAACGATTAGAGCGATGGAGAGAAATGCTGCTTATAGGCTTAGACACAGAGATGAAGAGATGGCCTGCTGTTGGGGTTATTTTCTGTAACCAGTGTAGCCTCAAAGCATTAATTAGCTAGCTAACTAGCGGACGGCTGGCTACTTAGCTAGCTTGCTAATTTTGTCGCAACAACACTGGTTACAGAAAATAATCCAAACAAAAATGTCACTTATCTGGCGATAGCGAAGTCCTTTCCTACATTGTTACAAGTGTGTGGATCAAGCATAACATTATTACATTTTTTTTTAGCAGCGGGCTACATAGCTAGCTACCTTATAATTCCACCAGAGAGTGAGCGACTGTCCATATTGAGAGACATTTTCTTCAGTCATTATACAAATGAATCCAGCAAAACTTTTTGAATTATTCTGCGTCCACCTACGCTTTACCCAATAAAATGTTTACTAACAGAAAAGGGTCCATTACTTTCACAAACTCTTTTCAAAAACACCAAATAGCAGAATGAGTAGGATTTTCCTAATACAAATATAATCCTTCTCCAATCCACCACTTATGAGGCACTAGCAGTGTTTGGCAGTGTCTGTTTAGACCCTGCCCTCTGCCTGGGTCTTCTTATTTTTGTAAATTCAGGATGTTTCTTGGCGTCAACCTTTAAAAATATGCAGTAACCAAATCACGAGCACGCATCCAAGAGGAAGCTACGAAAAAAGACAGAAACAGTGCCAGAAACACGAATACAGCGAAGCGCCAAGCGGACGATGCTCGTTCCAAAAAGAGTCTGCTGTTCGCTTTCACCTGTCCAGACCTTGGCATCGCAAAATTAGAACTTGGACGACTTATATCACAGTTAGACACATTTTGATTTCTGATATAAAAAAAAGCAACATCCATTCAAAATCAGTATTTGCCAACTGAGCCAAAAGGACGACCATCACACATTTTAATACCAGCACACTATCTGCTGCTATTCATCCACTTCTCCACTTTCGCTTCATGAAAGCAGATTTTTAAATGCCATTAATCAGAATCTGGGACTTCAGTGAATGTAGATTGCAGCTGGTTTCTCTTATGGCAAGCAGGAAATGGGCAACGAGTAAAGAGGAAATGTAATATTTCAGTATTGACCCCCTAACACGTGAGAATCCTTGATGAATTGGGTATCGTAAACGCAAAGGAAACATGCTATAGCTGTTGTTTGCACAGCAGTGGTGAACTGTACGGTGGATTTGCTTCACAAAAAGGATGGTCGATGAATGTTGTATGTCAGAGCCCCTCCCATGTGTGATTTAATGTCTAATTCCATGCTGGAAGTTATTCATCAGGCACAAGCAGAGGACTTCATACAGCTGCCAAAGTAATCACACAGAGTATAAAAGGCAGAAGAGCTTCACTGGGTACTTCAAAGGACCTTTAAAAAATATATTTTTGTCCATCTAAAACAGCAATTAGCTGTGAGTACAGTTAAGGGGAATGAAAGGTGACTTTTCTCCCATCAGCAGTTTGAAAACAATACTTGTGAGATGAAAATATTATCGAAAATGGCATTCACATAACGTCCATGCCCTCGCAGACTGCAGAGACCTTGACTGTTCAAAGATTGAACTTTTGAGAAATATATAAAAAACAATTTCACAGGTTTGCCGGGGATGTCGGGGAACATTGCCGAAGCACCTTGTCCAAAAAGGAACATATTTTATATGATTTTTGACAAGTCACTCCAGATTTGTCAATGTCAAATATGATAGAGCCAAAAATAAAGACCAAGAAAGTTGTCTGAGGCTCTAATCTGCGACGTCATTAGGTGACAAACCTTCAAGTCTGAGGATTGAAACACTACTCCACCTTGAAGATGGTGTAAAAAAAAACAGTAACAACCCCGGTTATTTGAATTAAGGGTTACTGTTACTTTCTTGTGACAATGAACCATTTTCTCCTGCGCTATTCAGATAATAATGGCTCTAGTCTGGATTTGCTGACATGGAATTTGTAGTTAATAGTCTTCCCAAATCGATACCATTTCCATTTAGTATCTCTGAACCAAAGCTCTTTCCTGCAGTAAATTAAAATGTCAGTGACCAGTGTCATAGTACAACCAGAGTCCACAAGTTCTTCTACTCACTTAGCAGAAAAATGTCAGGACGGCCCACTCGATGACATCACAGAGAAGAGTTTCTGTGTCTCTAGGTTACATAGCTTTACATTTTTTGATTGACTGTGCATGACAGTACTCTTGGCGACGTTAATCAAGGTCACAGAAACAGCATATGTGAGTGCTGGCTCACAGCCCGTTTGAGGACAGTCCTGGAATCACAGTGGCCGGGCTGAAATATAAAATTGAAACCCAAGTGCTTTATTTCTTGGCTTGTGAATGATAAAAGTTAATGCCCACTGAAAACGAGCATCCAGGCTGACTTCATTCAATCTGTCAGGGCTTTTAACAATGATGACCAGCTCTCCCGGTACATGATTACAGGTCTCAAGATGGAACCACACTGCAAAGACGGCCCACGACAGGTTAACCCGCTGCTTACAATATATTACTTACAATGGCAAACCTCACGCGTAAAAGCGGCGGGCGTTAGAAAGCAACACAATTTAGAAATTGCAATAATTATCCCAACAATTGGACCAAAGAGGACGAAGCCCCTGTTCAACTGAGCTGAAGTGAGATGCTGTTGAAAACTGCAGAACAAAAATAATATATATATATATAAAGTTAACCTTAATTCAAAAGAAAGGAGTACTTTGGTTAACTCTTCAATTCTCCATCTGTAAAAAGCTCTTCCCGCCTATAAATCATAGCAAAGGGTTTGTTGTGATGTTGACTGATGTGATCCATTCCATCTTTCATCACTAATCACCATCACTGATAAGTAGTCTGATCCCTGTAGTCAATAAGGGATGTTTTAGAGGAATGCTGATATTGTTAAATAGACTCGAGTGTTTCGGCAGCTCGACAGTATATTGTCCTCCCTGCTGGCCCCGACTTTGCACTGCTGTACAAAGTAAGCTAACTGGATTAGCAATGACAGTCGAATGGAGACACTGGACAGTTCTCGTCAATAAAGATTCACTCCCTCTGCTCGTTTATGCCTGGGCCTAAAGTTTGCATTGAGAACTCAAGCTTTCTTCCGACTACCACAGCCATAAATTATAGCGCTTATAAATTGCTTCCAATTACTATACTACTAGATGGAGCGTGATTGTTTTGATCGCTTTCGAGAAGGAGGAGGAGGGCTGAAAAGCGCTGAGTGTGACAGCCCCGTAGTGCTGCCTGCTCCTGTCTGCTGTCTTTTCCCTCGGGGAGATTAGCAGGAAGTCCATCAGAGGGACGGCTGACACCTGTGCTGGCTGGATCCTCAGCTTTATAAGCTGGCGGAGGCAGCCAGTCACTCTCTGCCTCCCCTGGTATTTGGTTTGTTGTTTTGAGTGGGTTGGACTTCTGTTTACGTCTTTTGTAAATTGCAGAACCTTCCTCACTGCGTCAGTGTTTATAGAAAGTAAACAACCGGACGAGACTACTTTTCCTTCAGTTAAATAAAGACAAGCCGGAGGAAGACTCAGTTAAGCTAATGATCTCCTTGAATACTGACTATAAAGTACAACAGTGGATTAGGGCCATTGTAGGTAAAAAATAAATAAAATAATGATGGAAAAAACTACTTTCATGATTATCTCCATGAACATATCTTGTAGATTTGCCATTTTAATCTCACAGGTTATGAGGTGTTTCATTGAATACCCTCACTGTCCATTGAACTGCAATACAATCAGAATCATACTGGTTCTAAATTAAAATACTCAGTTATTTTTATTGGAAGTACTAGTATTTAATTCACACTAGAGTATACAAAACCATGTGGTTATTTCATATTGACTGTTTTTTTTTATTGAATTACCAGAATACATGAAACATATTGATATGTAGTGTTAGAAATATGAAATTACTTTTATCGTGACAGATTTGGGTTATATTGCCCAGCCCTAATTTAAAATATGAATGAAAAACGCAAATGTTCTGCATTCAATTTTTTTTTATTTTTGTATTACTGCACTGAAAATCTTGTTAAGCTCACGTGTGTGCTGTGGCAGAGACTTGTGAACAACAACTGAAACCAATTACCTTCTTTATCCGATAGGCAACTTTAGCCTGAGAGACTAAAAAAATGGTCACGAGTCGGCGAGGGAATCAATGGCATTAAAGTCTGTATTTTCGCTGATTGCAAGAATCTTTCTCTCTTCCATCTGATCGTTCGGCGTGGCAGAGAAGTGTCACGGGGCTGCAGGCTTGACTTAACCAATCAGGCATTCTTCGGCCTGTAATGGCTGCGTATGAAGCATGAGGAATTCAATTAAATTGGGCAAGTAAATGTTCAGTCAGCTACAACCTGTGACATTAATCCACAGAAGCACCCTGCTGAGCCCTCCTTCTCGTATCCCCTGAGGATTCACTCAATCAAGTCTTTCTGATGGTTAACCAAGCAGGACAGAAGCAAGGACACCACGGCGTATACACACATGGAACATGTCATACAGTACAGATTGTTTTCCTTTTTTTTTTTTATGTTTATGAATAGTCTGTGACACGCTTTGAAGATAAAAAATGACACAACAGAGAAATGAACCATTGTTCTTGAGAAATAAACAACAATGCCTGACCTCAGTTATTACCTCCACTTCTCCACAGCCTTTTCTGGATTTCTACTCTCCGGGCAATGTGGACAGAACCGATCTGTTCGGCTTATATGAACTGTGAACTGTAAACTGTGAGAGACAACTTTTCATTTCAGCAGTGCAGAAAAAAAGCACTTTGGCAGCTGCTACTGGGACATATCATTTTCTTTATGGGAGGGGATGCTTACATACTGTGGGGCCCATTGTGTTGACTGCATGTGCTATTCTCAGAGCGGATTTATTCATCTTTTTTCATTTTGTCTGGGCCCCTTAGCAGACGGTGAAGTGAGAAGCTTCCATTATTCTTTTCAGCTGCCTCTTTAACAAGCTCTCCTGTGTGCCTGGGAGCTATCTGCAACGCATCTCCACTGTTCATCCACCAAGCGTTGGCTCCCGACAGTCCCCGCAAACTGTCTTCACCCTTCAGGTAGTACGGTCTTCAAGAACTTCTTCAACAAAGTTCAAACGGCGGCATTGCTTTTGTATGTCTGTGAAAAAAAAAATACGGATTGATCCTCAAGCTACGATGCTAAATGCTTGTTGATATAACTAAAAAGACACGCTTTAAAAAAGGATTTGTGCTTGAAGGTTCTAAGTTTGACATTTCTCACAGTCAATTTGTGATCCATTTGGTTATGAAAGACACATTAAATGTCATTAAATGCAGGGACGCGGTGGGAAAAAAAGCATTTCAAAGAATGTTTCTGTCAATTATTGGAGGCTGGCAGCAGGTGGCAATGTTTATTTATCCAGAGATACGGTATTGTGGGAACCTGCTATTGTGTCAGAAACAGTGATAGTGAAAAGAAGAGATTCTTGACTAGACCTGTGAAATCGAATGCAATCCAGTAAAACAGCTGAACCGCAAATACTACCTTCACAAAGGTTCTAATGTTCAGTTTGTTGCTTTTTGTCCTTCATCATCAACTCTCTTTGTATGTGCGTGTTTGGGTGTGTGTGTGTGTGTGTGTGTGTGTGTGTGTGTGTGTGTGTGTGCACATGTTCATTGCTTGAAAATGGCTATGAATAAAACTATTATGATTGTTATCATTCTTTTTTTATTATTGACTCTGTCAGAGAGGTTTTCATTCAACCACATGTTTATTATTTAAGCCGTGGTTTGCTGTGGTGTTGAACTGGACTGCCCTGTATTGATTATAACATTCGCCCACCCCATTTACTTTAGAAACACATTTCAACCTAATGCAGTCCACTTTAACACCACCACTAACTACAACCTCTGTAATAAATAGTTAAATGAACCCCCACCACCCCAACAAAAGAAACCGGTCTATAAGAGGAAGACAGAGGAAGAGTATGCGTCAGAGCTGTTGTACTGGATTGCACTCAGGCCTTAACACAGAGGGAACGTGACGAAAATATGACATGAAAATGTGAAATACTTCAAAATTATTCATACCAGCAGCGACGAGAATTTGCAGCAGTTGCAACACTATTTTCAATAAAAGCTGTGAATAAATCTGCAAAGGAAGAGGAACGACTACTGAGATGCTATTGACCCAGAGCATACAATAGATGTTGTATTGAGCTTTCTTTAAGTGGAATGCTTTTAAGTTCATTTGAGTTCCCTCTGGTAAATGGTTAAGCAGTATAAGATGCATGTCTAGGGCTTCTATTGTGAAAGGAAGGAGTGGATCTGGTCTCCGCTGCCTTTATTAAGGTTGAAAGGAGTAAGCAACATTTGCAGTTGGTTTCGGACCAGTCAGTGGTGTTGGTTGATGCCTCTGTTCGCGGTGCGAAAGCTCAGAAAAAGCAGCCTTGCTCCAAACAAAAACTACCCAACTTTTTCATCACGTAATATTCTTGTCCCGTGTGAAATACACTGTGTGAATTGATTGCACAACAAACAAACAAAATGCCCTCGGTGTTTAAAAGCAATGAGATTGTGTTTAGGTGTATCAAATAAAGTGCTGTGCACATTTTTAATAAATAAAAAAAAACATACAATGTAGATTGGATAATAATTTACTTTTTGTTTCACAACAGCAACAACTCTCCATACACCAAGGTTAAAACTGTCAGAGCAACTTTGAGAATTGCAAACAGAATAATATACAGCTAACGCGGCTGTAAAGCATACTAACAGCGTATGACTCAACCTGGGAAACAAGAGACTAATGAAGTTATGAATATAGTGCTGTTGGTAAATCCTAATGACTAAACACACACACACAGTGTGTATCCCATCATAGAGCAACTACTGAGCCACAAATCATTCTGTTAGAGGAGACAAACAAGCTATTTATCTATCCTAGTCCAGATCTGCTCCTGTCAGCAGAGGCGAGCCTCCAGATTAGGTCTCGACGGAGACTTGTGAAGTCTGTGTTCTGTGAAATTTGATTTCTCTCTCCCCCCCATTCTCATGGATGTCACATTCAGTCGCTTTCATTTTAAGATGACTCAAGCCACCACATTCAAACTAAATATATTCATCAGATTGCACAGCAGATTGAACATTAATAAAAGATGGCCGTCATTTATTCTTGTTTCTGAGGTGTTCTAAGAAAGCCGATTTATCTAATGTGAAGCAAACGTTATCCCCGTGTATAATATAATATTTGTGCCAAAGGGCAAGAGTGTCCCTAAGTAGTTCGACTAGTGGTCGCAGAAGGGGAGCTCATACATTTCTGACACCTGAGTGTTTCAGTTTAATTTAAGTTCACTCGTGTGAGAGATTACAGTGGGTCTGGGTGCCTGTGAGAGGCGTTGGTACATGGCAGTGGAAGAGGACTTGGCTTTCCACCTATTACTCCCAAGCCTCCGTGACCAATAGCACACAGGAAGGCCAGGGAATCTGTCCGCCCATGATAGATGCTCTGAGGGCCAAATCTGTGGGCGACAGCAGAGCCAAAGCCGCGCGCTGCCATTTGTCCGTCCCGAGACAGTCTCTAATTTGAGGACAATCATTTTCTGTGACACTGCGATCGCATCTGGTGAACTGTGAGGCGCTGAAAGGGGAAAGAGCGAAGTCTTAATGAGGTATGTTAGCCTACGCCGCTTCAAATCTACATCGATTTACGGATGTAACCGGTTAAGAGACAATTATGCACATAATCACCGGTATCTATACAGTGCATAGACGTCTTTGTACACAAACCAGATGCTCAATCAATCCGAACTTCTGGGCCTTTCATTTCAGTGATCAATTGCTCTTTCGATCTATTTGCCCCCTCGCACTGATTTTTGTGTTTGTGTGTTATTAGGGTGTGAGCAGAGGAAAAACAGGATTAGTTCTTTTGATGGATGGGAGGGGATGACTTTGGTTTCAGGGCTGCAGCTTTTTAATTTGTGAAGGATCATTAGCTGGCGAAGGCTCCTGCTTTGTAGCTCTGGGGGCGGGATCAAATAGATGCAGCAAAGAGAGGTACCTCTTCATCCATCTAGTCGCTGTTGTAGCTGGTAAGAAGAGGATATTATTCACGCGTTACAATGCAACGTGAACCGCTACTGTTGGCTGTGAGCTGGGCGCGGTGGGTCTCGAGCATGAAAAGTACCTTTCTGTGTGAATTATGTAGCTTTTGAAAAACACAGGGGCTACCAAGTGAGCTTGAGTCAAGCACTGTATATCGTGGACTTGTCATCCAGTCCCCCTCCTACACGCGCAGCATTGTGTGTGGGCATGGAGTGTCAGGCAGGGGTCTACTTATTGCCGCAGTCGCTATGTAAAGTAGATTCATATTGCAAGCGGTGGACACAACTGATTCAGATTTGCCTACGGGGTAAAAATAGATGTTTGCAACTACTTTCCACCACTAAGGTACAGTTTCTCCAGGATTCAAGGATAATGTATTGTGTCATTATGCAACACGGGGTTGCACAATGAAAATGCAGCTGTCGACAACACAAACAACATTATTATATATATAATATAAACATTAGTGCATACCTGTGCATTTGATAATGTTCATGTTATTTTCCGTGAGCAATCCACTGCTCTGTCCGCCTCAGAGAAAACCCCACACTTAAACACAAATACTGTAATTTCCATACAGTTCTCACACCCCACGGTGCTTTCTGTGGTTAAGTAAGGGTTAAATGAGCATTTTCCTTTTTCCTCCTGTGTTCTAAAGAATAAACACTGCTACAGTATGGTTTTGAATTTGTTATCCTTGAGCCTACACATATAGACGGTGCATTTTGATTTACCCACCTCCCCAAATCAATTGAAAAGAAACAATACAATCATTCGTGCCCGAGGCTAACCACTCATTCTATTGAACACATGTCTACATCGTGATTGCTCCAGGAGATTGAGTATAATCACAGCAAACCCAAATGTTTTCTTTTTATTCCTTCTTTTATTTACGCACTCTAAAACCATTATACTCCCTCACGTGTTCAATTCAAAAGTGTAAATCTATCTCAGTAAAATAAAGATATCTGTTTTTCAGCATACAACTTAAAAAAAGAAGAAAAAAGATAGCTGTTGGTTTAAAAACACATTCCTTCAATTATCTATATCACTTGTGTAACACCTTCAATTGCATTATCAATGTTATACTCAAGAAAGAAATTATTTGTTATCAAAGTGGTGGAAATGTCATCAAACCAAAGCGATACATCCTGTTACTTATTGTAAGGGAGGTGTGCGGTCGTGGCATGTAGTTATGCCACCTTGCCATCAGCGTAAAGGCTCGGTTATAAAAACCCTGCAGGCTATTTATAGAAACATGTTGATGGGCAGGTTGGTGATTTAAAGCAGCATAGTGCAGGGACCCTGAGAGGAGATTTACTACGGCTGATTCTAAGGATTTTCTCTGGGAAAGGTGAAGGGCCGAGTTGTTCTGTGCCAGTCGAATTATACGCAAATTGAAAATATGATGGTGAGAAATAAAAGGTACTTAAGTAAAGATGTATGGGCGAGTAAAATATTCATGACCACTTTTTCATATGATGGCTTCATACGATGAGATAATTAAGCTTTAGAGAAGAAGTTGCGGCATGGAGACTTTAAATGAGATAGTACACTATATCGTTTTTGTTCCTCGCTAACAACAGCCAAAAGGTTATTAATAAAAGCACAATATATTTGTTGCTGGTGGCAAAGTGACAATCTCTGAGTGTTTGAGAATCTGACTCATGATATATTAAATGTGCTCGCTCTTTTTCAACACTGCAACAAACTAAAAAGCGTTGTACTGTAGTTGCAAACAATCAACAATTATAATAAAGTCTTTTCCGGAAATATTTTTTTTTATGTCTATGACATATTCATTGTTTCAACAACAAAGTCAATTAGATATTCATGAGGAGAAATGTTCCCCCTTGTCGGTAACACTTCTATCACTAAGTAATTATGCAAAAATTAATGATTCATTAAATTGACACCACAACTTTTAGTGCTCTTTGTCGTTGCCATAAACTGCCAGTTCTCTTCTTTTCATCTCTTAACTTGTCAAGTTGATGGTGTTATGTCATTTCTCTAGGCATCCGTTTAATGGGAATCTAATCTTGTCATCATTAGCTTAATTACAATTAACAGTATGATCATGCCTACCTGGAAATGGATGGATTGTATCACGTTGGAAGATAACCAGTCACAATCGTGTAATTGCATGACTCGAACGGTACGGAGTCTCGCAGGAACAACAATTAACTTCTGCTTGTTGATTAAATATCCAACACAAGGTTTTCAGCTCACGTTTCATATGTAATATTTCACTGTACGGTGGCCGGTGCAGTGTCTTTGCATATGTACAGAGAGATGGAGTCGCACTAGATGACACCATGTCAGAGGATTACAAAAGGCGTGGTCTGTACGGCAACAAAATACTGTCTGCTGCACACTAAAATGAAAATGACAATTCCTTATCTTGAGTGCAAAACGTTGTTTGCAATACACTGCAAGCTACTTATAAATGGAACTTGTGCTTCCTTATTGGATCCATTTCTCTCGAAATGTACTGGCACATAATAGTTGTAATATTTGTGCAAATTCCATAAAAAGCTGTTTTAGATTCTGTATTAATGCCGGCAGTGGTGGGTATATGTTTGGTATCATTATGCAAGGAAAGCATAATGTCATTTGTGCATGTAAAATAAATAATTGTATATACTCATTCATTCAACACGTTTGAGTGTCCAGACATTTCATGGTGGCATCGCATATGATCTATGTTTTAAAAATGATGAGCAATCTGGTATTATTTCATAAATGTAATATAGGGTTGGATATCCTGCATTAAGGAAGTCTACTGCTTTGATAGTTGTCGAGTTAAGCCTAGATATCCAACCGCCTGTGTGTTGTGCAGTAGAGTGTGTGTGCGTGTGCGTGTGTGTGTGTGTGTGTACCTGGATAATGGCCTCCTCTCTGAAAGGCTTCATCAGAGAACTCTCTCTGGCACCTGATGAAGGGACATGTGGCTGCTTTCTCTTTCCCTCCTCTGATCGTTAGATCTCATCATGTTATTTTCTGGGGGTGGTGTTTATGTGTTTTAGAAGGTTTGTGATATTGCCACCATATCCTACAGACTATTGAAAAATATCTCATTTAGCTTCATGGGAGTTTAGTAAAGTATCTCAAATGACGCTGTCCTTTCTTATAGCGTCTCCGTCTGTCGTTATCTGTCGGTGTGACTGTAATAATCCTCATTCCAGTCAGTGCTGTCACGAGCAAAAAGGTCGCCGTAAAAAACAACAGTAGCGGATTAGTTTAAGGAAGACGGACTCATTTCATACAGGGGGATGTAAAGGTCTGATGCAAATCCACTTGATAGAGGAGACTATGTAAATCTTTGATAATCTGTAATAAATCCCTTGTAGAGCTCTGTCACTGCCAATTGTAATATTTTCATTGCACATAAGCATTAAGATAAACTAAATGAGGAGAATAATTATACAAATCTGGCATTATTGTGGGCTGAAAATACTTTTTTTTTAATATCTGTCATCATAAACACACACAAATGTAACACGTATCAGTAGATATATATATATATATATATATATATATATATATATATATATATATATATATATATATATATTCAGGAGAATACTAAGGAAGGCATTGCTGTTCGCTGTTATTTAAACCTCATTAGGGTCATTCCAGCAGCCCCAGTGAAATTGTTTTGTGAGCGCTTCCTAATTATGAGGCTGGTCTCGTTGTGTCTCGTCGACTCTCTCAGCATTCATGATTGAAGGTTCAGCAAAGAATGGGAGCACATTTTCTGATACAACCTAATATGGTGCAAACAGTTGTTCCCTTGTATTCAGAACGAGCAGTGGTTTAATCAGGTCTGGCGTGATTAAATGTTGAAATGTAACATTTAGATTCATGCAAGAAAAAGAACTTCAGTAGTTTTTTTCTTCTTTTCTTTTGGCTACAGAACAAGACGGTGTTTGAGGTGTGTGCACAGAAAAGCAAAGGTCTTGCTTCAGTGGAGGAGAAACCTTAAGCCAGGAACTTCCTTTGCTTGCAATCTGTGCTGCAGACATACATTTCTGGAATTTTCCACTGCGCCGCACTCTCCGATTTAACTCAAATCTCCGTCAAGTCATTAAATGTAAAATGACAACTTCACACAGATACATGGGCATTATAAACAAGTGGTTGTGGAGCTAATATCTGTTGAGCTAAAAGGTCATGCTGTATAGTCACCATGCTTGTGTTTTGGCTTTTATTTGAAGTGATCAGAGAAATTAATACAATTATTTTTCATAAACTAAATGGGTGCAGCTAAGACGTATTAAAAATAATTAATCCATTCATGATTACAGAGTTGAATGAAAATTAATCAACAACAATTTCTGTGAATTGTTAAAGACACAACCAAGTGTTTGGCCACTTGGAGGCAGTAGAAAAAGCTCTAAACAAAACAATGACATACTGCTATTTTATGAAGTTGATTTGGCAGACATCCACATCCTGTCTGTACACGCATCCACATTAGAGCATTCACTCTGTTTGCTCTATTTTGGTTTCCATGCAGCTAAATGCTTGACAGCCCGTCTCTAACTTTTCCTGTCTGTGGTTTGTAAACAGCTGCCTGCTTTGTCTTCAAACATGTGCATTAAAAGCAGTGAAAGTAAACTAGCACAGCAAAGTTGTGGCAGTAAAACCAAAACAAAGCTTAAAAAAAAGATATTGGGCTGAAGGAAACTACGATCACTATGTTTGCAATATATTTTTTTGTCATTTCACAGACTAAATGTTGGCTATTTTCCAACTACCTAAAAAAAAACTGTTATATCAACGATAGCTCAGTTCTGTAGCACAGGTTTCATGATCCTTAAGGGCACATTATTGTTAGATGGACAGGTTGTCCCTCCCGTGATAAAAGTAGTTTAGTGCTACTTTTATGTCTTATAAAAAACATTTTATAGATTCCTCAACAGCGAATACTTGAGAGGGTATAGACGTACTGCCGCTATCACGTGAAATCAACTCTGAAGAGAGAGGAACGGTGAAGCAACCATTCATAATGAATTCTTAATGGCCAGCTGTTCTGAATGGTCCTGAGCTGACAATTTCGTAAAAAGCGTACGAACACATAAGGTGAAGCAATTCCCAATCACCAAAGACTTCAATCACGTAATGGGGCCTCGGGAGACAATCGGCCTGTGTGATACACATGAGCCGCAATCGACAGCATATGGAAGATTTACAGGTGAGGACCGTGAAAGAAATCACTTGTCAAACCATAACAGCATGTAACTAACCAGCTCTTTTATGAGGATGTCCACAGAGGGCAGATGCACAGTCAATTTACTTATATTCATATGCTGCGTGTACGGTCGTCTCTGAAGCTGTTGATCAGGTGTTTGAGTTAGATTATGCAGAGGGAAAAAATATCAGTGAGGAGGAGGATGACTCAGTGCACCTTCCGGGGTAATGAAGCTAATGCACAAATACAGGTCTTGACATGCAAATGAAGATAATCATGAACATTCTGTCTCATTATAAATTGGCATTTTTCACACTTCCGTCATGGATTCTCCACTTTTTTTTTTTTAGAAGGAAACCAAATATCTTCCTCACTCGACTGCCAGACATCCCGGCCTGCAGCTCCGTCTTCATTCCGGCACTGCGCTGTCACATGTAATGAAATTAAATTGACAGACTGTGGTTAAACAATGTCCTTTATCATATATTCAGTTAACTTGATGTCTTTCATTGGAAAGGCCCGACCGATACTGGAGGCCGATTCCAATATTGATATTGATATAGGAGAGCTGACAAAAAACTCGATAACGGACTAACCTAAATTAATTGGCCCTCCGCTAAGCCCCACCCTCCACTGCTACACAACTGCAGTCCCTGGATAAATACTATCAATAAAAAAGGAAATAGAATTCAGAGACAATCAGACAGAAGTGTCTACAAAATACGTTTGAAGGATATATTTATGATGTCAACCTGATTCAGCGACAAAAACATGTTAAAAAGATAAAGATATAATCTAACGCCGACTGATTACAGTGTAAAAGTGAACCACCATGTCACCTGGCGACTAACAACACTCTTCCTGGAAAGCCTTAGGTCTTAGCCTAGGTCTTAATGAACTGTTACGATCATTAAAAAGCAAAAGCAGCATGTGTACACATTCTGTATACCGTAAAAGCCTTCGGTCAGTGTCCCCGTTAGCGCCCCACTGTAGCCAGCTAGCGCTCCTGCAAGCGCTCCGCTAGCTCCCCGACAACCACCGTAGGTAGCAGGACCAGCCCCGGCTCGACACCCGACGCGGGCAGAGGGGACGTGGGCAGTAGCAGCAGCAGCGGCCAGTAGCAGCAGCAGCGAGGAGCTAGCGCTGCTGCTAGCTTGCTACAGCGGGGACACCTATCGGAGGTAGGAGCGGCTTGTAACCCAACTTTTACGGTACCTTTAGTAGCTAGCGTAGCACACAAGTGCTAACGCTAGTTAATGACGTGCTAATTTACTCTTCTAATGTTAGCTCCATGGGTTTTTACGTAGAAATTTAACATTTTAGTACATTTATAAGTACTAATGTATCTGTTTTAGTATATTTATGTATATATTTCAACCTCCACAGGTAACAAGTATCACTATTACACAATGTTTTATCATGAATAGCTTTAGAATCCACAAAACCAGTCTGAAAATGAAGAAATTCTGAAACTATTGCATCAGAGTCTGTGAAGTTGGATAGTTGTCCCTGTTCGGAGCTGGCCAAAGCTACACTATGATTGGCCCGTCTGCATTAGAGGGTCGGGACTTAGTGGAGGGTGAAATGCTTACCTTGTGTTACTTGGTAAAAATCCAAACATTTAGAAAATTCTTGATGAATTGAAGTAAATGGGGATATCATTTAACAACATCAAAACTATATCAAAACATCCGTTTTCAAAACTCACATACACAACTCGTGCAGAGTATTCCAAGTCTCATTTATCCAGGCTCACTTCTTCCCAAACTCGTGCATCTTCGCTACAACCTTATTATTTAAAACCATTAACCTCATAAAAGGTACTCGCACGTGTCTGATGAGTGAGCGTTCGAGTGGAGTTTGTAAACGGATGTTGTGATGTCTTTAAATGCGGCCCCTTTTTAATTCCATCCGTCAAGACTTTTCTTGGATGCTTCAGATCACCGTGGAGGCATGCGAGAAAAAGTTTTCCTCAAGAGTTCAAGGTAACGCAGGGTGAGTAATTGATATACAAATGATCACTTGGTTTTTTTTTTGTTTTTTTTTGGAAGAAAACTGGCTGAGCAGTTCCTTTCCATCTGATTTCAGCTGCTTTTTTTCAGCGTTTCAGATCTTACCCCAATTAAAGCAGTGTGAGAAATCCCAGCTAAAAGGGCACATTTGAATCTCTGAGAGCAACGTGCTGAAGGCAGAGCCAAGTTGATTTAACAGTGCAAACTATATACTGCAAAAGTACATTAGTCTTAATTTGAAACTTTAAAATCCAAGTTCACACCTTTAAAACTTAACCTTGCAAATCATAGTTCCGGTTTTATGAACCATGAGTGTGATTACACACACAGAGCGGTCTCTGAAGCTCAATAGCCCTGAAGAAGAGCCCTGATCCTCCATCTTTAAGGAAGAACTTTCCGCTGTAATACTGTTTTCTTTACACGGAGAACAGAGGAGTTTGTATTAATAATCAGTCACTGCTGAATGCCATGGCAAGCAGGAAGAAAAGTGTCACATTGATGTGCAGCTCAGTGAGTGGTCGCCGGTCCCGTCCCACTGAACTGTCCATGAGGTTCAACTGAAATCTAATGTAAGTCAATGCATTTTCAAGCATTAAATGCTCACTGAACAAAACAATTAATTGTAATAACACCTTTCCTTTCCCTGATTTTCAAGTTGGAATATTTATTAGCAAAACATATTTTGTGATTATATAGTAGTCGAAGATAGAAATCACACTTTGACCTTAAAAACAGGAACTCTTCAGCCAAGAGGAAACCTTTTTCTTCAACATATACTGTTTGCTATAGAGTTGCATTCCTGTAAGAGATGAAAAGGGCACACTATACATGATACAGAGGCTCAGGTTATGGTAGCAGGTACAAAGTGACTGTTTCTGCTTAAAATGAGAATATAGTGTAGGCAGACACCAGTAAGGCATGAAATGAGGCATCCCTACGGAGGCGTCTCCACTGCTGTATACAGCAAATACCTCCATTTCTCACTGCACAACACAAGCCTGCTTATAGGAGCTCCATAGAGACTGTGCAGCCGGTCTGCACGGCCATACACATATAAACAATTAAAAAACATAATCACGAGGGGTTGGTGTGTTCAATAGCATTTTATAAACCTGAATTCCTTATCGAATGCACTTATGGCATCCCTTTTGGGATTTGACTTTGTTTAGCTTTCAACACCTGCAAGAGTACCAGCGACTGAACATGAGATGAAAAGCATAAGATAAGACAAAATTAAACATCAGGTGCAGCAGAGAAGTTCACTGTGAGGTTCTCCTGAAATTAATGCGACTTTCTTGAGGAGCGTTGTCACTCTGTTGTTCTTGTTGAACTACAAAACCCCAGTTCACTCGTGGTTGTAGAGTGTTATTACAGAGTAGTGCTTGTTTTCTTTCCAAAATAGACCTTGGCTGACAGAACCACTGGCTTCCAGAGAGCATTTTAAATCACACAGCGGCCAAAAGTTTCATTTTAGCTGTTAACGTTATTGAGCTGAAGCTGATATAATCCACAATCAGTGATTTTATCATTTGAATGCAACGGGCAGTGCTGGCTAAAATGAAAAAAAGCCTGATGCCTGTGGGCTAAAAGTTTTCGAAATTGCTCTTTTAAAGTAAACAAAGCAAGGAGAGACAAAAAGGTTCAATAGGAGATTGGTTAGCAGGAAACGTGTGTTGGAATACTGATTACGGCCATCGGATTCAAGACCGTCATCTAGACACGGCAGTGAAACAGTGAAGCCAAAGGGTCAGACACGGCTTGAAGAGGCATTCGACAGGAAAAATAAACAACATTATGAACACAACATCGGCTTAATTACACCGTTTAAAGTTAACCATCACGGTGTAAAGTAAAGTTATCAATCGCTATCCGACAATATTCAGTAGAATGTGCGATCAGGACATCGGCCTTTGTGCTTTTCTAGTTGCTGATCTCTGATAATGTTACATGGTAAACAACCAGTTGACAGGAGGAGAACTAGGTCACGTTCACTTACATTATGATGTGTTCAGGCTCTGTATTGGGCGATGGTAATTTATATCGTTATCGTGATGTGTTCACATGTAATATCATAAAATGTAGTGTTGGTGAGACACTTGAATAAATACAGTTTTTTGAAGGAGACGTTTTAACAACAACATAAATAGAGGAACTATGACCTGTTTACACTAAGCTCTATAAGCAGCTTATAATACATCATTGAAACTACTAATTATTTGTTTTAATCCATAAAAATACAATCTTTTATTTCCTTATCCTTTTAATTGCATGTTTTTAATGAAGGAAATAAAAACACTGTAGGTGACTATAACAACGAAAATAGAATTATTTTGAATTATGTATGGTTCACGCTGACTTTAAAGCGGTTGAAATGATTCATGGGATGGTGGTAAAAAAAAAGAAAAGAAAGCCTGGCACCTTGTAGACCAGCTGCTATAATCAAACAACAAAAGGAATCTGTATCTGCCGTCGGGGATCTCTAAAAAGTTATATTTGCTCCCTTTTTTCTTTTGTGCTGACCCGATCTGTGGTCCGATCCTTGACTCTGATCCGTATAAAGATCAAAGAACCGTGAGTTTTATGATCCGCTGCACTACTAAAGGATATGGTTCTGCTACTGGCATTCAAGAAATACGGGTTCATAGCATTGATTAGACTAGATTTGAGCGGAGGTATGTCTTGCCGGGGTGAAAATACTTCAGCCAAACTGTTATCCCAACAACACCAACAACACCGAAGCAAGCTGAAAGCTGAGCTACTCAATTTTCTACAACAACAGACTTTATATAACAATCTTAAAATATTGTGTCAATATACAAATTGGTGGCATATCTATTAATTTATAAGTTATTTATATTTGACTATGTTGCAGTTTGCACTATAAGATATGTTGACATTTACATTGTACAACATACAACTGTTTCATGCATTTTGATTAATTCATATCTTGTATAATCTTGTGAAGCCAACACTATAGAAATCAAAGCCTTCAGTTTAAACAGGATGACATGAAAACAATTGTTATATTCTATGTATTCCTGAGAGTAGAATAAGCCACAATACACTTATATGAAGGTGACAGACAGGCAGAATCTTAAAAGAATACAGCTTGCCTAAAAACCTAACTCTCAGATTGTTCATTCATCAACAGGTCAAATCTGGATGTGCTGTTACGACGTTGGCTGCTGAGAGGAAAGACATCTTCATTCTCTGCGCCGTCTCACTTTGCTCAACTTTGCTAAACAAGAATCTAAATTCTAGTGGGGTACTGTATCATCAAAAAGATAAACCTGGGGAGGAGAACGGCTCAGTAAATCCTGCCATTTCCCTAAAGCCAAGCCACCAAAACAACCCCCTCCAGTCATAATGAGGAGGGAAAATGTGCTCGGAAATAACTGCGAAGCCACTGTGTGTGAGCGGGGAACACGGGCCAGCTGCTCACTAGATCAGCTTCAGCAGGGGTATCTCACTCCATCACCGCCGCATCAGTGAACACATCACATAGAAGGAGCGAGGCTGCATCCATCAAACACCACACCACGGGGAACTCAAGCTCTCAGCCCCTCGGGGGAAACTTTGGAGACAGTGTCAAAATCCGAGGAAAATATCAACAAATGAGCCTTGGGTTAGAGCACATTTTGAGTGTAAAAACTACGAAATAAATCTACAGACTCCCCGCTGATACCGATGGGTGCACTTCCTTCCCATGTTTAAACCATTCTTAAACAACTAGGTAGATTCCGAAGTAGAAAAACTAATTATCCAGAGATGGTGGGGGGAAGAAGGAAGAGAGAAGGGAAGAAGCCATCGCACAAACAAGCCCTGGATTCTGTGCACAGAATTAAGAGCATTAGTGTGGATGATTCGCAGCAACGAATGGCTCATGAGGAAGGATAACCGATCCAGCTGCCTGGTCTTTGAGCACTATATATACCAAGGTCGGGTCAGTTGATGCGACAGAATGTGGGTAATATTTAACATTTAAAGTGCAAAACATAAATATCTCTGCAGCATCAAATAATTCACAAATATGATTGTGTTTGCAATCTGTAATCTGTGAAGGAACTTGATACACCGCACACTGCTCTTGTGAAAATAAATAGAAAATGTGACGATTTTTCAACATGCGGCGCTAAAATGCAGAAAGCGTCTCCCGGCAGCAACTGTATGGGCTCTGATTTGGAGGGAGGAAGAAGAAAAAAAAAGCACAATAAAGAAGAGTGGAGGGCTTCATGCCAAATGTGGAGGACAGAATGCTTAAGGAGACGTGAGCATGGTGCTGTTAGATCTGCAGAGAGCTGGAGGTATACATCATAAAGCCAAAATGGTCCAATCAAAGCAGCAGGCTGATGTGCGTACTACTGCGGAGAAACATTCACTCCCGATTGCTGCCCACCGTTCTCCTTTTTAGTGATGTCTCGCGGTGCCAGAGCGGTGTAGGTTTGGTGCCGACAAAATCAAACATGTTTCAAAATCTCACGACGTCTGAGGAGGAGGGCTCAAAAAGACTGCCTCTCTTCCAGCACATTGTCAGATGTTATTTTGACATTGTGTATTTTATATTCTTCTCCTGCCTTTTTTTGTGTGTAAGGAAATGTAATGAAAGAGCACTGCCTTTTTGTTGGTATTTTTTTCAAAAAGAGGATAAAACTGTGTTCGAACATATTTGTGGAAAGACTGAGCCGCAGGCCTCTGAGGCATTTCCCTTGGTAGCCGGTGACTGACAACTGAGGGCCGGAGTTGTTAAGATACACACTGTCAACATCGGGAGTGCGCTACATAGTGCTTTATAGTGTATGGACTACAAAAGTTAATGCAAGCAGTTTTCCCCCTTTTTCTTGTACCGTTTCATATTTATTTAATATTTGGGAAGATCAAACGTGCTGTTGTTTTCCACCCAAAAAGTAGCAGTTAGTTAGCCTAGCTTTGTAATGCTAGCACTGATTTGCTCCACATTTTACAAAAGGAGGAGCTTTCTTTCATCGCTCCAGTTGTTGTTGTTTCCAAACTGCACGTGAAGCATTTTCAGAATATTTTTCTTTCGCCAGTAAAGATATTAAACACCGCGAACAAGAAGCAGAAACTCGTGATCTCTACGATTCATCAGGACGCTCCTTCGGTCAACACACGGGTCGAGCAGCAGCGTGCTAAATGTGGGCCAATCAGTACAGAGGGAGTCAGTCGGGACCCGTTCACCCATTTGACAGATCAAGACACATTTATGTCAGTTGTGTATCTTCATTACAAGCATTACATATAGTTCAATGCCATTCAAACAAACTGTGGGAAAATGTAGTATTATGACCCTGAGCGTGAAGATTTTGTCAAATTCAGTTTAGTAATAATACCGACCCATCCAGATATGTGTTAGTAAGCTAAAATGTCAACAGAAAATGATTTTCCTTCTCACAAGATATACACAAAATGCTCCTTAAGCAGGTCTTAGTTCACACTATTGAACAGGGCTCAAATGTAACCACCTTCAAACATAAAAGGATCTATGGCATACATCCCTTAACCTCTGTCATTCATGCACACACACACACACACACACACACACACACACACGCACGCACGCACGCACACACAAATGAACACGGCATCATCAAATAATTAAAAGGAGATAATGATAGTGCAGGCCTGAATGCTAAATCACTTCACTCTTTTATTAAGACCAGCCGAGCTTCCTTTTAACTCTGACCGAAAAAAATGAAGTTTCAGAACGCTCTCTGATGCAGACTTAAAAGACAGGTTGGATTTTAATATAAATGCTCAGGACGTGTCATATCTCATGGTGTGTGTGTGTGTGTGTGTGTGTGTGTGTGTGTGTGTGTGTGTGTGTGTGTGTGTGTGTGTGTGTGATATGATTTCTATGCTGTGTGCATATGTGTGTGGGAGGTTGCGTTGTGTATTTGTGTGTGTACAAACGAGTGGGTGGATAAGTGCATGCATGGGAATGCGTTTCTATGCGTCAGTGTGAGCCTGTGTGTGTGTGTGTGTGTGTGTGTGTGTGTGTGTGTGTGTGTGTGTGTGTGTGTGTGTGTGTGTGTGTATACACAAACATGTATTTGCTCTACCAGGTCTCGTCTTAAAATGCACACCGGCTGAATTTGACCTTTCAACATCGTCCAAAGCTCCAAACAGGCAAAAGATCATGAACGCTGTGACAGAGATCAATTCTCTCACTTCCCCTTTTATTCTCCCCCTGGGTTTTCTTTTCTCTTTGGCCCTAAACTGAATGAATTGACCTCCTGCACTGTGAAACTTCTCCGTTGAAAACTTTACCCCATCATCAGAAGTATAATGAAGTGACTGATAATTAATTAATGCAGTTCCTCCTGTGTTAATAGCACAGGCCTCAGCTGAGTAGATAAAACTCATCTCTATATCTGTAATAGGAAGCTGCGCTTCAGTGCTTGTGTCCAGAGACAACAGTGTGTACGAAACACACAAGATCTGCAACCCTCCTGTCTACGTTCTTACACTCCTACACCAGAATGCCATCTAGTCATTGGGTTATTCATAGAGAATATAAGGAGTAAACGTTTTAACTGAATTGTTTTCAAAAGATTTATCTTTTTTTTTTATTATTATTTTAAAGGGAGCTTTCATGTCATTGTCTCCTGCAGATATTCGGTTTGTAGATATACTGAACTATTTTGAACTGCATTTTGTCTCTGTGTTCTTACATTAATGCAAATTGGTGTCAAATGAAGGGTCAATGAGCAACTATTTTGAGTAATTAAAGAATAAATAACTCTTAAAGCAAAAATGTTGGTCTTGGTATTAGTAGTTTTAATCATGTATTGTACACTACTCAGTGCTACTATTAGGGTCATAGTTCCCTTTCTAACATATATTTCATATTGTCCTTCAAAAAACTCTTTTTATAAACTATTTATTCAAGTTTCTCGCCAAAACCAGAATTGTTCAGAATTACATTTGAACACATCGTGATAGCGTTATAATTTACAATTACAATAATTACAATATACAACAAGACAACAATTACAATATAATAAGTGTCTGGTTGTTCCTCCATGGCTTATTTTGGACTTGCATTTGTGACAAATTGCCAGCTTTATGACTTCTTTACTCACGCTGAAGGACTTCCACACCAACAACATTGCGTGTGTGTGTGTGTGTGTGTGTGTGTGTGTGTGTGGCTGTGGCGTTACCGTCTGTGCCGCTGTGTCAGAAATATGAGGCTGACCAGCCGGTCACCAGTCATAGACGATCAGCCATTTTGGATCGATCGGTGCATAGTTACGAGTTCTCATAAAAATAAGAGTAGCCCGCCCCACCCTTACTTACTTTGTATTTGGCTTCAAACCAAGATAAATAGACTCTAAATGCTATTAAGTATCTCTATCAAATCATCACTGCTAAGACATTACTAATTAAGCAGAAGAAAAATAAACAATATATAGTGTCCCCACAGCAGCATTAGTGTGTGTGGGGTACTGGCTGTGGTTGTTAATAATGCCCCCGTGAAACCAGTATGCATTAATAATGAGCTCAATCCACCCTTCCTCCTCCTTATCAGCTGTTCGTTGAGTTAGAGAGGATAAACAAAGCTCAGTCAAGACGACACACACAACCTTTCAAACGTCTTTGTTTCATCTGAGCGATCGTCGTTCTGTCTCATCGAACACTTGGTGATATTTTTCAGGCACCAGGAAACCTTTGGGCAGCGGAGACGCCATCAGATTCTACACGAGTGTTGCAACACCTATGTTGTTTGCAGAGGCTCAGTCAATATTCCACTTGGTTTATCTGAAGTTGCTTTATGCCTCGAGCTGATTGATGGTTCTATTTTATCTACTAGCATTTCAAGCTACCCAAACTTCCACAAAACCTGGACTCAATGACGACATGGCAACAAGCCCTGGAAACGAAATGACAACAGATTCAGAGTTACCTACCGCACTGTGCACAAGTAACAGCTATCAGTAGGTGAAATAATCCCCCACACACTTATCACAACCAGTCTAATAGATCCCCATGCACACGCAGAAAACATCATCAATCTGGTCCTCCGGGCCAAAAAGCATTCCGAATACATAATGAAATGTATTACTTATTGAACAAAAATTCCTTACAGCAGGGCAACGAAATAACAACAAAAGTGGATTTCCACGCTCTGCTAGACTGCAGCTGATGACTTCACAGTAACATTTTAAACCCCAAATGTAAAAGCCGCCTTCTCAGCAGGTTTGTCTGCGATAGCAGGAGACGGCCCCCGTCCGAAAGAGGGAAAGTAAGACGGTACAAGTGGCAACGAAATTGGCTGCCGCACGAGACGCCGATTTCTTGATGTGTTTGAAACCACCAGCGGGGAACAAATGCAGCGATATCACGGTGACATCTGAGAGAATGAGCTCAGGAAAGGCTTCTTGTAAAGAGCGGCATACTAGCGTACTGCTTTCATCTTTTAAAAAACATGTTTTTTGTTTGTTTTTGAGACACATGATTGCGCAAGTACGGCTCTCACTCCCATCCGACTTAGAGAGTATAATCTATTTTGGTTATATTGAAAAATGTCACCGAATAAAAGACAGACAAAGCTTTTAAGTTCGAGACATTTGTAGGAGCAGGAAAGTGCCCTTTAATTCAGGGAAGTTAACAGATGTAGACAAGATGTAAAGAGCACTGGAGATAACATGAGAAAATTGTATTTGGTATTATGGGAAACTCAGAGAATGCCTGGCTGTAATACACCTCAACTAATACAATTTGTCTTTTAATTTCATAATTTCCATATCAGTTCAAGTACTGTAAAAAATGAACTGTCCACAACATTTAAATAGATGCAATACTTGCAAGCTTGTCTTTTCACAATTTTACAATCTACATTGGAAGCACTTTCATTTAGCAATGTTAAGCAGATATAAAAACATATGTAACAGTTTATTAACTTACAGTATTTGTCAACAAGTATGGTTTCCTATGAAAGCGTATTTTATATAATTAAAACGGTGTGTTTTACAATATTATCAATGATTATCTGTTCATAAACCAGCCCCCACTTGTCTGCAGGAGGAGTTGTAGCTGTTGACACAGTACAACTACATTATAGGGTGTTATAAACCATTTACTCAATGTTGACACTTCTTATAAATGCAAAATGGGCGGGTGAGAGTAAAAGTGTGAGCTCTACCTTCAGCAACATACATTTCAACACAAATACTGTCACACAACAAGAGTTCACGTCACAGAAAACACATGATCTGGAACATTCCCTCATGTACCCTTGTTTCATCCACAGCCTCGTCACTGGAGGCGCTTTATATCATCTCCCATTATTTTCAAAATGCTAAAACAACAATAAGATTTTTTTTCCGAGATGCACAGATTTGTCGGCCAAACATTCATTAATGGCCGATAAGCTAGCGATTATACTGCCTGTATTCGGTCCACAAAAGCTCAAGAGATGCGTTATTCAAAGGAGTACATACATACATATTTTATGAAGTGAGCACCCTAAAAAAAATTGAAAATATAATGTGTGTATAAGTTGTGGTTATATAAATGGTGCTGTTAAGATTGCTGTTAGACCGACCGGGAACTAACTTCCTTTTGGAGGACAGACTTTTCTGTCTGTTTACTGTGCCTCCCTTCCTCCATCCATCTACATCAGAGCTTTGACAGCAGTAGTAAGCTATCACACTACTGTGTAATCATGCATTACAATTCCATCTAGTACATCAGCAAAAAATGTTACAACTTTGATCTTGAGCATCATTTTCTCTCACAGCAATTAGTTGAGCACCCTGCCGGGCTAACTGCTTTACAAGTCGACAACTCCACACTTAAAGCCTGCTGACAAAACATTTCGCCACGTGAAGACCATTAAACAATCGCTGTGTGGCGCAATATGTGTGCTTTACAGATGCAGAAGCCACACAAATAATTTCTACTGTAGTTACAAACATATAAATCATTTTAGAACATGTGCAGCTCTGAGGTGTAGCGTTCAATCATCCTCGGTCTGCACAAAGGTCTTTCAGTGAGCGTAAGGCAAACTGCTCTTCATGAATTACAAACGGTGAGGCGGTCAGTACAGTTTCCTGCCAAAAACCCAGCAGAGGAAGGAAGCCCAAAAAGAGCTGCAATGGATCTTAGTAATATACTGGGAAAAAAACAACTGGCTGAGTGGCCAAAAGATTTGATATAATAGCACATCTGAGTGAGTTGGAAATGTTTTAACGTTCAGAGATTAAACTTGAAGGCTACAAGAAAAACAGCAACAACAGCAACAGACGTGCGTACATGGTGTTTTAAACACTCAGTCACATCATGTGGATTCAAACATACTGGACCAAAAGTGAAAAAGCTTTTTGCAGAATAAATCGTGTCGGTCGACTGTATTTAGCCATCTTGTAATTTAAACTGTATCCAAAAAAACGCCTCGAGAATTTCTTCAAACCTTGAACTCGGAAAGCAGCGGGCAAAACTGTACTGATGAGGAATCGGCCCCACAGGAGAAGTCAACTCCTCTCCTCCCGTGTACCGGAGTCAGTATTTGACTGCGAAAAAGCAATTCAAGGAGTTAATATGCAATTGACTTTACTCTTTAACCCAGTTTTTTTTTAAAAGACATATGGGAAGCTTTGCTCATTCATCAACAATTGAGGCAGCAACTCTGCTCTTTCCAATTCCATGCAACTCTCAGGAATGTGACGCTTGAATTGACAACAGGCATACGAGTATCATTTGCAGGGAAATAAAGCAGACGGAAGGTTTCGTATAGTAGCCCTCGGCTCAGTCTTTTTACTCAGTGGCAGTGTGTGCACACATCCCCATACTCGCACGATATTCAAGCAATCTTTCCACCGTTCAATCACCAAAGGCTCGAGCCGGCATGAAACGTTACCACTTGACCATGAAAGCTCCTCACTCGTGAAGCACAGTGTGAACTGTGAAGCACCGGAGGAACCTTTCCTGAAATCAAAACAACAAAAAAAGCCTCCTGACCGCTGGGTCACTGACTCAAAGTAATGTCTCGCTGCTCTGTAAACAGAGCAAACCCTCAGGTCAGGCTGACAGAACAGATGCAGCCATTACTGTGTCTGGGCGTGTCACCACCTCACATAAATATCTCCTCTGCGCCACAGCCAGATGGGAGCTGTACACATTAAACACATTAACTGCACTAACACTCAGATTTGACTGTCTTTGGTTTCTCCTTACTCGTGCAATTACTCATCCACAACGCAAACATACAGTGGCGCTTCGGGGCGGGAGATCGTTTTCGCCTTCATGTCGTCCAGTCGTTACTCGAGATTGTCGATAGGCGTCGCAATCGTCGCAATGGGATTTCACCCACATGCCAAAAGGTGAGCCTGAGGACACAGCCCCATCTGCAAGCGGTGTCAAAGATGTGTGCCAGGGAAGGACGTGCAGACCACTAATGTATTTGCACACATGCTGGTTCACTCCGCTATTGATGCGACAATATATCACAGCATGTTCACAGGCCTTTGATATCATATCCACGTTAGCTACTCTTAGGGAGTGCAGAGTGGGCATCTGGAGAGCATAGATGCAGGGTAACAGATCCATACGGAAAAGAGCCGGCAAACCGGTTTGTAATTAAGGATTTCAAATGAGACGGTCCCTCGTGCTGATTAACGTGGCTCAGGGGGGGCGGAAATTCCGCTCCACCAGAATTCGAGAGATTTTTATTATCATTATTTCTCTTATGATGTTGGAGGGAAATCCAATCGTCGCTACACCATCAGATCGCCAATGGGCACAGGCCTCGTGGTGGTGCACTGTCTTCTGTTCCCAATGAAATCACGAAAGCTTACTTTTGTCTCTGCTCTTGTATTCCCTTTTGCCATCCACACTTTTTTAATCCGGTTCCTAATCCCACCTCGGTTCCTAATCCCACCTACAGAGGCCCGGGTAATTACATATGTTCAACCCAGGTCTTGCAATATAGCAAGAGACTTGGAGAAGAAGAAAAAAAACACCAGCGTTTGTTTGTGCTTCACTATGAAACAAAGGGACAATGCAGCTGCCTCATCATTTGCTCGCTCATGTTGCTTCCTGTCTGACAATGTCCGTGGACAAAGGCGGGAGGCAGATCCAATGACGTGCTCTGGGATTCTCACCACTCATATGGGAATGCGTGCCCTGTGGCTGATCTTTACGTTTCTGAATACGTGACACAGGCATTTTCGCACAGTGGATTTCGCTGGATATTGATTTTCTGTGCCAATGCAGTCGTGTTTTGCAATTTAAGCACATTCAGAGTAAAAATTGATTTATTCTTTTAATAGATAAGTAGGCTTGATGAAGATATAAGAATATGACTCGTCTACAAATCCACCATGTGTTAAAACAGTGATCGTTCCATGAGCTAAAGCGTAGCAGAAAAGGAAAGTACAGCATTAAAGACTCTGATTTGGTGCGATGTGAGGTACATAAAGACCTTTATTAGGCGCCCTGCTACGCCGTTAATCAGGGAAGTATGCTTTCGGTGCTGGCTGGGTAGCTGATCCTGGTGGCTCTATGATGGATTCTGTGTGTGCAGCGTTCCCCGAGCAAGAAGCGTTGCTCCCTGGCCCGAGTAAACCCCAGCGGCGCTCAGCCATGAGAAATTAGCTGAGTGTGCCCAACATTTTTCTGCCTTGACATGAATCTGTAGATCCACTCCGGTCAACACATCGCACACTCTGGGCAGGGAGGAGAAGCGTGTGGTGCGAGTCATGATTGCTTCTTGTAAAAGAAAATACAACACCGTAATCTACAACTAATCTATTTACAGATACGGAACATTTGAAAAGGCAGTCTTTGAAATAAGGGTGGGCTGAAAATGTATTCTCTAAATTGCTATAGTTTATTATTATAACAATGGCGAAAGTTCTAGCTGCGCTTGACCCGATGGATCTACAGAAAATGATCACTTGACTCTGCAGCTTGCCTCGGTCTTAACGGAGCTTTATAGTAAGTTTCAGCTCATTGTTCATCCCACAATTTTACTCTTGGTTCAATCCCACTTCATCATTGTGTCATTTTGGGTCACAGCAGGCAGCTGTTTTCAAAAGCTCTAAAAACGAGAACAAATCCCTGTATACTACCTGCTCACACAAAACGGCAGACAGACACACTAAGTTGAGCTTTTAGCAGCTAAGCAGTTGGTAGAGACCAAAAAAGAGACATTACTCTTAAGTTTACTCTTTGCCTTAACTAGGACGTTTCTGCATTGCATGAATTTCAACTGTCCTGACCTTCATCTATTCTTCTGGCAGTGATGGTAATTACGAAAAACATGTCAACATGTGCTTTCTGTCTGCCGCAGCTTTACGCTTCAGTCCTTTTGTAGGTTACAAACACTACTAAGTCATTAAAAATGTCCTCATGTGTGATTTCAGGCCATTTTCATATGTCGTCCTATGACATGACTTCATGACTGTAGATACGCAATAATATATTATATAAAATAATTAATAACTTTAATTAATAAGTTATTAGACATTGACTAACTCAAATTGGATTATCTCTGAATAATTTGATAATTGAATTTGATTATTGTGAATCATCAGCAACAGGACAGGAGTTTGAGCTGGAGCCTCTGACAGCAGCCTTGTCACCTCCAAGCTTACAGCTAATGTGCTGTATTCTCACTAAAGATAGCAAATTACACTAATCAGAAGCACGCTGCAGATGAAAGCAACTTGCTTTGGGCAATGTCTGTTTGATTTGGGCAAATGTTAAGGCTGTTTAAATATCACATACAATTTGTATTCACCATTCGTCCAACTCTTAAAAAAAAAGAGGCAAAGAAAATGGTGGGCGGAGGCGAGGAGAGCAGGGAATTTGCTTGCAACGTCTCGGTGCTTGACGTTTTCTGAATCAATGAGATAAACATAAGGGCTCTGAATGTCAGAGTTTACATCTACAAGATTGAAGACTTAAATTTGGTCACTGGCGACTACTCTTAGGGAAAATTCCATTTAAAAAGGTCAGCCTCAACCCTCCTCATACTGAATAACTAAATGCCCTGCTCTGGCCTTCTATATCAAAAGTATGCCATTGACTTAAATGCCTTTGCATTTGACAATTTATGGAAACCACAGAAAGCTGTTGTTTGCCCACAAATGTCCCTTCTTTTACTGGAACTCTTTCCTTTTTCACTCCTGGATCTACCATTTTAGAATGATGAAACAGAAAAGTTGACTTATTGAGAAGAGCAATGCCCTCCATCAATGACTTCTTTAATTGGAACAACACATTTTTTGGGGGGATAAAAGTCAACAATCCATTTTCTGCTCACTCAATCCTGTAATTCAATCACACCTCAACAAAGACGATTAGCTAAACACTTGGCACCGACTCGCTTATCCATACAAGTCGATGCCAGCGTCCTTGCTGAGGTCTGATGGTGGGACTACAGTTTCATAAGGAAACCTGGCTGCCTTATGGACGGGTCTCTGGCTGGGACTAGATTTACAACAGAAGACCAGGTGGCAGTGCAGTAGGAGGCTCTTGGCAGGAGCTGGTTTGTGAGACTGGAGGGAGGACAATGTTACCCTGCTGGCTGAGGGAGCTGTTGCTCACCCCCTGGTGCAAGCCGAGCACCCTTCTGCCAGAACATGCCTGTGGCGTGTGGGACTTTCACCAAGTCTGGAAGGGAGAGGCTGAACTTCAGAATTATGAAGCTCTGCACTGTGATTTTAGACAATCAAAGCATAACGTCTTACTAAAACTCTTTTTTCGATGCCCGTGATTTTATTGATACTTCAAGGATCATTTTTCATAAAACGATATACCTCTGTTAATACCCCTGCATAATAGCGGGTGGGGGGGGGAAATGTATTCTTCGATGCATTGATTATGACTCGATGCAGAAAACTCAAGAATCTGAAATTGAAAACTCAATTCTAAACTTTTCTTTTCCTCAAACCATTTTGTGACACCGGGCTGTCCATCCTTTACCGCTGCCCCTGAACGCAACAGACGTAATACACGTGTACTAGCGGAGTTTTGGTAATATGAAAACACTTTGGAACCGAGATACAACATTCATCTCAATGTTTTTACGGACACAGCGATACTCTACAACCAAACCAAGGCTAAAGTCATGGAGTCACTGAGGAAAGCGGGTAGGATGGCAGACAAGATAATGGAAGTAAATTCATCTGATTTGTATTATGAATCATTACAAAAATGCAGTGTTTCTATTAATAAAGGCAGATAGTCACAGCGAGAAAAAAGAAAACGTGTATGTAACAATTTGGATGCATCAAGAATATGAATCAAAATGACTACTTTAATGTCTTTTTTTATATTTATCTTGTTTATTGTATAACATATCTTTAATATCTTTTTTATATTTATCTTGTTTATTGTATATCATATCTTTAATGTCTTTTTTTAATATTTATTCATTTAAGTATATCTATCATATATACGACAAGAGCAACATGAAACCAACGTCAAATTCCATGTCTGTGTACACACACATGGCCAATAAAGCTGATTCAGATTCTGATACTGAATCGCTAATCATTTCATAATCGCATCGCAGCGCTCTGCATCTTAATCATCTTAATCATCCAACCCCTTCTGCATACAAGTCGAAGAGTCGACCTATACACAGGACTTGTAGTACATAATAAGAAATACATAATAAGAAGTACTCAGCATTTGGCATGGACCGCAATAACCGCCATGTCTAAACAGAGCAGACAAAGAATATAACAAAAGGAAAAACACATCCCATTGTTGGTGATACTCATCGAGTAGAAAATGCAGTGCAGAAACAACGCAGAGTATCAAAGATGTGACCACAATAAAGCATTTTACCGACTGCATTTAAACGTACAGTGCTGAACGGTACAGTGTACGTCTAGAATGAAGCCGGAACCCATATTCTCGTGCTATTATCACACGCCGTGTTCACAGGTTATGTTTTGGTGTCAGGCCAGGCGCTGCCTTCATGTGCCAAACATGTCAGAGAATGGGAGCTCACATTCACACTAGAAAAGAACATGGCATTTCTCACATTGGCTCTGGTTTACAGACGAGAGAGGAAATTGGGCTGGTAAATGAGGTTGGGTGTGGGCTGTGAGTGAAGGAGGTAGAAGGCATGAGTGAAATCCTCTTTAAAAAGGACTGGAAGAAAGACAAACAAGTCTGTGACAAGCCTGAGTGAAGACGGACCTAAGCTGACAAATTAGGAGGAACAGCAGTCTAAGTGAGCACTGCCCTGCTGCTGATATAAAGCACAACAAAAACAACCACAAAGGTCTCAAATGAGATGCATACCAATGAGTAACACTGCATAACAATCTGCATCCATGCACTGTCCGCCTGCAACTCTTTTTGTTCTCTCCCTTTTCCCATCCAAAAGACAACCTCAGAAACGTGTTTCGCTCCCATTTCCCAGCTAGTGGAGATTTCTTATTTCCTTTGAGAATTTATTCAGCAGTCAGACGTCTGTCCAGACCAATGTGAAGCCATCTTAACCCTTCCATGTGTGCTATATCCTGAAAAACCTGAGCACAATGGTTGTTCCCAAACTTCATGTGGACAGATTCCCATAAATCCAGCTAATCTTTTCACATGTCCCATTTCTATTGTTTGACTAATTTCTTCTTCCTTTTTTTTCTTTTCTTTTTTTCTGGTTTTAATAATGCATGGGTAAGAGAGGGAAAGATGATCTAACAGATGAGATCAACCCTTATGAAACTGTAATTGCAGCAGCATCTACAATGACAACATGGCAATTGGATTGCCTGAAAACAGGAATTACTGTGCCAATAAATATGCCTGTGTGGTTTCTCATATGCTGGAGTAAAGAAAATAAACTTGTGGTGAAATATCACTTGCCCACAGCTTCCAATCAGTTGTGCCAACTGAGGACAATTATCAGACCCATAATGAGTTCATTATGATAATGAAAGAGCTAAGGCTGATTTTCTATTCTGCATCTTAAACCCTTGTATTAGGTTCTCCACTAGCAATTTAGATTAGCGAACCCAAACACAGACTCAAGAAATGCATTGAGCAGATAAGACATGGCTGCTGCAGAACACACAGAGGTTACAAAACACTTGCATCCTACTTAACTTCAGCTGAGAGTTTAGAGGAACTGTAATTATGAGACCAACACTTACTGTATATTGATATTTGAGAGTTTTAAAAAGTCTGACCGCCAACAGTCTTATTTTTAACATAACGATACATATCACTCAGATATTTTCTTTCAAAGAATCGTGACAACAATGACTCTGAGGTTTAAGTGATGACTTTTAGCTTTAAAAGACCAACACAATTCAAATCAATTACTCTGACTGATTTGGCTGGAGTTATGCTTGGAATTACGTGATGTCACAAAACCCTATAGACCAATGGGAAACGTCTACTGTTTAAATGTGTGTTGCTACCGCAGCTGGCTGATTGTTTGAAGAGAATCTGGCTGATTCAGACGAAGATGTGCATACATACATTATGATGGGCCTTCATGTCTGTAAGCTAGCAGCACATTACACAATTTGGAGAATCAGGGTGATGATTATCTGTCGATAGCGACGTGCTAGTAGAGCACCCCAGTGCTTCAGAAGGAAGAAGTTAGTCTGAAGCCTTGCAGCAATGCTCTTCAGCAGCTATATTCACTTCTTGTGTATTTTAGGGGATTTGCCTTCAGGTCTGGTCTTCAACCAATGAAACACATGATCAGCGTCCGGGTCAGGATTAAGGTCATGTGATTGACTTGGCCTGGCAATCATTTCAAAATGTTTGGCGCTAGAAATCTTTCCGTTTGCTTTGGCTGCATCTTTGGGGTCCCTGTCCTGCAGCACTGTCCTGAAATCAAGAGCCTATGTGTAAAAACACTTTTCACCTAATATGAATGTGAGCCCCTTTGGTAGCACTTTATAATAAGTGCACACTATTTAGCATTAGTAAAGCATGAATAAACACTGAATTCACCATTTATAAAGCAGTTATAAATGTTTCATTCTTGATTAATAAGCTTGGGTTTCATACTTTATAAATGATGGATTCCCCATTTGTAAATGAAGTATTCAGGACTTATAGATGATTAATAAGATCATTTGTAAAGTGTTAGTAAATGATAAAAACCTGCAATAAGCTTATGAATCAAGAATGAAACATTTATAACTGTATTCATGTTGGAATAATGCTTTATAAATGATGAATTCAGTGTTTATTTATGCTTTACTAATGCTAAATAGTGTGTACTTATTATGAAGTGCTACCGCCCCTTTAAATGAACCCTGAATAACATAAGATGAAAGTCAGCACTTTTACCCCAGAGTTGTTTTTTTCATTTCAAATCCAATATGCTGGGGTACAGAAAACAACTGAAATGTGTCACCATCCCAATATTTTTTGGCCCACATTGTGCACAGGATGCTGCCATGTAACTGCTAATTACAGTATGACTAAGCTAGTGATCATGGCCACGACGCACGAAGAAGAAAAAAAGAGACCTGGTTGAGAAACAAGAGTCTTTGGTAATATCCATTGGTGTGAGTCACATTTAGTTCAATCTTTCAAAAATGTGACACACACACATTTACAGTGAGCCTTATGGAGCGATTGTAAACAACGGTGTTGCTCTGGAACTGTAATTAAAGCGTGTCAAAAACAGAATGGAAATGAATCCTTGATCGTTCGTCTGCAGCGATTCCTATAAATCCATGGCGTTGGTCGTTACTCATCCTCCGCTTGAAGCTTGCGAATGAGGTCGACGCCAGCGTCATTAGCCTGTGTGAAATAAGCACCACCTCTCTGTGAGAAGTTTGAAACAGCACTCGACGGCACAGCAGATAATAAAGCACGGACAAGGCTATCTGCTTTAATTTATATGCAGGCAGAGAGTGATCCGCCTCGGGCGTGTTCGGCCTGACTAAGCAGAGTGAGTGAGACATGGAGTTGTCTGCAGAGAGCCTTCCCACGACCCACTGAGGAGAAAACACATCTCTACACTGACGTATGCAGACTCTAATGTCTGTGCAAGATCATCTTTTCACATCAACTCGACCGGACCTCACAGTTACCATATGACGAGTAAATAGCGAAACTGGGATTCTGAAGAAACCCCTGACAATCGCAGCATTATCAAGGGACTACATCTGGGGAACGTGGAGCCCAAACAACTGCCATTAGGGAGCGCTAGTTCAGCTACCAAAGCTGCAGGTTTCTTTATAACAATTACTGTCTTAGGTGTTCAGTGAGAAGCGTCTTCAAAAAGGAATGTTCCCCCGTGGCTCTCATGCATAGAGACTCCTGATAGACTTCTTTGGCGGATATAAGAGAGGGAGGCAGAGACGGAGAGGAAGATGGAGATGAAACAAAGTAGGGATGAAGACAGAGTTAGAGAGAAAGAGAGATATGCCCTTGGCTTTCCGGGGTGCATACATTATCGGACTGCTGCATTGGTTAACTGCAAAGAGGATGTATAGCAGCGTTGGGCACGTTACTTTAAAGATGTACTATATTACATATTTCATTTGAATGTGGGGCTGCACCAAACTATTGCTTTTTTTATTTGATTAATTAAACTAACATTTTTTTTTTTTTCAATTTGTCGAATATTCTAAAGATAATCTTTTTAATTCCCGATTAATATAACAATTAATTAAAAAAGAAAACTAAATAAATATCACAACTTGTCTGACTAATATTTCAATATATTATTCAATCATCCTCTATTAAAAACAAAAACATGTCACATGATCATATACCTTAAATGTCAGATGCCTGATCCTGAAAATTACTGGAACTCAAATTCAAAAGGATTGCTGTGACACATAGATTAATTCAATCACCGTTTCAAATTAATTAATTAATTAAACTTAAAATGGATATGACAAGGATGTACTTCATCACTGGAGTAACTTAAGTAAATCAAACAGACATCAATAGTCTGTAACGTTAAAGTTGCTCAGGGAGAACACTCACACATTGATGTTTAAGTAAAAAGGAAAATATAAAACAGGTGAGTAACAATGTCACATGACGCATGGTAATTATTACTTTTAACATCTGGGCGATGAAGAAACATTTAGAAACTCAATTTCAAGAAACAAGTTCCATGTGTTGATCATCTTAACATATTGTGCTTAGGCCTATTTGAAAGTGAGAACCGATATACTTTACAATATTACTGCAAAATGTGTTCCTGATTACACTACTTTTACGTATGTATGTACTATGACAATAAAAAACGATTTTCATTTTCATTATTTTCGCAAAAAAATAACTGCAGAAGTACGACTATGCTGTATAAAATGGAGAGGGTAATGTTTCATCAATGCATCCACAAGCGGTGGTTAACACTTTGTAATTAAATCGCCTGCTTTATTTCCCGTGGTGCACTGCCGAAAGTAGCCTGGTGCGGATGAATGAAAAATTAATCTATGCTATTTGTGCCAATACTGGTACAACAGCTAAATACAAACATAGCTATATATATATATATATATATATATATATATATATACATACATACATACATACATACATACAGATCTTTAAGTTCTGCATACTACAGATGTTCAGTAGACACAATAATGTGCAGTTGTTCTGTTTGTTTAAAGGACATCATTCCAGGAAATTAACATGTTCTGATCAAAATAGTCTGAGCTATGGATTGTGTTGTGTTGGGCGAAGTGTGCATCAGCAGCAGCAAAGGTTTACTAATCTGCGGAGTGCGGATACAGAGGCAGGGAGCGGAGACAGGAAGGTACGAACTGTGCTGCGGAATAGAGACACTTTGAGATAAGCACAGTTACAGAAAATGCAAACTAGATGAGTCACCACTCCTCCTCGCACGTATCAGAACAACACTTTTCAGGTAAGGTCATTACAATTACAGATAACAATACAGTGCCAGAATCCAACGCTGTACAAAGTGTGAGATTGTGTTTCACTATCTCCTGCAGGTTTGCAGTTCCGTCAAATGTCCTCCCCATAACCGCGGCAGCTCACTTATTGGGAGCTTCGGCCCTCATTTATTGTGCCATTGTTGAAACCACTGCAACTCTAAAAGATATGGTGGTGATACAGACACTGTTTGATTACAGCGAGAGCAAGCTGAGGGAGCACATTCACAACAACTACAGTGCGTTTCTAGCCATGCTCCACAATAACACAATGCCCACTTTTGACTGCCCTCCATTAAAATCCACAGGTGGCATGTCGGCTTCAAATCAAACCCATTAATAATTGTGAGGCGTTGTAATTTTGAATTCACGTCAAACTCTGAACTCTGTCACATTTGGATATCCATGACAACAGACCATTTAGCACTTCTGAAGGCCGTGAGTGTGAATACACATTTGCAGTTTTAGTGTCCACACTGCGAAAGACAAACACCTGAAGCAACCTAAACAGGCAAACACACTGGGGGGGTGGTGGCTTTACATTCCAAGAAAATGTGCTTCTGGCGAGAATCATGTCCCCAGTGAAACCATTACTTTATTTCCTCCAGTTCCACAGCCCTAATGAGTCTCAGAGGAGTGCAGTTACGACAAACATCTCCCTGAAAACACAAAGGAAGACAGGAAAGACCGATAAATGTAACAGTTGTCAGACTGTGGATCAATCCCCGAACAAGTGTACACATGAAACCTTAAACAGCAACAGCTAAACACAAGGTCACTATAGAGCGCCGTTGCTTATTAAAAAGTTAGACTTTGAACAATTGAGAGGCAATATGTGATATCATTGTATTAGTTTGATCAACGCGCAAGAGCAAAAGAGTTTGTGTGAAGAATGAATGGCAGACAACCAGCTGATTGGAGGCTACATATTACATGGAAATTAAAACATTAGTTTTCTAGCTAGGTATCGTCGTCCGCTTGTTTTCTGCCGTGTGGCTAAAGAGGATGTGCAACAGAAATGTGCTCATCGTTGAGTAAGACCAAATGAGATAAATGGACTTACACAAACAGAAGTGCTATTTGTGGGCTTTTAGAAGCCAATCAGCGCAGAATGGGCTTAAAGAAACAGCCACTAAAAGTGTTTCAGACAGAGGACAGCGGCAGTATGAGTGGACATTAGAGCAAAGTAAAATTGTTCTAGTAGAAACCAAAAACCCCACAAAGTATTAACCTGAAAATGAACATACTATGTCCCCTTTAAGTCTTTTCTCTTAAAACATTCAGGGAAAGAAATCTCATTGTGCTCATGCTCACGTATTGATTCTTTTGGAAGTGCCTCCTTTAGTATGTCCTAATATTCTCTGATTCCATATATTGACCAGCAGGGTAATGACATGTCATTTTGATGTCAGTATGCTCAAATGTTCTTTTGCGATCCACTGCGGTGTGCACACAGAAATAGTTTGGAACAAAAAAAAAAAAAACGAGGGAGAAGAAATTATAGGATGTAGGGTTGAAGTTTGAACTGCACCCCATGTTAACCGCAGGAAGCGTGTTGTTGCACTTCAAGAGCTGGTTAGATAAGTCGGGTAATTGTGCCGAACGTGGACTAATGCCATTTGTGATAACAGCATAGGAGCGTGCCTCGCAGACGACTGCCATGGCAACAGACTGGCCCAAGGTAGCGAGGGGCTAGATTTTATTTCAGTTCGCCCTGAGATGAGATAACTAATACATCACACTTTGATCTATTTAACCTTCTAATGATAAAACAAAAGCAGGTGTTTAGACGTAGATCTGAAGGCGTTAAATATTTAGTTGTTATCCACGTGAATGTATTGGTACATGATTGCGAAAGGCACTTTAATCATTGCAGAGCATGGGAAATATGGATTTAATTGTTTTTTGTTCTTCATTCATTTGTAGCTCGCGGTCATAACAATGGCCTGCTTGCTTGCTCGCTCATCAGTGGTCCTAATTCTATTAGCTATTTAAATTGCAGACACTTAATAGTTTCATGCATTGCAGTAGATAAGATGGTTTATTTGATGGTGTGGAAGAAGATCTGTTGTTTAACTGGTGTGCAATAAGATCATAGATGGGCCCAGTATAGGGTGACACAATTAATTATGTTCCAATGAGTTTTCAAAGGGCAGTCACTGTACTCCCTTGTCAATGCAGGCACCTTCCCTTTGGCTACATCCTTTGAATCTTGGAAGGGAGCGAGATATAAAAAAAAACTGAAAAAGAAGAAACAGACGGTTAAATCGTGAGATATTATATTTAATTTTGACACTACTGAAAGCTGCAATACAATTTAACAGCTAACACGCTTCACACATCTTCAGCCATCAGCTTCTTACATGTGAATATTTGCTGGTTTTCTTAGTTTTCTTTTGAATTATTTCAATGTAATTATTAGATGAGTTAATAATGATTTTTTTTTGGTAGTTTTTTAGGTTTAAGAGGCAAGCAACAACACTAATGGTGTCACTGCACAAACACAAAGTAAACTTTTTCTTGCTGCGTATTTACATAAAAAGTAAATGCAGAGACGCGAATAGAACCGGACAAAATTCGATATAGTTATATATAACAATAGTTATTGTTTATAGTATAAACAATAACGTTGCTACCGTATTTATGCCTAGATGACGCTACCTTGAGTATTGATGAAGCAGCTACAATGTTAGCACAGCTTAGCACCTATCGATTCAAACTCCATTCAGAAAACAAACAAAAAACAGACCTGACAGAGCATGAATTCAAACTTTTTAAATTCTGCATCATTATGTGGTCGTTTCGGCATATTTTTTTATCCATTCATTCCTATTAAATCACAGCATATCTGTTTATTTGGGGGTCACTGGAGGCTTGCTTCATAGCGAATGCAGTTCAGTGAAATTCAATTTGAAAAGCATTTTGTGTGAACACAGAACATGAAACTACTGCTGGAATCCAATCATGAAAGGTAAAATATCACATACATGTTGCTGGAAAACCGCAGCTGCTGAAAATAAATAAATAAATAAATAAATAAAGGACAGCTCTACACAGAGAAGGAGAGAAGGCTGTGGAATGCTGGAGCGGTGCGTTACTCTCATAGCAAAGGTGTGACGCTGTCTGGCCTTTGACTGCAGGTTATCACTTCGTCTTCCTGCTCAGCATCAGTAATCAATAAGCACAGTATGTTCTGCAACGGCAGACTTTAACAGTGTGTAAAAATACACTTTTTGTAAAGCCTATTTGTGATGGTATCTCTAATTCTAACCGCAGCCCTGCAAGATTGAAAGTACTCTTAGTGTCTGAGGGCTATTGATCCATGATGGATTACTCTCTTTTTTTATAGTAGTAGTGTTTATTGGGATTTTCCTATCCTATATTTATGTACTTTTGCAGTACTTTTCCTGTGCTTTTATCTCCTCTTAATATGTTTCATTGTATGCATCAAACACCAAGGCAAATTCGTTGGCAATCAACCGTACTCTGATTCTCAACATAGTTCAGCTGACACTGTGAATCAGTATCGATGATGCTGTACAATATGTTGCACACAAGCTGTACAAATGGATTCTGGATTTAGCATTAACCACAAATTAAAGGATTTTGAAAGATAATTCTATTGGCCATGGTGGTTAAAGCACAAATGAAAGTGACAAAACATGACTGAGCACATTATTCACCAAGAGCAAACTAAGAGGGTTTAATTATGAAAAAAAAGGAACCAGTGTTAAGCTCAGAGGCACACACCAATCTCTCTCAGATTAATTTCATTATGCATCGTAATTCAAGACTGCAAGCTATATCATATCAAAGCAAAAGCAGAGCAGGCAACAACTTTTTCCAAGCATTTCGGGTAAAACATATTCTCAAAATCTTTTTTTGGGGACGTGAAGAAATGCTGTCTGTTCTAACTACATATTTATTATTCCTACAGGAGCCATGTGAGGGGAAGCATTTTGTTACCCATAAACAAACCGGAGCAGCGTTGCATCATAAACTGAGCCTGTACAATACAGAGGGACATATTGACAATTTGGCCTTCACGTAAGTAATCCAGTCTTGGCGAAGATTAATAAACCACCACGGCCCATGAATGCAAATGAGTTCAGCACTGCGGCCCTGTTGATGATGGCGCGATGCAGGTCACAATCAAGGTAATGGCAGGTGAAATGATTTCTAGCACAATACTGTCTGTGTGATTAGTGGTTCCGTGAGCTGAAATGTAAGGGACGAAAGGAGCCGGCTGTTTCCAAGCTCTGGGCAAAATTGGGAAGGAATTAATAAACATTCTGAACATGTAGGAGGCAGAATCGATTTACTCCGAGACATATTAATTTGTGCTTCCTCTTTGTGTTGTTGTACGTTAATGGAAAAAAGCACTCATGCAAATAGAAGGTGCAAAATGCTCACTGTGCCCAGGCAACACCAAAAATATATAGAAGTGCTTGTTTTGCAAAAGCAACATCATCTTCAGTTTATCTGGTGTGCTAGACTTGCAAGTCATGAACACAAGTTAAACTAGTTAAACCTTTGCTTACAGCATAAATGGCTTGATTATGCTTTCCCACAATGGCAATGCATTGGTTTAGAATGATTGAATCAAGGGATGTTACTTAACTCACTTACATTGACTTGAGTTCGCACCGAGGGGAAATGTATAACAATAACAGTCTCAAGTGAATTAAGTGAGACAAGTGCTCTTTTCCATTTGCAAATACTAGTTAGGCGAAGCACCAACACATACTTCTCATTTCAAACTGCAGGACTGCCAATGTGATTTTCCTTACGTTGAGGCCTTGGTACTTGAAAAACACATTTCACTTAAATTTAAGGATCATTACATTTTAAAATGATCTCTCCATGCTTAAAAAGTCCCCCATTTTCATTGACTTAGTATGCAATCGCACGACCTCTAATATGTGCTTGTCTGAACAGACAGTAAGGCGGAGCAAAAGGAACTTTTATATAAAAAGCCTTATTTATTAAGGCTGTCCCAGAGCTTTGGTTGTGATCAACAGCGAACATTCAAAGCTTCGGCCACTTATGTCATGAATGCAGCGCAATACTTCTTGTAATTAATGTTTCAAGTTGTTATCAATGCATCTGAGTAAGTACCGTCACATAGATGCTGCTATTGCATTCATTACACATTATCCCAGCGGTAATTAGCCAATACTAAATTATACCTCCCACCTTTATTTCAGACCAAGGTCTGAAGCAAGTATCACCAAAGTAAAACCAACAGAGTACTTGAACGCCAAACGCCATGGCTGTACTTATTTGAATTATTTTTGTTCTGATGATCACAGAATAATAACCTTGTTTTCTCTCCATAATGAATCTTTTCACAAAGACAAGAAAATATGCACTATGTAGTGATCATCACCAGACAAATGACATCCTGTCCTGTCCTTTTTAAGCGATTCTAAAATAACCTTTGTTGAGGACAGTATCAGTGCCATTAGGAATATTTTAGGGAGATCGCAGCCTAGTTGTTGTTTGGTTGCAGCAGCCGTAGGCTGCACGGTTTAATGTTGTTATCTGCTGTCAAATGCGAGCGGTGATGTACAGTAAGGCAATCTTGGGAAGAGATTAGGTTCAATCGAGACACCCCGACTGGAATGCAGACGAAGGTCTGAAGTTGGAAAGGATAAAAACTGCAGTCAAGTTGGACCTTCCTGAGATGACACTGAAAGTCAAATATTTATCACATTGCGGAAATGTTACTGCTGATGTTTGGTAGTTTCTAACATAAGTGCCTTGCTTATATGAACTTAATTATCAAAGACAAGAAAAGATGCAGCTTCTAAGTTTATGATGGGATAATTCTCCATTAAATACACCTTGTGAATGAGCTTGTTAGGTCAAGATCACAGGACAATAATGTATTGATTATAACAAAACAAACCATAAATGTAATTATCTAATTTCTAGTTACTTTCCAGTAGTCAGTGCTGTAGTGTTGTCTCGGTAGATGTAGTTGTGCCTGCGCACGATTAGCCTACTGGTAGTGTTTAACTTGTTTTACTCCTAAATGAAGCTTGCTGGTTAGGGAACAACAGCATGGGAAGCAACTTCTGTTCCTTGAGTTCATCCTAAAGGCCGTGCAACTCCCCAGAGCGGCATGCTACTGTATCTGGATGGAGGCATTGCCTTGTCTCCCGTTAGCAATTAATGCTAAACATGAATGACTGTAACATGACTGGCTGCAGCTTTGCTCTGTGAGACGGACGACGATACGACGATACGATTCTCCAGCTATTTTCAAGTAGGTAATCAGTAAATCTCCCTAACCCAGAGGAGGCTGAACGTTGAATACTTAAGTAATATAATTCAGAAGGAGCCTCACTCAAGTTACGCCACTAAACTCCAAAGTAACTGCTTCGAATGCAAGGATGTTTTTTTTTCCCACATTACAGCTCGCCTTTTGCCATCGAACATTTATTTTTAGATCTGGTTTGATACTGAAAACCATGGCAGAGACAAATAGACCCATATCTCTCTTTCTGTAACCACTCTTCTACCTCTTATACATGCTGTTGTTTACTACACTCCCTCTCTACATCCCTCTCTCTCCCTCTCCAGTGTTACAGGTAAGGTTGCAAACATTAGCAGGTGCAGACGCGTCTTCATATTTCTTGAGGACCTTCACAATATGCCGCAACAACATGAATTCAGCACCCTTGGTCAATGGACAGCGAATTGAGCGCCTTCCTAATCAGAAAACAGAAAATAGCGTCATTTTTCATTCTGTTGAAACCCGGTATTTCTGCACAGTTGCAGATAAATATCAGGCCACACTGATTTTATTAGCATTATACTACTTGCAGAATTAGATGCCAGTGTTGGCTCAGTTGCAATGTGTGTGATCCAAACATTTCCAATAGCTCTGGAGAATTGTGCAGTCCGAAAGTCAAAATGTTGTGAAAAAAAATTAGATGTAATCATTTCAAATCTAAACAGCAACATAACATAAATTACACTAGAATCCTCTAGTGTAAAAACAAAAAGATATTTAGACATTTAGAAATATTCTATTCCTATGTTACAACATTAAATTAGCACTGGTAATAGTATGTAACACAATATGAAATACAGCCATACGATCTGACAATATGTCAAACGCAACCCAGTATATGGTTGAAATCGTTTAACTTTTTTTTTTTTTTTTTTACTTTTTGCCAGCCATGAAAAATATAGAAAATGACACTATTCATATAATAAATGCATCACACCGTGGCACATACTCTCCTGTGTTTTCCCATCTCAATCTGCTTCTGAGTTTACGGAGTACGTCTGCGACACAGTTCTCAAGACTCGTCACCAAAGTCGTGAAACAATATTCGGTGGAGCGTCTTGTTTTCTTCCTTTTCTCACGCTCCTCCAACGTTGCCTCCCTTGACCGTCGTGCACATAAAGTCTCGACTTTAGTACAGCGAGATGAATTCTTCTTTTCTTTTACTAAAACCGATCAGCTTAATGATGCAGATTTAAAGACTTCTTGTTCCCACCAGATGAACTCTGAGGACTAGATTTGTTCCGTAACGGCAGCAACTTGACGACAGCGGGTTTCACACAGCGGATTTGGTGTCTTACTGCTGCAAATTCCACTTTGTGGGGATGTAGCTTTGTGGAGTGTTGTACATGCCCTCACTGTGTATCCCTGTATGTGTACATTGGGCTTCATGTGGCGGTGTCAGCTGCCATGTTGCCGACTACCTGCAGGCCTCTGTGTGTTCTGCCTACTGCATGTCTGTGTACACTTGGTGAGAAGATACCGGGATGGAAACAAAAGTTTGAGCATGTGCTGATTTCTTAACAACAATACACGGACCTTCCTGATAGCTGTGATAAACAGTCTGTGTACGACCTACTCAGCATTTAACAGCAGACAGACAAAGTTAGCGACTCGCTAGCGGACACTGTTGCGCATGAAGCAGCTTCAGAACCAGATATTTTTCTCCACCAATGACTTATGGAGACCAAAACAGAGCAAACAGGAGGAGGAACGTCAGACTAACATGCATGAGATGGCCAGAAACAAGACTCCAAATAAATGCTAATATTGCTCCTTGTTTTGTGTTTTCAATTTGATGTCCTGAGCCCAAGTAAAAAATTCATAAATAAAGGAATTAATGGTGCTTTAATGATGGTTCCAGGGTCCTGCCCCTGCCACACTGCTACACTCAAACACAATGCAGCTGTTACTGATGTTATTAGTTACACAAGTCAATGTCTACTGACACAGTATTAATAGGAACTCTAAATGTGGTTATCAAAGAGTTGAGACAAATATGTATTTTACAGTTTTTTTTGTTGTTTTTTACAGTTAATCATTATAGTTATTAACACAATCTGCATCACCATCTGCTGAACTGTGATACTGTTGCTCTGCCAACCCAGCTGCCGTAGAGTGTTGTCAACAAAAGAAGCTGCTCTGCAAACAATGGAATTATAAAATTGTGTTGTTGTTGTTGTTGTTTTTTTGTCTCTCTTGATGTGTATTTTATTGCACTCTATTTGTGCAAATCAGCCGACATATACAACGATATCAGGGCTGTAGAGATGCATCCTCTGGCTCTTGTATCAATCTGTTTCGAGGGGAAATCAGCCTCCAAATGTTGAGGACCAAAGATCCAATGTGTAGATCCACAAGTCACATTGTGTCAGTCAGCCTCGTCTCAACTGTAGCCATGTTTCATCCCCTTGGCACCTGCTGTCATCTGGGTGATAAGGTGAACGACAACTCGCATCTTAAAGACTGAGCCCTCAGCAAAGTGTGATGATAAATAGTGATTTTACACACTCTGTAAGAAACGGACAGAAATGTAGCCAAGAGGGACTTGTCATGACCCGTCAAGGCTTAAGAATGTTGCGCTACATCCACACGATCAGATTATGATAATCAACCTCTTGTTCAGTAGCTGCAGTCTATCATTTACTGAAGGGCTATTTGCATACAATGTGAGTCATCGGCTACTCATGCCGTCTCTCAAAGCCACAGCAAGTCAATAAATACATATTGATAAAGGTCACCTTCCTGACAAGAACACGGCCATTTAAGACCATGTACCATTTATTTAAATCTAAATCTGTATCATCCCCAGTAAATTCAATTCAACTATATAGGTGGGTTACTGTTGATATGGTGAAAAAAGGCCAAAATTGAAATCTAGTTAATCCTACTATGATCTTTCAATAGGAAACGCCTTAGTCATGGTTTCAGGATCGCTTTCATAGCAGGGATGGAAAGCAGCTTTTGGGAGATTTTCAGGATAAGACTGGAAGGTACATTTTTGTTATATCTCACAAAAGAGATAGTTTTAAATGTCTTTTCGAAGATTAAGCTCACTCTGAAATGAATTCAAGCTAGCATCTGGGGGTTAGAGAATATACTCATCTAAAGATCACACCAATCTCAACGAAAAACTTGCCCTGGAAAAATCTGATTTTAAATATTGAAACAGTTTGCGCTGACCTAAGAACTGATAGATGACTTATTTGATATCGTTCATGTTCAAGTGGGTATTTTGATTTTCAACTCGTGGTACAAAATAATCTTAAATTCAGCCATGGTCTGCAAGAAAAATCTAAATGTTTCATGACGTTGAGAACGTGTCCAATAAAATTATTCGGAGGAATTAAGGTCGTTAATTGGAAACACAAATAGACATCCTCCCCTCGCCCACTCATTACAATGCAAAACCTTTTGAATGCCTCGTTTCCCAAATGCATCATAACCCAGACTTAATGGGATTCTCCCTTCATTTATTCAAGGTCAAAGCTCGCTCATCACTTCCACAGTTCTTTGAATTGTAAATATTCTTCTCAACATGTCTGTGGGGGAATTTGAATAATTGAAAATGTCCTTTAGTCGTCGTCTAAATATCAGTATACCGTCAGTGAATACTGAGTCCGTGTTTGGGAACTTGCCCTGGACAAATCTGATTTTAAATATTGAAACAGTTTGCTCTGACCTAAGAACTGATAGATGGAATATAAAGTCAACAAAATCCAACCTGGTATATTAGAAACATTTCGTTTTTTTCTGCTGAACATTTCTAATAAACTGGAGCTGAGATGGAGTTTTTCTCCCCCCCACTGAAGCAGGTTATGAACTCAGTTACTCTATTAGTGAGCAAGCCTCGGTGTTCGCAGTAGAGATAATTACCAGATACAGCACCAAACACTCGATGGGTAATGGCATACTGGTACTCATCCAAGTCCTGACAAACACATTCTGCCCCTTGAGAGCACAATGCTGTGTGGCTCCGTCCAACCAGCACACACCACAGCGATGGATGGGGATCAACAAGGCCGGTCAAACCTCATGCCAGGTGAACGTTAACAGTTTGTTGGACCGACAAAAGCATGTGAACGTGCAGCAAATCCAAATTCATTAACTGTTTTTCTTTTTTTTTTACCATGTGACGCTAAATGGATTTTTAAATTAAGCAAAACTGGCAATTAGCTTCCCATGAATGATTTGTTCCTCAAGACACTCTTTGAGTGCTGCTCGGAAACAAACATTCAAATGGAGACTTTCCAAATTCACAGTATTCGTGATACACATAATAAATAAGATGTAAGAAGAAAAAAAATGAAATCAATATTAAATTAGTGCTACATCTGCTCACACAGCAGACAAGAGTTTTGATCAAGTCTGAAGATTATAGTTAGTCTCTTAAAAACTAGCCATCTGTGGTGATTTCTTCCAGGGTTTGATGAAAGATGTACAGCGTAGATTATAAATGGTATTTTTGAGAGTGGATAGACTCAATGGCGAGATAAGTAAGTTAGGTGTTACTCCGTGCACCTGCACTTTAAGATATGGGATATAGGACACAGACGCAGTGAGAATAATAAAACGCCTTAAAATAAGCGTGGGAAGGGAAACAAACAAGTGATATTGCAGCGCTGCCTATCCCTGGGCTACCTCTTTATTATTTTTTTTGGCCAATGTATTCTTGTTGAAATAAAATAATGGGCAATCCAGACTGAGCAAAAGGAGACCTTTGCTTTTGGTCTCTATTTCACTCAAATAGATTAAACTCAAACTTGTATTCCTGCATTTCATTGGAGTAAGAGTGGAGATCACAGACAGCATGACAGGAAAATGATTTGGATACACGTGAATTTGTACAACAGCTAAATGAACAGCTAAAAACAGTCACTTTCTCATTTGATATATTGTATGACGCTGATTCAATTGTAGCACTAATTTAAGTAACTCTGGAACTACAGAGTGTCTCTGCTTTAGGATATGTGCTATAAGGTCACCCTTTCCATTAAAAGCCTGCTCATACTCCCTGTGTAGGTGTCAAATGTTTTTAATATTACAGCCACATCTCAGTGTGCATTATAATGCAGCTGCAGTACTTGGGTGTGCTCAGATCTTTATGAGGATATATGGTCTGATGTCACGAAGATCCAGGTCTCTGCTTTAACGAATATAGTCCATTACTTAAACACTACTGTGTGGCCAATCTTTGTTAACTACATACATTTTTAAATGGCTTTTCCATTTAATACTCCATAATTAGATCGGCATGCATTTTCAGCTATATCATCAGCTAACACACTTTATTTTAGTTTTATATTCTATTGTACATTTAATTGTAGATGTAATGTGTTCCTATTTCTTGCACTGTGTTTATTGTCTAATGTTATGCACCACCCGCCATGATAAACTCCTTGAATGTGAAACATACCCGTCAATAAACGGTTCTGATTCTGACAACAAAGCGTTTACAGTGTGGTGGACTTCATTCACACTGAATGGTGAATGAAGAGCTATGCTTGATTGGATGCATGGCCCAATGGAGCATTGATGAATGAATCAAAGTGCACGGTGGAAACACGGCACCTTTTCTGAATGATCTCCAAAAGAATCTGTGGGGAAGAATCAGTTTTATTTAGACATTTGAAATGCACGACAAATAAATGGTTTCCTCCGACTACTGAGAAATAACTTCTCTGAAACTGATCATTTGGAGCGGCACTAATGAATATTTGAAATGAGCAGAATAAACAAGGTGGGATGAATAATGAGAACAGACAGCACGCTGACTCCAACTTCGTAGCAAAGCACTAATCAGTTCACAACTTCGATTTGTTATTAAAGCATCTGTCAGAATTTCAAAAACAAACGCTTGTGTGCATGCTTAAACCATCAATTTGGCCTCAGTACAACCACTCGTGGAAACAATCTCTCCTGGAAATATCGAGATACACAACAATGATGTCTCTCTTCTCAAAATACCGCAGCAAATCTTTGCAGCATTTCACCTTAGGACCTGATCCTTATCACAAGTGTAACGCACAATGTGCTCACACATCAACGACAGCCCACAATGCAACACCAACGACAACAGCTCTTCTAAGTAGTGACAACACTTTACAAATAACAACCACAACATTAACACGGGACTATTTGAGAGGACCGGATGCATTAAAGCCATGGCATGTGTTTCAAATAAATTGCTCCGGCAACAATACAACTGGGTCTGACCATAAAAGAAAGGGACAGGCTGTCAGGTCTGGCAGGAAATACAGCACACTGTGCAGAACATGTTAAGATAACAGAGTGTGAACGCTTGAGTACTTACTGTGGAGAAGTTCACCGGGTAGCAATCCTCTCCTCGAAAGGTGCACTGCAGCAGCATCTCTCCGATGTCATGACCCGTGCGGTTATAGAAATCAGTCATGTTGAACAGTTTTGGCTTGAAGTTCTGGAAGTTTGCCTTATCCTTTAGGGCGGCCAGAACCTCGGGCTCAGCCAAGTGTGGGTTGGCTATTTGGTAGTTATTGTTAAGGAGGGCCAGCAGCTCTCCCACGTGATAGAGGTCATTCTTGGTGATTTGGGAGAAGCGGAACTCATTGAGGTTACAGAAGGTAACGGCCGGGAAGGTGAGGTTGGTCGCCGCCACCTCGTCCAGCTTGGTGACGTGAGGGTACTCCAGGTAATACGACACTCGATCCATGCAGACCAGCATCAGTAAGCTGAGCGAACCGAGGAAGGAGATACTCCAAAGAAACCGACGGAATGTCATGTGCCCATAGGCGAATATGTGACTCATGCCATGGAGGGTGGAGATGTTAGCGAACGCTTGCAGGTTGGAGGGCCTGGTGCTTTCAATGCTTTCCTCTGAGCTCCCTTTCATGGCTGCAGAGTGAAGCTCAACCATATCTGGCCAAGAACTTCAGGTGAAAAAAAGACTTTGCTTAGCGACAGCAAAAGCAGAATCCAACCGGCAGTATTTGGGTTTGGCACACTGTTTCTTTATTCCCCTTCAAGAAGTGGTAATTGCCCCAATAAATAGACAACTTAAAATGGTTGTCAGTCTCTGTAACAGTTTTCTTTTCATCACAATTCACCTTCCAGTGGTTGTCAGCTGTTCCAGTAGTCCCAGGTCCCCCCACCCCCCCTCTCTCTGTCTCTCTCTCTTTCTGGCTGCTATTTTATTATCTCCAAAACTGTCTCTCTCTCTCTCTCTCTCTCTCTCTTTTTCTCTCACTCCCAGCTCGGCTCCTTTGTAGCGGCACCCAAATACAATGACAGCGCCAGAAACACCCACTTCTACCAAAACGCAATGCCTCCTGATTCCTGAGTGGTGTGAAAAGGGACGAGAGCACAAAGGAAAGGGGGAAAGAGAAGAACAGAGAAAATAGATGGAGACATAGAGGATAGAGGCGAGAGATGAAGGGTGGGGGGGGGACGGGGGGACGGGGGGGGAAACGGGTGAAGAGGGGCTGCAATGAAAAGGGCTAGCGTTTGGCGAGAGGTGCTAAGCCTCAGCAGTCAATGGGACCCTTCCTCCTCTAACCGGAGAGAATGCCTCTACATCGCTGTGATAATGGGATGCAATGGTTTTTGTGAATGGAAGTAATAAAAAAAAAGAGAGAAATGGCTCACTGGTCCCCTCGCTGCCACCTTCCTCTTTCTCACGTGTCTTTTTTTTGCTCCTCTTTTCTCCCCCAAAAAAATCAAAACGAGGGGGTCAGAGACCTGCGACCAGCACAGCACGCCAATGTGCTTGACAACCGGCGTTCACGGCTCCCGCGGGTTCCAAAGATCCTCAGTTAACAGGGAAAACCACCTCTTGATGCTTTATGGCCACCACCCCCCACCAGCATTACCACTAAAGACGCTTCGAGACCTCCAGCTTTAGTCCTGCTAACATACAGATTTATATTCTGCCGTGTGGAGCCTTTCACTCTCTGTTTCGCTTCCTCTCTCTCTCTCTCTCTCCCACCACTCCCCCATGTCTTGCTCTCTCTCTCCCTCCCTCTCTCTCTCTCTTTCAGTCTTCCTCTCTCTCCCTCATCCTCTTTAGTAGTCAGGATCCATCCCACTGCTGAATGGCTGCTTTGCCTGTGTGTCTGTGGGGAAGTCTCTCAATGTGGACAGCACCGTCGCTGTGTTATTATTCTCTAATCTGCTCCAAACATGCTCGCGTACAACAATGCTACAGGTTGCACGTTTATTGCATTGATGTGCATGTAATGGGGTTCCAGAAATGTCCACATTGTAACCTTTTCAGAACAATGCAAACAAGTAAAGCAGGCAAATGTATGACCGAGACCTGCTGGTTAAACGTTTTCTTCATCATTACATGTAATTCATTCAACATCTGCTTAAAGATCCTTATTGTATTGTCTTCTCCTGTGCCAAGCATGGGTTAAATATTTCCATTTTCTTTGTAGTTCCAAGTGGATGGACTAATGCCAGAAGCGTTTCAGAGTCCAGCGATATGGTTCGGTCCGTGTGTGACGACATGAGGGGTTCATGGCTTGACCAGTAACGGAGTTGGTGATTTTACTTTGGTTAATATTTATTTCACCGCACCATTCTGAGAAACCATTTCCTTTCTCCACCAAAGGACCAAACGAGATTATCACTCACCGGCCACCCGGGGATGTCTTATTATCATAACAATAGGTGAACAGCCAAGGATATGACCACAGCCCTCGAGGATTAAATCAATATTCTGCCCTAGTAACCGTGCAGAGTGACCATAGCAACCGTCACCCACAACACTATCGAGGTATGCGATTCAGATAAATCTGCGGAAAAAAAAACATTGCATCTGTAAACTTTTAAGAAACGCAATGTCCAACCCTATGTTTCCAACAGGCGAGATGCAATTTTGAAGAACAAAAAGAAAAAATGCTCCAGAAGGAAATGCAACATGATGCCTGAAGTGGATGCACTATTGTGGTTTTCATCACAGTCTTTTCACATGACAGGGAATGCAAAGACTTAGAGTATGTCTGACATATTGCAATTTCAAAACTACAAGACAGAAGCCTTTTTGTTTGCTCAAATCAAAACAAGACTGAGCACATTTTATTTATTCAAAACATCACGACGCCTAAATTCATCTAATACTATTTCACGTCAAAATGTCATTGACTTTATTAAGATGTTTGAATAACTCGACTAAAGGTTATAATTCCCTCCTGTACGACATAAGCAGCACTTCTTTCTATTCACAGGCATGGCCGATAACGATTAATGTGCTAAAAAGCCGTGATGGATGATGCCGTGTCCGTTCAACATACGAGACCTTGATTGAGTTTTAATACGTCCTCATACTCAAGCGGAGCCAAGTCAAGCTTGACAAACAATGACAGACTTAAAATACTGACTTACTTACTTAGACAGAGATCCAGTAAGGAATTGGCTGAATGGTACTTTACAGATATATAACACCGAGCTGCACAGTGAGAGTCATAACACGCACATATATTAGTGAGCATGTAATGTACTGTACACCGTAGTGTTTGCTGAAAAGACCTCAAACAGGAAGCAAACTAACAGCAGTAACCGTGTCTAAGGGACCGCCTCCAAGTGCCGGACCGATCTGTGGAGCGTGGGTGATGTGCAGTGGGTTGACGATGACCTCACCTATTGTGTCCGTGGTAATAAATGTCCTGTCAGAGAGCCATGTGACTAAAGTGATATCACATACATTGGTTGTATAGCATCTGAACAATGATCTAAAACCTCAACAAAAAAAAAGTAACTAAATTGTCTGAAACAAACATATTTACATTTCCTCATATATTGATACATATTTAATTTCCGAGTGGCGATTGCTGTCATCATTGTTGCATGAATCTGCATCTGACATTCAATTTCTACATTCAGTGATAGAAACGCAAATACTCCTCACGGCAGGCTGTTTTTTATTTATGTCCTCTCCTGTGTACAGATTAGCAAATTTTAATCCCAATTTCAGACTAGCAGGCATGCCTGTTGTTGCAGATTGAAGGATGAAAGTGGTGGACTTTTCAACAGTAATTGGCTTTCAAGTGGATGGTAGACAGCACAGCATAATGTAGTGAATATTAATATGGAGGGGGAAATATTTATGGCGCCGCTAAGCACCGCACTCTCTTTTTCGCCTTTGAATTTGACTTTAAACTATCAACTAATGTTCTGAAAAAGCCTAGGCCGAAAACACCTCTGGCTCACAGCGGCATGGTCTGTTCCTCCACAACTGACGCAATGTCATAACTGCATGTGAATGAGCCCAAGTATGTTTGTGAAAGGCACTAAATATTGTTCAGATGCAATGCCGTTTAGGGACTCGTTGACCCAAATGCAGCCGAGGCAAGAGTGAGGAGTAAATCACAGGAATGTCTCATACGTGTGCTGACATAAAGTTGAGTGTCCGCGGAGTTTTTCTCGAGCAGAAAAGAGATAGCAGGGCGCCGGGGACTGAAAGGTTCAAAGATTTCAACTGGAAGTGCTCGGAGTGGTCGCACACAAAAAAAAAAAAAAAGCACTGGATGCAGCGCTTTTCCCTTCGGGGGGCCGCATAAATTCCTCGTTGGGCAAAATGTAAGAAAGACGCTATATGGACACTGCTAATACAGCTCAAAATACAATGTGGCTCTTAACTATAATCTATGCGCATAATTTGTCCTATTTGATCATACTTTGTGTAAATGCTACAACTTTTCAATTACAGTTCCATGTTTAGCTTTGGTCAGATATCCAAGAAATGTGTCATCCATAAATCCAAAACAGCTTTATGTGGGATAATGCACATTATACATGTTTAGCACTGCCAGAAATGATCAAATGGAATCAAAAGCAACTGTATGGAGGGCTAACTGAGACCAGGATGTATGAAAACTCACAAGATTCTGAACAGGATTGACGGGGTTTATGTCGCTCCATTGTTTGTGCACATTGTTAGCAGCCATCCTGCTGCCCTGCTGTGCTGCTGATGTGCTGCAAAAGCTTTCGCAAAAATACAAAAGTTGGACCGGTTTTGACGAGTAAAGATCTTGATTAAGTAAAAACAATACAGCAGCAGCAGCAGCAGCAGCGCTACCCCTCTCGCTATGAGGATCTAAAATGATGTTGGATACCAAATGGTGTGTCATTGTAATTGCTACAGTGCAGCGGAAAATCCTAAAACAAGCAAACCTCCCTGATACGACGTAAAGCTAAAAGGATCAATTTCGGTAAGTCGTTCTTTGTGATGCCCAAGTTATGCAGATCTGGCAAGCAGCTCGGAGGACAGATTACCCTGTTGGGAAGTGAACCCTGCAGTAAAGCCATCGACATTTAAGAGCACATACATCAGGAAGTTAAAGAAGGAGCAGCAGAGATGCAACGCTGCAGCAGCAGAGCAGTGCCAGCACGGAGCAGCGGAAACATTACCTGAACTACAACTTAGACTGACGTGTGATCCTTTATAACTATCCCAGCCTCCACAGTAGTTTAGATGTGTGGAGCCCATGTTATAAATCTATATTGCTTGCAATGGTAGACTAGTTGCATTGGGGAAATAATGTTCCTGACCTTTATTGCCTCTGTAACTGTATCACAGACATTTCATGTATTGCTCAGATAAACTAAATGCTGCATTGTCCTCTTAGGGTTCCAATTGCTCGTCCAACTGGGGGCAAATTTATAAAGCGCCAACATTTGCTTTAGTTTAGCGTGGATATGTTCACAGAAACACAAACCGGTCTATTTGAATAAAAGATTGTGAAACAACATGTGCATTTGGCAACTGCAGAGTAATCACTGCAGGAATCCAGCTGCGCTCTGTTCTATTAAGCCACAAAACCCCGCAGACCAAAAAGACTCTCCTCGCGACCTTTAGCAATATGTTATGTTGATACAGCAGGTTGTGATTAACAGAACAGCCGACACTTTTCTTTTTCTGTGACTGTCAGACTAAACGCGGCAGCAGATGTGCACACACTCACTCACCTTCCCGCCCCGCCCGCCTCATCTTCTCTTCACAGATGAACGAACAAACCGCAGATATCTGCCAGACAAAAGAGAAAAAGACAGCTTTCACAATACAGTCAACCAATGGCTGCTATTCAATGTGTGTGGCAGCTGCTGCAAATGACCTTGCATAAATGCAGTTTGAGATAAGGGCCCATTCGTATGTAATCTACTGCTCAATATCAAGCTGCAGAAGAAACAGTACAAGACCCTGGACACGAGAATGGCAATGTACTATGAAGCGATTTGGCAGAAATACATGCTCAAATTGGAACGCTGATGTGTCATTCACCGACCCAAAGGGTCCAAGTTCTTCGTAGAATATCTGCTTTTATTTCTTTTTTGTGTGTGATTTACTTTACTTGTGAATCTAGAACACCAGGTGGTCAGTGAAGTGTTTCAGCAAAAGCCTTTCAAAAATATGGATGGGTCTCTACTCGATTCAAAATGTCATATTGCGTATGCTGAATACACATTATTGCTGAAACCACAGCGGCCTAGATGTTTGCCGTTTTGTGAGCAGAGTTGTTTGTGTGTGTACTAGTACCTGACAGATATAAATGTGTCTCTTTGCATCTTGTTTTGTGAACATTAAAGTAAATAACTGGGACTTGCTAAAGGTTTTCAGTAATGATCCCAGAGTTATTTAAAACCCAAAACGTGTCCATGATGAAGCTGACGAAGCTCCGCTGCTCAAAACTCTCTATTAATTTAAGTTTTGCAGCAGCTGAGTTTTGCAGCAGCTTTTTATTCCCTATTTATCTGAGATTATTCATGGATGCATGTCAGCATTTGAGTGAAACCTCAGGAGCTTGACTAAAGCCAGTGAGACTGTCCCAAGCTCTGGTATGATAGTAAAAGAAAGAGCATGATGAAGCGCTTTACCATTGAGAGAGATGTGTTTGAATGATAAAAGATATTATTTGTGTTCAGTTCCTTTAAGTGTCGTGGGTCTCATCAATCACAAAGATAAAACGTCTGTGATACAGAAGCATAGTATCACAACACACAAACATCAGACAAAGATATGTATTTGTGAATTGTGTTATTGGCTCATACTTAAACTGGTATGTCAGTATTAGAAAATATCTACTTATTAAAAATAGTAATGATAATCAACTGAAATCTGAAAAATACAATAACATTGGGGGTATATGGGGAATAAAATGCTTTAAGGCAAATTAATTATTTGTGTTCAAAGTCAGAGGATGTTGACAGGTTTTTTTAAATAAATCCAGATATAATTAGTCCTCACATACACCATTACTGCTTCAAATATGCTGTACTACGACACTGAGGGACAACCTTTCATCCTGAATTACACAACAAAGATCTGATAAAAAGAAATGACATGCCTGGAGCATGCACCCAATTATCAGCATGAAAATCAGAAATTTGTCTGAAAGATTTCCTGCACATAAAAGGTGTCCAGGATTACACACAAGCGTAGGGATGTAAACACACCATCACTAAACAAACAAATACCCCCATCATCACAATTAGACACCACAGTAGCACTAACTAAACCTCGTCCACTAGGGGGCCTCAGTGAGGGCTCCCTCCACGAACAAGCAACCACCACTGTGCACTTATTGGTGCAAAGACATTGATTATTGCATATTTAGTACTGTATCAGATTTTTTTTTTCTCTATTCTGAGAGTGATGAGATAATATGTTTAGAATATGCAGTAATTATAATTTGCCAAGGAAACTAAAAGACAATCAGGAGCACAAGGCTGAATAGTCTTTGCAATTAGTCCCAATTAGCAGTTTATTTAGACACAGAATAGTTAATGTACAAAGTAAATAGAGTCTAACTTAATACTCCTCCACTATATTAGAAAGCAATAAGAATAGACATTAATAGTGAAAATTCCCAAACGTTTGCCGCAAACGTTATCAGGCAAAATTAACCTGGGGAGCAAGTGCCTGCTTTAATCCGGCCTTGTTCATAATACCGTACATTTTATTTAATACGCATCGCCTCAGTGTACATTAGTCTATTTAGGATTAGGAAACAGAGCAGGTCTACATGTGGATCAAGAGTGAGCTTACTTAAACTATAAAAAAAAACTATAAAATGCAGCTAAAAAAATAAATCAGTGTTATGCCATCCAAATATACCCCCGTTAGCTGCTAGCTGCATGGAAGATTGCAACGGATTACAGTGGAATATATTACAGGTAAACAACTCCAGTTGACAGATTTCATGCAGCCTTCAAACTGGTGCAAGTCTGCCACCTAGTGTACACGATTAGTATGTGCAACGAAAAACTTAGCCTCCATTTATCACATGGCTACTGTGCAAGACTGCCGTACGAAAAGCATTAACATTAAAATAAAATAAAAAACATTACAAAAAACAACTAACACCCTTGAAAGGCCTCTTGACTCCAGGTGTATTCGTTCTCGTAGTCATTCATTTTATCTATATGGAGCGCGAGCGTATCCGTTACAAAAGCAGAGCAGGTGAGCTAAATCAGTCACTAATTAACGCTCGCTACATAAACAGCTGCTCATTAGCCAGACAACCGGGATAAATGTTCCTAAAGTACTTGATACAGCGGGTTTACGGCCTTAATAGTCTCAACTGTAATAATTGACGCCATCTAAAGAATGACTAATGACATATCTAAAAAGAAGGGGAAGAGTTCAGGTGAGAAAAAGGGCAAGAGAAAAGCCAAAAGAAGAGAGACTTACGCGATGTACATCTATAAAGTTTTGAAACAGGTGGGTGGAAAAAAGAAGAGAAAAAAGAAAAAAGAGAGCACCTTGCTTTTTCCTATGTTTTCGGTTTTCTTAATTACATTTAACTGCCTTCAAAAAGGTTCATCCGGACACGGGGATTTCCAGCCGCGCCATGAGCATCATGAACTCCTTCGTCAATGACCTGTTTGAGAGGATCGCCACAGAGGCGTCCCGGCTGGCTCAGTACAATAAACGCTCCACCATCACCAGCAGAGAGGTGCAAACCGCAGTGAGGCTGCTGCTGCCCGGGGAGCTGGCCAAGCACGCCGTGTCTGAGGGAACCAAGGCTGTCACCAAGTACACCAGCTCCAAATGAGGACTTCCACACCCTGGAAGTTGTTGTGACGAGGGCCTCCGAGGTTTTTGTGACCCGGTTTGTTTCCAATAAACTGAAGCAGGAAAAAGGAGTTCTCATTTTTTTTTATCCTCTCTTTTTACACGACATAGTAGTAACGCGTATTGACCACTAGATGGAGCAATTGCACATCTTGACTCTGTGCCTTTTTGACTTATCTAACAGACCTCATTCTCTACATTACAGCTATAAATGTTCCCATTACAAACTATTACTTGGTGAAATCAACTGTGCAATGTTACAATAACCCACATGAATCCGTATGATACTGCATCTATTTATATTAACACCTCTATCTGCTCATAGATAATATCCAGCGATTGTGTTTTTTGACAGTCTGAAAATAACAGCGTTTTTTTCATTTCATTACAAAAGGTAATAAATAAATATACCTTGCCAACCCCCAACATATTTTTCACATTCTGATAAACTTAATTTCAACTAATGGTATTGTAATAACTGTCAGCATAGAGGACATTTCATAGCCTTGTTACGCCTTGCCATCTCTGGTACATGAATCAGGTGAATGTGCTTTTGAGAGGGTGACGACAACATAACTGGAGCTGTATCAAAGCGTAGCCACTGTCAGTCAGATAACTTAGTGCGACAAAAACTAAAAGGTATTTAAACTTTTTAACCCAGTTTCTGAAGTTGCGCCGTTACAAACAAAGATGGCAACCGGAAGTGACCGTTTTTTGCTAGTTTGCTATGGCACAAGTAAAATATCAACAATATAGGATAGATGATCTTTTTTTTCTTTTCTTTAAGGAAAAATGCATTAAATTATGATACAAATACATTTCTGGGATGTGTTCTTCAAGCTGAGAACGGAGGGTATCTATCAATCTACACTTGGCTGAACAAGACACGCACAACACATGAAAAACCAGACACGGCCGTTAGCTCGATAAAATAAGGAGGATCTAGAAATATCTTCAAAACAGGTGAAGTGTTAAAGTTATTGTTTGGTTTTCAGAAGAAGAAAAAATGCATAGCTCTGACTCCATTGTAATCATCATCCATCTCCCGTGTCATGACAATGAATACGAGAGGTCATTCTTATTTCAAAATACAGCAATGGTCTGTTTTAAAAGATGTCATCTTTTTTTTTAAACCTGGAAGATCAATTATTCAGTTAACTTTAAAAATGTACATATTTATAAACTGACAGAGGAAATAATGCAACATTGTATCCTTGTTATGCATTCTAATCAGTGTTTGAAAAGACGGCACTGTCAACTGAATAGTACTTGATTACAGGATAATGGCACTTGCGTTTGCACCAGTCCAATCTGCATAAAATGGAGGAACTGATAAAGGTCTTTCTAATTAGGATGGTGTTTAAATCAGCCTTTACATACACCTAATAGGCCACCCGTGTCAACATCCTACAAAGCCAGGCTCACTGTGATAATGCACTTGGGTGTGACTCCTGCCGCTGACTGTTATTCTGCAGATACCCATTTTAGATGTTTCCCAGTATTCTTGGTAATGATGTAAAAAATCATCTTCAGATGTTATTATGAGGATGATACGGCCTTTGATGGCACTAACTTTGTTCATGATCATGGCCATTTAGGTTTTGCATCTTGCACCCTTCCCCGTATCCCCTCTCGTGCCCAATGCCTGGTGGTAGTCATCGCTGACTCCTTTAGGCAGACTGCTATGAACACATTATGGATGGACACATTAGTGACTGATGCAGAGCCCGGGCTTGCTTGCCTTGTTTTCGTGTGCGAGTGCATCATTAGAAAATGTTCCACTTGGCAGGGAAGCGCGTATTAACTGCAACCGCAATGAAATGAGGTTGTGATAGATGGTTAAAGTTATACAGGACTATTAGGTTGAAATATGAACCTCTCAATTGTCATGATGAAACAAAGGGCTATTTGCGTGGTGATCAGTGCATTGAGAGACAATTGGAATCTGTAAAGACCAATTCAATACATTAAAAGGTGGAGGGCTTCAGAGCTGAAAAGAGTACAGAAAAAGTAATCACGCTTCCACGGAATAGTTTGGAGCTACTGTTCAATTCAAGGCTCGATAAATTCATTTAGGTTTCTCCACCAACATCCCGAGCATCGGGATGAGACCTAGGGGAGATTTGCAAACGGGGAATATCGTCAAAGCCCCGTTGTGGACTCTGATGAGCCATATATATGGAAGGAAACCAGTGATTGGCTATCAAAGGTGATTTAATGGCATTGTGTGTGTGCGTGTGTGTGTGTGTGTGTCTACCTTAATGTGTCTGTGTGAACTGCTAACGTCAACACGATATTAGGAAAATTAGAACAAGCCAAGGTGTAAATCAGAATCAGCAGACAAAGGCGTAAATGCAGCAACTAGCTTTCCTTTCGGATAATGTCGTCAGCCAATTACGCGTGCTCATCATCTCCCATCACGTTTCCATAGTGACCTCGTATTCGACCAGAAATTCAAACCCAAGACTCTTTTTCTCTTGAACTCCCCTCGGTGTGAATACAATGTGTAAATTACATATTAATTGCTCTCTTACCGGCACAGGCGCGCCCATGTGCCAGACAGGACCTTGCCTCCTCTGACAGGAATAACAATAGGTAACACATACATCATTAACAAAAGAAACACCTGATGGGTAATTGATTGCTCTGATGTCATGGTGGCACTCTCTAAACTTAGAATTCTTTGGGTGCACACTGTTTCAGATCCAATTGCAAAGCCATTAGCATTTAATATTACTGTAATTACTGTGTACATTTCATTATGTTCTCAGCATATTAAATGACTGCTCAGTGTGGAGGGAGGGCTATAGTTTAATCTCTTTCTGTATTACTGTGTGCCACAGTACTCAAAACAGCATTAAGAGGCACATAATCAGAGGGAACTAATTGCCTATGATTGCATAAATGAAGTGCCTCACTCTCATCAGGCCTGTTGCTGATGTCCAGCCTCTCGCCGCCTTGAGAGAGGAAGGTTGACCACGATGTAGGAAAACCTCGGAGAGGCAGCTTCTGCTGGGAGGAAACCAAAGATTTAATATGTCCACGGGGGGGGCTGTGGGGCCAGGGGGTGTTACTACTGCTGATGTTTTTTTGTCATCAGAGATGCCTCCGCTTCACAGAGGAAGAAGAAGAAGAAGAAGAAGAAGAGAGAAAAAAAGGAAAAGAAACACGAATGCCTACCATTTGAGAAATGAATTTATCGAAGTCGCTGTCTTTTTCCCCATTAGTAAGTGTTTAGTTCAGCGTTTTAAATAATTGCGTTACCAGGAATGATATTTAAAATACATTTGGGAGTCAATGAGGCGGGAAAGTGCCTACATGTTTTGCTGATGACACCCGGGCCATTTGGAAGACATCAAAGTAGAGAGGAGGTAGCCCAGATGCATATTATAAACTCATTATGTGTATCATTTAAAAGGATGTACTCCAGCCGCAAAAACAATATTCCTAGTCTCTCTCTGGTAATGTGTGTTTTCAAAGTTGAAACTCTTACTCGCCTTCAGTTTAATGTGGCATCTATTACCAAACTGTAACATAAAATAAATGACCTTGATTTCCATACCAGAACAGTCGTTAAGGTATAGATGAGATGCAGCAATGCTTCCGCGTTTTCAAATGGGAAAGGAGGCAACACCTCTCCGCAAATATCACGTATTTCTTCACCTGTGGTGCCGACCTTGTTTTCCACAGAGCTTACATGCATTTGTGATGGACTCCAGCACAGAGGTGGATAAACAGACATTAAAATATGAGCGATTTTACACATTGTGTGTCCAATGCGGCACATTTTAATAGAGAAGTTAATCAGTCTCAGAGAATTCATCGCTTGTTGTTTAGAGAGTTAAAGGATGGGAGCAGTTTTGCTGCTGGATAGAAATGTTTCCAGCGTTAGGAAAATGATGGTCCATCAGTCAAAAGAGATGTTTGTCAGATGCCAAGCGAGTAGGCTTTAGAGGCTTAATTATGTGCCGTCCCTCCGCCATCACTACGCTGCACGTGGGGCAGAGTGACACAGCGGTTGCCAGTCATTCAGCCTAATGTTCTAATGCAGGGAGCCATGTGGATACATAAAATCCATTAAGGCTCTTGAAATAAAATAAAAAAACTACTGAGCAGAAAAATACATTTTGCCAACACTCACAGGGGCTTTACAATAAGGGCTTTGTCGTTCGCTCTTCCTCTCAGACAAATACCAGGGTGACAATTTAACCTTAAAAGTTGCCCAGATGTCCAAAAGCCACCTATTACTTTTTTTTTTGTTTAATAAAGCCTTGCTGGGAATGGAAACGATTTATAATACAATGTCTTGACCCTTTAAAGTCTTGCTCTGAACATTCAGAGTACAAGAGGTGGAAATATATCTGCAATAAGCGGTATGTGATGAACTTTAAAATGTCATGCTACATATATATATGTATATTCAATTCAATTCATTTTGTACAGCCCAAAATCACAAATTTGCCTCAGAGGGCTTTACAATCTGTACACATCAGACATCCCTGTCCCAGGACCTCACATCGGATCAAGAAAAACTCCCCCAAAACGTAGAAAAAAAAAACTTTCACGGTGAAAAAAAAGGGAAGAAACCTTCAGAAGAGCAATGTATATACTGTATATATATACTTTTTTAAGGAAGCGAGCCTCACATTTGTGTCTGATTCAGGTTCTGCCTAATAAGATACTATGTCATTGCATAAATATATGTTCTATCGCCCCCTAAAAACAGCATGTATTGTAGTTACAAAACAACTCATTTGTACTTGCAGCCTGACAGAGACACTTCTGGGCTGTAACTTTGCTGCAGGCGAATAGGAGAGGCTCGAGCGGCTGCATGCAAGACATAAAAATAGCATTACTTGTCACACTCCAGGGATGGTCTCATAACGAATATCAAAACAACTCTGTGAACCAAACCTGTGAGCAGCCGGCGGGCCACATAGTGGACATCAGCCAGGGAGACAAGCCTTTTTAAGACGGCCTCCCTCATTCAATCACACACATCTCACACAACCACTTCTTTTCCCCTGCGAGAGAACACACTCAGCATGTCGCTGGGTAGCTTTGTCTTCACGTCCACGGCCTTGCGCTCTCTGGAACTGGATGAAGACATGCTGGAGAGACACAAGTACAAGAGGCAGCTGACCAGCCATCACTTCAATCGCTACATGCTGAAGAAGGAGATCAGGGACAGGGCGCCGCTGAGGTCCAGCGCTTTGCCGCCGGCCGTCTGCCAAGATGCGGTCGTCCAGAACGCTCTGTACACGGGAGACCTGGAGGCCGTGCAGCACCTCTTTCCTCGAGGATCCACGGCAAACCTCATCATCGAGCCACAGGGAGGGGACATGCGCTGGGTCCCCGCGGGGGACGGTGAGAGACAACATTTGTCATTCATTAGATATCCATTCAGGAATGTGTATGATTTGGCACAGCTGTGTGAGTTTATTTAATTTCCTGGAGATTTGCATCCAAAATTCACAAAAGTGGATATACGTATTGGTCGTTGTGGGGGGAAAAAGAAGTAAATCACTGCTTTAAAACACAAAACGCGACTGCAAGACATATGTCACTGGTGCAACTCCCCTTGAGCCAGTATTTCATTTTAAAGGGACAGTGATGTGATATTTATAGAAAAGAACACGAGGCAATATTTATAGATACCACCATGTGTCCACCACATAAACAAACTCCAGGGTTGGCTTCAGTTGGGGCCTGTCACTGAAGAATGGAGACAGACTACAGTATTGGTTGTGTTGAGTCCCTGCAAATGAGTGATCAAGACTCAAAGTTCAAATGTTGTATGAACACATAACACGAATAACGAAAGTGTACCGGGTGTTACTCATAACCATTTTTTTGAAACAACGTGCTTCTCCTAAACTTCATGAGTGCACAAGAGAATTGTCCGGTGACCTCCGTGAATGAGCTGAATCAGTAACACAGCAGTCACTGCTGACCAAGCCTCACTGGGTCAAGCTGAATATCACATGACACCAGCCTGAAATAGCCCCATCTGCACAAACAACCATCATACGCGCTTATTTCCTCCAGGATAAACCAGCCTACTAAAACCTTAAAAACAAATCAATGGCTTACGTAGCACCGGCGGTAAAGTGGCACAAGCCAAAGAAGTACCGCAACGACGTGATCGCCACAGCCAAGGCCTCGGGTTGCGTCCTGCGGTTCTGGAACTCTCTGATTGTGGGCGATGATCTGACGCTTCTCAGCATCGTGGACGACGACGACGAGGAGAACCGGTACCTCATCGATGCCATTTATGACACCAGCAACATCGAGGAGTGGAAGAACTTCAGATTTAACTACAGAGGCCTGAGTGGGTTTATCGGAGCTGTGATTGTGAAATCTAACTGGCTGCAGTTGTTCAAAAAGAAAAATGTATGGCCTTTTTTATTGCGTGTTTGTAAAGTGCTGCAGGGGTGACGTATTTTTCTCCAGAAGTTTGCATGGCACTGGTTCCCTCGACAAAAAGCAAGTGGAATATTTCCAATGGATTTTAGATTATTGCAGAAAATAAACTCTGTGACAAACACAAAATTATGATTCTTACACGTTTTGTTCAGCAAGATAATTTTCGCAAATAAACACCACTTGAATACAATCGTCAGAAGTAAAAAGCTAACGTTTAAGCTTTAGTTGTCTCCTCGAGCCACTTGTTAGCCACCGCCATTTTTTAAGAGACGATAAAGCGAGTGGCACATTTACTGACGTATTTCATGTCGTAGAACAAAAACGTTAAAATATCTTAAACTTGTGTTAACCGCAGGCTTTATTTTCATCTAACCCATTAAAAAAAAAAACTCGAAATTTGAGTCGCGGGAATAGGAAGTGCAAAAATGCTGACTCACTCCTTTTATTGAGTGTCGGGAAGAGTCAGGTAACCATTCATTCTTTGAAAATGTTAGGATGTATATTCTGATTGACAGCAAAACAACTCTTGAATAACGTGCTTATTTACAGTGCTCCTCGTGTTTAAGCTCAAAGTTGACTTTGTGTTTGCCTCTCTGCGTCTGGCAGGACTTTGGTCCCTGACTTATGAGCAGGAGCTGACCACGCCGCTCCACATCACGGCTAGCCGAGGCTTCACCGAATGCCTGAGGCTCCTGCTGCAGCGGGGGGCCGATGTGGACCAGGCCCCCGGGGGCACCACGGCCCTGCATGAGTCCTGTGAAAGCTGCCAGCCAGAGTGTACCAAACTGCTGCTGATCCATGGCGCCAACTCCAACGCTGTCACCGAGGAGGGCCTCATGCCGTTGCACTTTTGCACAAGCCCCGAATCCCTTGAGTGAGTAAAGTGGAACAAATGTTGAAAGTGTAACACGCGCAAGAGGAGAGTCAACAGGTCAGCGAAGTCACACTTTAGTAATGAAATCTGCTCGCGGCTTGTTTTTCTAACATTAGCCGTCATAAGCTACTGGTCATACCAAACTCAAGCAGCTTACACTTGAATAAGAAGAATAGTGTGTTATATATAATGAGTGAAGTGCAATTGGTGACATTATCAACCATCAGTTAAGTTGCTGGTGGATTGAAATGAGATGAAATTTTTTAATCTTGAATAAGTTTGATGCACTCTGTTGAGGGTGCATCAAAACTAGCTAGCAGGCCAACAGAGAAGAATGTGGTGAATTGGATGAAAGTGCTGGAGAAATGCATGAAAAGTGGTACGAAGACCTAGCCAACACATTCAGGATAATGTCTTGTAAGGAAATAGCCGCAATCATATCCATGTCAAATGATACTTGGTTTTAAATCAAGTTAAATTCACGGATTTGGAACATGGCGTTGTGGTGTTTATGAAGAGGCACTTCCTCTGGTAAGGATGGTGGGGACCACTGATCTGATGTTTATGTGGGAATACAACTTGAGAATTCTGTCTGCAGATGTGCCAAGAATCTCCTGCAGTACGGAGCAGCGATCAACGGCCACACTCTGGACGAGTACGACACTCCCTTACACGTGGCGGCCAGCAACGGCCTCCCAGAGCACGCCGAGCTCTACCTGCGCTACGGCGCGGCCGTGGACAAGCAGAACAACGAGGGCCTCACTCCCCTGATCGCTGCCTGTGCACAGCCCCAGGAGGTGCAGGAGCTCGAGCGCTACTTCAAGGTGTGCCAGATGCTGCTGGGGGCGGGGGCCCACGTGCACGCGGTGGACCAGGACAAGCACACCCCTCTGCACATGGCCTGTAAGAATGCAAATCCAGACCTTGTGGATCTGCTGCTGGCCAACGGAGCCTGCGTTAACGACATGGGGTACGGCGGTGAGGCGCCCATGCACAACATCCTGAAGATGGCGTGCTACAAGGTTTCCCATCAGCCCGAGAGGATCGTCCGAGCTCTGCTCAACCACGGTTCCATCCGGGTGTGGCCTGGAGCTCTGCCCACGGTGGGACATCAGGAGCAACATGTTATTTTAAAATGAATAAAGTGTGCACATGCGTTCCATATCAAGCCAAAGCGTTCCACACTGGTTTGAACTAGTTCATTGTATTTACAGCATGGACCAATTATTCATCAAGGTGTCTCATTTTGCATAATTAGCACGTTCTTGCACATGTGGCACCTTGAGAAGGAGTCTCGAAACACTAAATTGTTCCTTGCAATATTCCAGACTTCACAACTTCATTCCCATTGCATGACACAACATGAAGTGTTGCACTCTGCGGGAAACAGACTACAACCATCAGTGAACCCACGTGCACTAGACAAAATGCCTGGTTCCTAATTAGGCAAGTGTTAATAGGAGATTAATTAGCACTAATTGCATAATTTCCAGTTAAACCCCTGGAGGGAAGACCAATCTGTTCATTTCACAAGTGTTTAATTACTTTATTTCTCCAGTTCTATGGAGTCACAAGCTCGCTCGTGAACTTAAATGATGATTATATGAATCGGTGCCCTATATGTTGTGCTGGTTTCTTTGCAGGTTTTGAAGCACTGCTGTGGATCTCCACGCACCATCGAGGTCCTGCTGAACGCCTACAGTCGCCTCAAAGTCACAGACGCCTGGGTTGAGTCCGTGTCACCGGAGGCGTTGAAGGCAAGCTTGTTAAATAGTGAATCCATAAAGTTAGACCCGTTTTTGGGTGTTTTAAGACAAGAAAAATGTTTTAAGAGAAAAGAAAATGATGAAGTGATATCTTTAAATAAAGTCGTCTGTCTCTTCTCGCTAAATTGATATCAACTGATCTCGTCTGTGATTTTTGTCTCAACAGGAGCACAAAGACTTCTATGAGTCCGTCTTCTCGTTGGCACAGACTCCTCGCACCCTGCAGCACTTGGCACGCTTCAGGATCAGGACCTTCCTGGAGGGCCGGGTGCACAAGGTGGTCCCTAAACTGGATCTGCCCACCTTCATCAAGAACTACCTGCTGCTGGAGTACAGAGGCTATGTCCACTGAACGAGTGAGCGTGAGTCCTGGTGAAGGCCGAGTGCTGCCGCGCGAGGAAGAAGCTGATGAATCAGGATTTAAATAGTGGCACCAAGTGTAGCAGCAGTACACTTCATACGTTTCAATGCTTGTTGTGCCATACGTTAAGAAGCAGCTGCTGGTTCTGTCACTTTTATTCCAGTGAGAGCGACACACTGGATTCTTCACCACCAGAGGGAGCTATTGACTAGAGTTGATCAAATGCATTGCAGGTATACCGTTTGTTTTATATTTTAATATATTTTAAGACCACTTTTCTTTTCTTTTTTACTTCTGCACTTGGTAGTGAAGAGGCTCAGACACTTGTGTTTTTATACATGATATACTTATTGCGATAGTTTGATGTTAATGGGCAAAGTGACGATTTAAGGCAATCCTCAATGTGCGAATTGAGGATTGCCTTAAAATATTTGCATAAATAATTATTCCCACCGGTATTATTGTAATTAGGCGTTTTCTATCAAAAATATGCTTGATGTAAAATAAAATATTCCACCATGGCCATGTAATCTGTTGTTGTTTTATTATTTCATAATGTCTTCCTGTTTTCTCCCTTTCTTCTCTCGTGCATCTGTGCTGCTTATTGTCGTTGTTTTTCCTCTACTCTCGGTTTTCATATTAATGAAATAAAATGAATGTATTTTTAAACCAGATTGAGCCGTTGTTATCATACTACACTGTAAATATAAAAGAGACACGTTGGAAGTTCGACTTTAAAAACAAGCTGAAACTAAATCGTGTGGAATAACGATTGTGATTTGGGCTTTTATCAATTCCGATAAAGTTATTAACGTGGTCTTATGGTTCAGAAATTTAAAAAAAACACGACATGATTCAAAGGAAGTTTCCCCTGTTTGTCAGTCTCTCATATCAGACAGGAAGAACACGTTAAGTTGGAGGAATCATTATGGTCACATGTTAATTATCTGCTGTCTTCATTTAATCAATGTTATATTGATGAAACAGCATTAATAATATTTTCAGCACACATATATATATATACACATATATATATATATATATATATATATATATATATATATATATATATATATATATATATATATATATATATATATATTAATAAACAGGTGATTTCCTGTTGGGCCTATTTAAGACATATTGTAGACCAGAAATAGATTTAAATGATAAATATTCTATATGAATGTAAATTGTATTTGGTCATAAAAAAAAAACGTGACACAAAAAACAACAACCACATGGTTAATACAAAGGCAGCTCCTCTCAAAAAAGAAAATAGAGAGGAGCTGAGCAAATGGTTTCAATAGATGCTGGAGTCACTTGCAATTATAAGAATTATCCTGGCCGGGCCCTCCACTGCTAATCAGAGTCTGTGATATGTGTGTGTCCTCGTGCAATCAGGCGACCAGTTGGAGAGCCCGGGCACGAGGACTCAATAGGGCTAATCATCATCAGCTCCCATTGCCATTTAAAAAAGGTGAAATGATCTGCGATTAAACCCCTGCTTAAAGAAAATATAAGAGTTTTTATTTTGTGTCTCTTTGTATCAGGAATACATTACAACTGCGCATTATTTCATTTAAATATATTTATAAAAAAATAAACGTTATAAAGGGATGATTTACGTGACAGCTGATCGGTAAGAGACGTTAAAAGTTTATCATTCACAGCTCTTTAAATAAATCCCCCCCGAGTTCAAACAACGTATAGGACTCACTCCCAATTTGACTTTGGCGCACAATGTGTCCGCGTGCACACAGCAGTTGACCTCGCATAAACGCCTTTTATCCGAATCTAATTTCGCGCAGAGTATCTCTCTCCGGGGAACAATTGTTGCGGCACTTCTCTCTCTTCTTCTCTTGAAGCCCAGCGCATTGTTTTTAGCCGCGGAGAGAGAAACATCTGCCTTCTCCTCCCCTCCCGACTCCGATGGCCCCATCGGCCCCCAATATCCCCCAACAAAAGCCACCGTTGTTTTACGCTGTCCCTTGAATCCAGAGTACTTATCATCAATCAAAATTAATAATAGCTGATTGGGTTGGTGTGGTCAACGATTATAGAAGGGGAAGGGCTGGAGCAGTCTCTCTCACACCGTTTTGCAGTCAATGGTGGAACCTGGCAAAAGGGGAGGAGGGCTATTTGGTCTCACTGGGAAACTACCGCCTCTCAAGACGGCCAAGAAGTCAGAGGCTGAATAAGGAAATGAAGCGTAATTTGAGGAAGATGGATGAGCCCCCAGGGAAACACCCCCTTTTCATTCCCCTTGTATTGCAGATGATAACCAATGCGCGCTCTCTCTCTCTCTCTCTCTCTCTCTCTCTCTCTCTCTCTCTCGCTCTTACGCGCGCGCACGGACGCGTCACATAGGCACACATCGGAGAGGGGCTGGAGGGGGGGAGGAGCTGCAGAGAGGGGTGGGTGGATAGATAGAGAGAGAAAGAGAGAGAGAGAGAGAGAACGTGTGTTTATGTCTGAGTGTGTGACAAATAAGAGGGGAAAAGGTAGCGGTGGGGCTCACAACAAAAGCGCCCGACCGCCTTGACGCATCTAGAGCGCAGAGATCCGGAGAAGCAGTCAGTCCACTCCCGGGGATGACAGGACGGCACAGGATCTACTTTCAATCCACTCAGTCTCTGCACTGAAACTTTTTGCGCGTCGCCGACGGGAGAGAAAGAAAAAAAAGGACACCTGCCTTCCAAGTTTCCACCAAATAAAAAGGTGTTTTTCCCTGCAAAAATGCAGAGACCAATCGGCCACGGGACGGCGTTTTCAATCGATTCCCTGATCGGGACCCCGCAGCCCAGACCGGGACACCTGCTCTACACGGGCTACCCGATGTTCATGCCGTACAGACCTTTGGTGATGTCACAAGCTTTGGCACACTCGCCTTTATCGTCTGGTTTACCTCCACTCGCGCCTTTGGCTTCTTTTGCGGGACGGCTCACCAACACGTTCTGTGCCAGTTTGGGACAGGGGGTGCCATCCATGGTGGCGCTCACCGCGACGATGCCAAGCTTCTCGGATCCTCCGGACAGCTTCTACCCACCGCAGGAACTCCCGGGTCCCCGTTTGAGCGCCGCGGACCCCGGAGCGAGGAGGCAGGAGAGTCCGCAATCTGACGAGCTGCACAGCCGGGACAAGGGCTCCGAGCGGCTCAACTTCTCGGAAACTTTTCAAACAATATCAGGTAAGCTCGGCCTCTACTTCATTGCTTTACTTATTTATGATTGTTCATCAAATACAAACACTCACAGCTGTTGCGTAAAATATAGTGACCGTTGTGCGTAAAAGGCGTTGTTGGCCCATGGAGAAAGTGTTTGGTCTAAGAGATGCAGTCCAATTAAAAATAAAAAGTCAAACCCATCTTGCATCAGTTTTTGCCATCGTGGCAGAGTAACAGAATTATGAATGATACATGTGTTAGAGCACACATTCATGTGGATGCAACTTCATGGTGACCAGATAAAAACATTTGGATTTTTTTTTTTTTATTGACCTGAATTCTGAATTGTTCGTCATACTATTTAGAACAAATTGGAGGGCATGTTTTAGAACGTTTTAAGGAAACATCAGTATTCAGTGATTTTGCAGGGAGATGAAGTTGCCAGAAACAGTTGCAGTGACAACTTACAGAACAGGGCAGCTGTAAAAAGGCCCAAAAGGAGTCGAGTTTATGTTGCTGCTTGTAAATCAACATTTGGAGTGTTTTCAGCTCACTAGTTATCTCTCCCAGCTCACAAAAAAAAAAAAAAACGTGATTGATGTATAAACGTTTTGGAGACATTGCGTAATGGATGCCCCCTTGTTATTGGGCTTGCAGACTCAAAAGACTCAACGTGGATGTTGTCTGTTCTTTCCTTTCCTAGGTGAGACCAAACTGTACAGCTCGGACGACGAGAAGCTGGACCTCAAATCCGCAGACACCGCGTGCAGCGACCGGGAGGACAGCTCCGCGGACAGCGAGAACGAAAGCTTCTCGGACGGCAACAACTGCGGCTCGCTGTCCCAGAAGAGCAAACTAAAAACCGGCTCGCAGGAGGCGCTGCCGACCGGCGGCTCGGCGGGGAAGAGCCGCAGGAGACGGACAGCTTTCACCAGCGAGCAGCTGCTCGAACTTGAAAAGGAGTTTCACTGTAAAAAGTACCTTTCTCTGACTGAGCGCTCCCAGATCGCGCACGCGCTGAAACTGAGCGAGGTGCAGGTGAAGATCTGGTTTCAGAACCGCAGGGCCAAGTGGAAACGGATCAAAGCCGGCAACGTCAACAACCGGTCGGGGGAGCCGGTGAGGAACCCCAAAATCGTGGTCCCCATCCCCGTGCACGTCAACAGGTTCGCTGTGAGGAGTCAGCACCAACAGATAGAGCAAGGGACCAGGCCATGAACTCATGATGAAAGTCACAAATATGAATACTGATTAAAAAAAAAAAAACTTACATTGACTATCTTCCACTGATTCGTTGAACGCATGAAGCACAAACATGGAGGATTCGATTTTTCTTTTTTTTCTTTTTTTTTGTGTCTGAGAGGTGAGACGGTTTGCTCGCAGACAGATCATTTATGTGGCGATACGCTGTCATTTTTTATTTATTGCTGTGAATATGTAAATATAAATGGGTAAAAATTGGTACAGATGGGCACTATGAGAGGAGGCTGTAAAGATTTGTTTTTTAAGTATTTATATGTTGGGCCAAAATGTTCTGTTGATTATGTGCATGTCCTCATTTGGTGAAGCTGAATTTTTAGTTTTTGTGTTTCGTACAATTTGTTGACCACGTTTGCATGTAGGACGTTTTACATTTTGTTTGACAACTGAAGGAACCACCTTGGACAGATATGTGTGGGAAAAGAAAAGATGTGAAGGAAATAATGACCAAACAAGGGACAACTGTAAAGTATATTGACCTAATAAATCGCTTTATACGAAAGTTGGAATCCAAGTTGAATTATTATTGTTTAGATGGCAGAGTTAATGTGTGTTTATGGTCGCGTAAAAATGTATAGGAGTTATTGCAACCAGCGAAAATGAAAATGTGGCGACTCTGTACAAACTGCGATCATGGCGGCTATTTTGATATTATTGACCCACATTTTAAATAAAAGAAAATCCGAAAGAAATTATTCAAAATTATAATCATGAGAATATTTTCATGTCATTTCAACATTTATGAAAGTTTTCACTGGAAACCTGAAGCGGTGCAACTGAAACGTCCACAAACACTTGAGTGTGTGATGCAGTATCGCAGCTTCGTTTACTCTCGTGGTGGGTTTAATCACTTGATTTTATAAATATGTTTTTCCTAAAACATCAGTAGCTGAAAAAATAATATATATTTCTTTAAAAAAAAAAAAATACAGCAGCATCAATTGATTTCTTTTTAGGAGGCCATGTTGTCTCAAGTGGACTGATGGGTCCTCATTACTGAGAAGATTCAACTCACTATAATGAACTTATCTACCAGTCACTACAGAGACAACCAAACCGACAGCAGCCATTACTAATCTGTGAGCTACACATTTTATTTTGGTAAAATAATAATCAACGTGATCTATTAAGACTCGTTTAGGGGTTTAAAATGCAGTTTAACAACTCGGTAAAGACGATAATGTTGTTTCTGTGGAAAACAACAACATTATAATGCTTTCTTTAATAATGTGTAATTTACTTTAAAGAACTCATTTCTGGAAAGATTCAGTTTGATATTTACTTTAAATACTAACACCTGATAATAATAACAGATAATTCTTACAATAATACAAGTTTATTAGAATGACATTTAATTGCCCTAGAATATTCCAAGAAATTAAAAAAAGATCATTATTACAGATAGGAAAAAAAAAACACATTTAAAGTTCGGTTTTCATATAAATATAGACTCCTATAGCTAATAAATAAAATTACACTACAGACTATTTCTACTTACAGACCTCATCTGCAAAGATGGTGACATAGGCCACTATGGAAACTTGCATGGCAATGTAAAAATCATACAGCTGCAATAATCCAATAATCTGTAACTAAAATAATGTTTAGCCACATAGCTATCCATTTACAGGAAAGGGGAAACAGGGCTCGACGTTTTATGCAAACATTCATATGCATGTTTCTCTGAACTGGTTCCAGAAACGTCTCATGTTGGAATAATTTCACTTCCGCTCAGATGAGAGACAGTGATTGGTTTTTCCAAAATAGACTCTGGCCTCATGTTAAAGCTGCTGCAGCAGCACCTGTTGAAGTATGATGATAGGGTGAGATTCCTCAAATATTTTTTTAGTATTCTCATTTTATTAAATCAACCAGCACTCTTATTAATCAACATTTAGCCCAAATATGGAGGGTTTGTGGGAGAAAAGAAATTGAATATGTGAGGAAGCACGTTATCTGTCAATTTATTTCCCTCACACCTCTCTCACACACACACACACACACACACACACCATGATTGTTATCTCAATTTGACCTCAGCACACAAATAGACACTTCGTGACCAGGGCACCCATAAAGTTTATTCCAGCGTCCACCTCATATGTCAAGACTGTGACACTTGGATGGGGATTCATGGAGGGATCGGTCATGTGAAGGAGCGGTGGAAGTTTTTATTATGGTCCAAGAGCTGACTAATGCAGACGGTCAATTCCACGACGTTGTGCCAGAGTGCAGCGGCTATTTCGGCTCCCGTGAGCTGCGCCGCGGAGGTGACGACGAGGAGTGACACAGCTCAGAGGTCACAAGGTCACGGTGGTTGTTGTCATCAAGGTTCATGTGAGGGAGACTATTTCATTATTCCAAAAGGGAGAAGAATGGTTAACACACAGGATTTTCCAATTCAACTCAATAAACAAAATAATTGTGCTTTATTCGGCAGATTTTGTGCGTGTTGTGAATTTGTTAAACCCTTTATGAGTTGTAATGACCCCTCAGTCTCAAGACAGCATCTGTATCCTTTCACCATTCGGCTCCTTGAATCACAAATTGAAATATCAGAAGTTCTCTCCAGCGAAGACGTTAAACCATTTCCACATTCCCACCTGGAGACAGAGCGAGTCAGAGAGAAGAGAGCGAGCGAGAGAGAGAGAGAGGAAAGCGAGGGAGCTCATTACTTGCTGCTCGTGCGAGTGCAGGCTGCTCAGCGTCGACTGCAGGCCTGACTTCTTGGGAGGGTCCGGACGGTCGTGGCTACAGTGATGTATGGGCAGATGCATCAAATCGCACAAGATAAACAAGCGATGAGTTTCATCAGGGCCATCATAGCTTTAATTTGGCTGCCTAATGAGTCAGATCTAGTGGCGGAGATAAGAGTTGTCAGAGGCCCAGCTCTAATGAATTTCTTGCCACTTGTAATCAAGGTTGCCTGTCTGAGGGGGGATGATTAATGGAACCCTGGAGGATTCCCTCGGCCCTCAGCCTTCATTACAGCTAATGCATTCTCAGGCAAATTAACAGAGAAATGCAGGCAAAAGCCAACGGGGAAGGGGAGAGAAAGAGAGAGGAGGGAAGGGTGGAAGAGAGAGTGATGGGAACGGAGCGTTTATGTAAGACAAAGGAGAGAGAGGAGAGGATGAGGAGGAAGACGGCACGGTGCGGATGAAACAGCAGGAGAAGAGGAGGCAGAGAGGCACGGATGGGCTGAAATCCGCTGATTAGCGAGAGGTTCAAGGATGTGGAAATGAAGACATGAGTTTTGGGTCAGTCAGAGAGGAGCAACATGGATGCGCCGGTCAGACGTGATGGAGCTGAAATTGATAAATGGATGTTCAGGTCTAGGGGGGGGATTCAGGAGAGCAGAGATGCTCGGATGGAAGGAGCAGAGTGGATATAATTATTGGTTAAAGAGGTTGAAAGGGTGAAGGGAGGAGGAGAAAACAGGGAGCAACACGTCCAAATGAAGACAAGCTGACACAAACATGTTAGACAAACGGCACCTTAAAGCAACATTTATGTTACGACCGGGCTCATCACCGACCGCTCGCTAAACAGGCTGTTAAAGTGGCCCGTGGCCAAGCAGCCCACTGCATGTTATGGAAATATGGATTTAATGTTTGCAAATATGGTCTCGTCAGGTCTTTGTGTACCCATCCATCAGCCTCAGACCCACCTCTGCAATCTTGGAGGCAATTTGTCTGAGAAGAGGTGGGCGGCAGAGAGCCCTCCTCACTGTTTAGCTGGCCCTGATGAAATATCAAAACACACAGCAGTGCAGGCGAGCGCTCCGGTCTCACCACAACAAACACAAGTGGCCCGGGTCTGCCAAGGCGCGTGATGAATTACAGGACACGCACTTTTGATGACATTTCTCAAGAGATGCGGAAGGAATGCGATTCAGTTTAGGATCATTTAAGCGAGGCCTTAAAATGTTCTTATTCAAAGCCCATGAAGATTTTAAAACTTAGAATATAGATTTTGTTAATATTAACAATGGATCACATTAATGGGTTCATGTGAAAGAGACCATCACCCGACAGACCTTTTATTTTGTTTTGGGCACTTACTCTACTGTTTTGGTTCACTCTCAAAAACAAAAAGCTCTAAAAACTAATTGCGCGCTACCTGCCCAGCACCAAATAGCAACCAGACAGCTGGTGAACATAGCGGAGCATTTAGCCGCTAAAGAGACAGATATTTTGGAAGAGACAAAAGAAAGAAAAAAAAAGCATAAAAAGTGAATATTGGACTTCATTTGTCAGAAGGGACACAAACTAAATGAAGATGAGGTTGCTCCATGTGTGCTGGATGTGTAAATAGGCAAATATTTGCTAATATCAGCTTAAAAGCTGAATTTATGTCAATGTTGTGTTTACAGCTGGTTTCCTTTCCTCCAAAGTGTCCCAATAACCACTTAATGGATGTTCAAGTGGTTCTCAATAATATTTAATATTCAGGCCAAATGTACAACAATCTAGGTTAAATAAAGATAAGTTATAGTTTATAAATAGATCCGTTTATGTTAGAGTCAAATCCCCAGCTAATCTGCTGCAATAGATCTGTTTGTGGGTGCAAACAACTGTCATCAGATTCTGATTCAAATATTGCTCAATCCCCGATTGCTGCAGGGATATTTAACGTTACCTTTTTCTAAATGAGCCGTGCCCACTTCAAACCAGTCAGAAGAGATCAGAGAAACACTGAAATACATAACTCCTTCATGTGAAACATCCACAACACGCTCAGGCAGGACCCCATTAGTACTAGACAGGAAGCTGATTGATAAAAAATAAGTTTTCGGGGCCTTAAAGCGCGACTCGGAGGACCGTGGCTCCATGTCGAGCCAGCGCAGAGGGAGGAAGAGGAAACACTAAAGAGAAACCAGGTGATGAAGCTCAGACAAAGCCAGCCAACAGAGAGAGGAAGGGGATGAAGATATGCTGAGACCAGATTAGCAGGAAATAAGAAGTAGATTAGTGAGGGCTTGACTCCTCTCAACACTGAGACCTTTCACTTTTCCCCACGGCGTTGTGCTGCCTGACACTAAGCCCGGCTCTTTATCTTAATCCTCTTTCAGCGAACTGTTGGGGGTCCCACAAGCAGGAAGTGGAGAGAGGTTGCTTTACTTACCTCAAGACAGGCTCGGGTGATTTGCCTTTGACACATTCACGGGACTCCTCCGGTGATGTTGGATTTCTCCGGGAAGTTTGACGAAGGAACATGCAAAAGGGGAAGAGCGTGAAATGGCAGTGCTTGATGAAGGGATAGTGAGACTTTTCATTTGAAAGACAGTATCACCTCGTCAGGTCATGCACAGATGCGGCGGGAGCGGGATGGATGATGGACGAACGCACACACACTAGACAGATGTGTCGATTTCCCTTAAATGCAGGGAAGGCTACATCGTTTTATTTGAGTGTTTATTAATAGGTCAACAGTCAGCCGAGCATCCAAGCATACAACAAGTTACTCTTTAGCTTTTGCTTCGTTTCACGTTCTCAACGTAAAAGGAATTACAATAGGAAAATCAACTTGAACAACAAAAAAAAGAAAAAAAAAAGAAAAGATATTTACAAACTGCATTATAAATATGTCAAATGTACATCATTATACACAAGTACCAAAGATGTTCAGTTCATGTCGAGACCAAAACAGAAGTACCGTAAAAATATGCCTAAGGAGAAACAAAAAAAAAAAAACATATCAAAATATGGTTCATGGGTCAAAAGGGACCGTTGACCTAAAACCTGTTTAGCATGTTTCTCTAGGAGGAGCTCGTCTTCAGATAAAAGCATGAAGCTAATATTTACACGTCCATGTTGTGTCTTGGGGGGGAAAACAGGCAGGTTTCTAGTGTTTTCTTCATCATCTATGTAAATAAGGGTTCAGGTAATCACTATACACATTAAACTCCTCTCAGTAATCCCCTCGGACACTGAAACGTACTCATGGAAATAAGTTGGTCAAGTAGAAATCAGAAATAAGGCCAGTACCTCATGTACAGTACAAATCAATCGGAAGCTATCTGGTTGAATTTGAGGTCGCTTTCGGGATTTTTTGAAGAGAAAGAAAGACATTTTGCTTTCTTGCTGAGCGTTAGATGAGAAGGTCAATGCCACTGCCCTGCCTGTGCGTTAAGTATGAAGCTAGAGCCAGGAAGCTGTTAGCTTAGCTTAGCTAGCACAAAGACCGGCAGCAGGGAGATACAGTTAGCGCGTCTCTCTCCAGAGTTCGAAGATCCGCCTACAAACTTAAAATAAGCTTAAAAATAAACATGTTCTTTCTTGTTCCTTTAATTTGGAGGAAAAAAAAGAAATGTAAAAATGACAATTTGTAATTTTAGAGTGAGTAACTTGATACAACGTTTTGCTAGGCTAAGCTAATCGCCTCCTGGCAGCAGCTGCGAACGTGTACACACACACACACACACACACACACACACACACACACACACACACACACACACACACACACACCTGAGGGTGAGAGCGGCATCAACCTTCTGGTCAAGAAAGCATATTTCCAAGAAATGTAAAAACTATTCTTTTACTATATTGTTTTCTCCTTGATTTACAAACAAACTCTTTTGACCACATCTTCAAAACAGGAAACATAATCCTGAACATAAGGTACAAACACTTGCTCTGTAAACACACATCCTGCCTTTGTAAACCAATAAAATCAAGACGATTAAAAACCTTAAAAATGGCAGTTGAATAAAAAGGAAAAAATACACGGTAGACGTTGTGCCAACTGCGACTTTTTACCGTGACTATAAATTAATCTGTCAGTTGAATACTGTACATTTGTATTAACGCAAAGAGAGTCAAACTAATTTAACTTCCCTCTATGAATCTCCTTGCCCATTTTAATCCTCACTTCAGTCACTTGAAAAGCAGTTTGTCAACTCCCCAACACAGGTTGAAGCAAAAAGGAAAGTCACAGACTGTTTCTTATAAGGAGTAAGGTGAATGAACAAGAACTACTTTTTACAGACGGCTCTACATTGAAACACAGTTATGTTCATCTTGCACTGCAGGTGTCTCCTCGCCCGTGTCCTTTCTCCTCGCTTATGGACAGAAATGCCCGGCCGCTCTCTGCTGCACGCGGTCACAGACGAAGACGTATAAGCACACACGTGTTGTACAGTAATGCACGGATGCATGCACACACACACACGCACACACACACACACACACACACACAAAATCATATGTGTATTTCACAGCAACAAAAGAAGAAACGCTCTCGAGAGTACCGCTTCTACAGCCTTTGGCCACAGGAGGTGAATGGATGTTCCAGTCTCTATCTATGTCAAACAATCAACAGCACAATCTAGTCAATCGGGAAAAAGACATTGTTAATGGTGCGATTTCACTGTTTCAATCAAACGTTTAACATTCTGAATGAATTTTGATTGAAGAGGCAACGCGTACGCATCCACGTGGCTCGATGGCCATAACACATTATGCCCCTTAATTCCTTTATAGTCACGGACACTTTTACTGGAGGATCACAACGAGGGAGGCGAAGGAAATGACTCACTTTCACCCGATAGGAATTCTGCAATCAACTCCTTTATGATGATCCGAACACATTTTCCTGTGAATTAAGTATCTAAATCATTTGGACTTGCTTTTCCTTTGTATACGAATAGTATGTCATGAGTTAGATAGCTGTGCTGAAGACATGCATCATTACTAAAGCTGCAACAGCCATTGAGATCATGGAAGATTTAGTTTCTTTCCCACATCAGTGTTTTGTCACTTGTACAACTATTCCTCACAGTTTTATGTTATTATGCTTAGCCTTGGAAATTTGAAGGAACTTTCTCATTTCAAGCTCATTATAAAATCAGTTCACGTCGCGGAAGGGGAAGACATAAAAGGAAATGTTCAAGCATTAAGGAAATGCTTTTCGTAGGGTAGGTATGAATGCAAAAGTAAGTCATTTGTTTGGTTGGAGCTTAAAAAAACAAAGAGCTTAAAGCTGATCGTGATCATTTCAGACCAAGATTGAACGAATTGAACGAAATAGAAAATAATAGTATAAAACAAACAATGTACAATGTCTGAACACCCAGTTCTTTTCGGCATAGTGGAATATAAACAATGAGTCCGTCGCTCCTGATTTCTCTCCGTTGGTGACACAGAGGAGGAAATAATGGGGAAGAGGCGAGCGGGTTCGGGTTCTTTCTCGGCTGTTCGCCAGGCTCCTCCTACATGATGCTGATGCTGCGGTTGAGCTCACACTGGGCGTTGTTGTTGTTGATGTTGGGGTTGGGGTTGGGGTTGGGGTTGCGGCGGCTCATGTTGGGCGTGGCCACGGACGTCAGGCTGCTCGTGTCGATGGGGCAACCGTGCTGAAGTAAGATGTCGGCGCACTCCTGGCTGCCGGCTCGCCGGGCGTAGGACAGCGTGGTCTGGCCACGGGCGTCACGACTCTTCACGTCCACACCGTACTGTGGGAGAAGACGACGAGTATGAAAGACAGATCAGATATACGATTTCTGTATATATTTGGGGGAAATTTACAGACATTTATCAGGATTTCCTTTTATGAATGGTAATGCAAACAGTATGAAAATGGGATTTCATCTATTATGCTTTATTTGATTTGATACAAAATACAACGCAAACACTCTGTAGTTCTTTCTGATTCTCCTCAGAAGCTCATTTTAGTTCCCCCCTTTTCTTCCGTTTTTCTCCTTTGGATCTTTTTGTAATCATGATGAGTATATGGCTTAAATACCTGTATTTGCAATAGCTACTAAGGTTTACAGCTAATGTCTGACCATGCTTTGGTTTTGGTTTCTGTTTTACCTGAAACAGTTAAGTGGTTGTCCTGAACTTTAAATGGATCAGACTTTGTCGGTTTATAGCTCTTGTAGAGGGAAAACAATTGAGGATAACAAAAGAAATGTGCAATGAACGGTTTCCTATTTAAAATGTAATTTTCATCACTTGAGCATTGAGCCCTGTCCATACTTTTATTTCTTGAAAGTTCTATGACAGTACTTGACAATAAATAAAATATACAGTACATTCTGTATCTAAAAACGGCGATATATTAATTCTCATATTTGGTGAATTATTCAAACCCGCTTGGGAAGTCTTGGATCTATTGACAAATTCAAAATATTTTTGTGCGATTCTGAAATGTTTTTTGTCACACAACATGTTTATTCGCAGCTGAAGCTTCCACTGAGGTATATGTATTTTTGGGTAAAGAAATTGGGGATTTAGCAACCTTTTTTGCTTGAAATGGACTAAATCAATAAATAGATAATTCACTATTTCTTATTTTTTCCTAACAGCATGGCGCAAGCTTTAAAACAGCATTTAAACGGTCATGTTGGGAAATAAATGGAAACGCTTTATTTTACGGGTCTGTTGATTCGCAGCACTTTCCTGGGGTGCGATATGTATTTTAGTTAGTTGTGTTAAGTTCATAAGCAGTTACGTCCTTCAAGGAACTGCTCCTTTTTAAGTAAACTTTAAGAAAATATAATTAAACAGCTAGCTATGAAAGATAAAAATCCCAATCATTTTTACATTTCTAAACACTTGGTGTCTGGGGGACACACTTGTAATAAGAAACTGGCACATATGGTAAGGTTAAAGAGGTCTGCTGGTTGTTGGGAAGTCTTTCTTTTCACACCTAAACTCCTAAATCACTTGCCCAAACGCTAAATGCCTACAACAACAATGCTCATCCACCTCTGACCGTTCGCCCTCGACGCCGGAGAGGCCAACTCACCCAGATGAGCAGCTGTGTGATCACCACGTTGGACATGGCGCAGGAGAGGTGCAGAGCGGTGCGTCCGTCTCCGTCCCCGTAGGTCTCGTTAACCTCCTCCTTGGTGCCGTGGGCCAGCAGCACCACCACCAACCTCAGGTCGTCCTCCACCACCGCCCGAAGCAGCTGCTGCCCCAGGGGCATGTCCGACTGGGGCAACCCCACCAGGAACAGCTTCTGCTCGTACTTGGCTCGGATCCAGCGCTCCTTCTCCTCCCTGGAGAGAAGGGAATGACAGGGACGGCCGCAGGTCAGACGGTGGGGGGGAAATCACGGCGAACACATGTACACGACTAAGAGCCGTTTAGCGCAGGAGTTAAAGAACTTTTAAACGCATATCTCATAAGCCAGAGGCAGTGATCTTTAGACAAAGCCATGTGAGAAAGACAGAATGGAGACTGCTACGGGAAGTGTTGAAGTCATTGATCTTAGAGACTCACTTAAGTGATGTTTCTAAATTATTAGAGCACAGGAAAGCCACTAGCCTCCTCATCACAGCGGGAAATAATACAGCGAGATTGGCTGCAGAGATGAGAGAATGCCAAAGGCTGCGATGCTTTGGGCAATATTCCACTTTCTAGTGATTAAGGTCGACAGGAAGACGGTTAGAGCCGGGCCAGCTTTCTAAAGGTTACACATCTTGAACAGCATGTCTGCTGCTGACAATACAGGAAGGAGGGGGACGGATTTTTTTATCAGCGCTGTCGGCTGTCAGTCTGAACCGGTGGATCCCCTCCACAAAAGAGAGGCAGTGTGGCTCCAAGCCCCGGTCTCCCTCGGGGCGGCCGGGCCCCGAGTCAGATCGATGGGGCTGAATGGCAGCCAGGGAGGGACGGCGGGATGCGGGGGCTCCTTCACTCCAGCACGCAGCAGAGAATAGAGGCAGAGGGAAGGCTCCGTCCTCTATCGCCAGGCCGAATTATATCTTTTGCTCTCCATCTTGACCCCTCCTCCCTCTTCCCCATTTCATTCTCTGCCCACATATAAACTGTCCCAAAAAAAATAAAAAATCAATATCAATATGTGAATGACTGAGCATGCCCAGTGTGGCACTAACCCCGTGACCCTGTCAGTCGGCGTGATAAGGGGAGCAGAAAGAGGCCGTTGTTTGGATTTGTGGGTGAGTGACAGAGAGGAGAAGGTTTGCTCGGATAAGTTGAAGCAGCGACGCTGGCGAGAGTGACAAGACTCTCGTGGGACTCCCTATCAGCGTGCCGAGGCTTTGCAGCGAGTGCAAACTGACAATCACACTCACTTCAATTCCATTTCATCATCGTCACACTGACAACAAACTCCAACTGTACAACTTAATTACCAGAATCAACCTCGTCTGAGCGATGAAACATCACATCTACACATTAAATGATATATTTATCATCAAATTGGTTGGTTCACCCAATTTACAAAAGTTTTATAGCCGCACACGCACACAGTTTTACTTGAGCTAATCTTTTTGTGGGATTTCTGTTTCCACCTTAAAGCAATGAAGGTGAATGGTATTTTGTCAGTGGTGCTAACAGGATTGTAAAATAACATTCAAAAGGATAAAGCTTCTATATTCCTTCTGTTTTGAATCCCCACAAAAAAAGACCAAAACCAATGATATGTCTTTTCATGGGATTTGTCGACAATTAGAAAAATAATCCTGATCTTTAAAAAAACAAAAAAACAATAGCAATATCTTCCTGAAACAATGTCCTTTTTACTCTACAAAACCCACAGACATCGTCGGATGGACTTTCTAATGGTGACATAGCGCCTACTGAAAAAGTGCAATTAGGATAATGTCAGAGTGATAGCTCAAAACCTCCTCGAGTAAAACCAAAAAACTAAAACCACTCGAATTTAAAAGAGATAAATAGGTCATCTTGTCATTTGTGTGAACTGGCCTGAGTATTTCCCCAAATAGCAAACGTTTCAATTACAGCAGCCGCTTTAACAATAGTAGCCAGTTCAACATTAGTCACTCTCCTTTATTACGACCTTATAGCAGCTAGGTGTCAAGGCTGCCAACTTACCACAGACAGCAACCATTTTCAGACTCATATGTCAGCTGCCAGGCTCACTTCACAGAGCAGTCTGTCTTGCACAGAGGAGCCTGGCACCGGCCCTAACTGCAGGAGTTAAGGATATGATGGAAGAGGTGCAGGTCTTTATCAGCACCCCAGCCACAGATTGATTAACTGCGAAACGCCACCGGAAGCTCGTAAAGCAACTTAACCCACGTCTTAAAATAGTCTGAACTCCATTGCGTTTAGAAGCATATGGGTGCATTTTTATGATGACCTCGAGGGAAAATGTGGAGAAGAAAGCCCTATACCCATCAGACTATGGGTAGACTTTTCTTTAGGGTATACGGGGTATTATGTGAGCAACAATACAGCCCTAATGGCAGGCAATTGCAGTGGCTCAGAGTTTTATGGTGTAAGACCTCCATCAATCCCTACTCAGTCATTATGTGTGGACAAGCCTGTTAGCAAATCAATTGGCCTTAGAACTGCTCCGAACAGGAAGGGCCCGCCCCTCTTATTTCCGGTGGACTCTTTGAAAATAAGTGTGGTTTTTTTTTTTTTACTGCCAAAGAGGAGAAAGTATGTTTGAAAAACTCTCTAACTAACTGTAATCCTCAAGGCAACACACACACACCAAAAAAAAAATCTACAACCTGTAACAAAGAAATCTGAGCGCGGTTCAAATCAATCACTTAAGAGAGCTGTTGTCCAAAGTTTGTTTCAGAAAGCTCAGGCCATGAATGAGATGCCGAATCTGTGGAGCCCAGTGAATTGATATGAGCTAAATGAGGCAGAAAGTTAGCACCGAGATGTGAAACAAAAAAGGCGGAGGAGAGCCATTAAGAAGACGTCAACATCTCAGAAAGGAGCCCTGAGGACACTTTGTGTTAGCCTCCGCTACGAAATCAGCCCCGAAGACCTAGCAGAAAAAAAAAGAAAAAAAAAGGCCTCGCTCGCTGCTGATGCCGAGCTCTGAATTCAACCACAGCTATTTATTTTATTTTGCATCGTCTACTTTTACGGAAAAATAAAAAAAAAGCAAAAAAGCAGCCGGACAGTGGTTTTCTTTTCTTTTTGGTGTTGAAAAATTCCTAAACCTCTGCCACTTGAAAGCCAGAGTGTGAAAGGAAGTGGAATGGTAATCCTGCCTCTGTCTTTTGTTTGAGATAGAAAAAACAATCCAAACAGAGGTCGGGTTTAGACGGTCAGGGGGGAAACCGAGACCCTTGAAAAGGACACTTCCTCACCGCAGGAGGAAGAAAAATAAAATCAGCAGATTTAGCATGTCAAAGCGCCGGGACCGAGTAGGAGGGGAGGTGGAGAGGGAATTTTCACAGCATGGGGGGATATTTAGGAAATTGAACTGGTGGTTACCCTTATATACACACACACACACACACACACACACACACACACACACACACACACACACACACACACACACACACACACACACACACACACACACACACACACACACCAATTTCCCCACCCTGGCTTTGAGCACATGCTTGTTGGAAATGTCTCTGTTGCTTAGGGGACAGAGGGAAGTTTAAAGTTCCCAATAAAAATGCCTGTGTCTCTTTCAACTAAAAACAAGCTGCCGTTTTCTTCGCCGCAATCTTCCTCCATCAATCCAGAGTTACCCTCGAAGCTGATAATCATCGCCTCGCTTTGGACGTCGTTAAGATTTCATGTGAAAGAAATCTTGGGCAAACATCAAAATGCTCGCAGAGGCTAAAGTGTAAATGGGCTCCTGTCCAGAGCTGGTGTCCCCTTTCATTTGACTACGTAGAACCCACCTAGATAAAGGCGGCCTTAACAGTAGAGAAAGGCCTCTTTTATAATTCTATTAGAGCTCTGTCCTTTCAGCTCTCCGTTGAGCAATGGATCCTGACCCTGACTTAATTAAGTGGCAAATGGCGGAATGATTCTCCTAAACCCGGCCCACGGAGTCAAGAACACATGACTGAATTCAAATAAAAGGGGGACAAACAAGGATAATTAGTCAAGCCTGAAAGACAAAAGGCGAACGGGAATTTATAAGAAGGGACGGGGAAACTGAGACGGCGGGGGTGGAGCCAGCGGTGGAGCAGCCACAGAATGACCAATCTGACGGCCTGCAATAAAGGTGCATTGGTCCAAAGGAAGAGGAGGATGTCCGTCCCACCACTCGCCCATCTTTCAAACACATACTGAGTCCTCCTAAACAATCAAAGCCTCTGGGGGGCTCCTCCTACTCTTCCCCGGAGGATCCAAATTCACTGCGGACACATCAAATAGATGCAGTGAAGGGGAGAAATGGTGGTGGTGGTTGGTTGGAGAGGGAGGGAGGGAGGGTGGGGGTGGATTTGGGGTTTGACCAGCCTGAACAGACCTCACAGTGGGGGTGGGCAACTTGTATGGGACCGATTCCCATGCAGCCAGCAGCTTCACTTCCACAAGCAGAGGGGAGGGAAGAGACAGAAGAGTGAGGAAGAGGGACAGCAGCAGAAAGACAGAGAGGGGGCTCCGAGGGGAAACGGCGGAGATGAAAAAAAAAAGAAGAAAAAAACGCACACAACAGGGACAGAAACTGGGCCCCAAAGCTTCAAAGGTTGCTAAGGGCCAGAAATGAAGGAGCAACACAGTAAACGCCGCAGCAAAAAAAAAGTGCTAAATAAGGCCTCCTATGGACCAGTGGGTACAGTGTAGACACGCTACGCTCCGCTCGGAGGACAACAGCTGCGAAAAGAATTAAAAGACAAATATTTTCACAAGTGGAATCGCTGCCACTTTCCTCGCTTCCCGAGCGCGGCCCGAACAGATGACCAGAATTCAAAAGGTTGTTGTGCTGAGCTCTATAGAGAGGCCAAACAGGAGAGCATCTGGGTGCCGTAGGCAGGCAGAGGGATGAGTTGAATATATTGTGACATTAATGAGGTTGTCAGACTCCTCGTGATGGAGTGGCTGTGTTTTTGTGCCGGCAAGACTAACACCCTTAAATGCTCATGCTGTTAACCCCTGCTGAACCCTCGCCTCGCACACAAAGCAGAGGGGACGATAACACATGCCCTGCTTATGCATGCAGCCTGCTGCACGAACACATTGCAAATTCTCGGTCACATAAAAGGGGGGTGTGGGGGGGGTCCGTCTCTGATCTTTTTTTTCCCCCTTTCACATCATCAGAGAAGAACTTTTTGTTATGACTTTATAATGCTAACAATATTCAAACCACATTGCACGGTTAAGTAGACTTTGCCATAATGACTCAGACCTTCCTCCATCGTCTACCTGGGTCTGAGACCCAGTGGCATGTGGGCAATTAGTGACTGTGGTTCATGCTTCTCCCACACAGGGCTAATTACTGACCTGTGGGTTTCATTTAGAGAGAGAGAGAGAGAGAGAGAGAGAGAGAGAGAGAGAGAGAGAGAGAGAGAGAGAGAGAGAGCGGGAGGACATGGGAAGACCCAGCCATTCATTTGTCTTAATTAATTACTCTTCCTCCACCAGGGCTCCTGGCAAGGCCGGCTATTCTAAAAGCTCTTCGGAGAGTTGGCGTTCCAGCACTCCTAACCTGTGAGTAGCCCCGAAGCTTTGCTCGGTTATTCGGTGGAATAACTAGGGGAGGACAGAGTGCAACAGAAGCGGCGATGTCGTCGTAAACGCAATGCAAACGGCTCGGGAGGACGAGGCAAAAAAAAAAAAAAAAAAAAGGTGCCACCGCCGGAGCGGAAGGGGTTAAAAAAGAGGCAGCGGGGCCAGGTTTGGAGAGGTTAGCGGTGTGATTCATTTTTATTACCACGCAGCCCCTGCAGGCGGCAGGAGTGGCAAATTATTTCTGAAACAAAGTGGAGGGCTCTCATCAGAGCTATTACCTGCCTGTGGCCGAGGGCGGCGCGGAGCCCACAGAGGGTGACAGTGAGAGGCCCGCGCCAGTGAGGGATAGCCGTCCACATCCGTCCACGCTCCGGGACATCTCCCCCAAATGAGAACCGGTGTCTGTGTATGCGCGTGTGTGTGTGTTTGTGTGTGTGTGTGTGCCAGTAGACAATAAGGGTAAAGTTAGCTGGTGGACCTCCCCCCCCCCACAGTATCTGTCAAAATAGTCTGTGGTGTTTTCTATCGCGAACACGCCAAGCAATTAGAGGTGACGTGCAAAACACAGCGACTCCCAGGTGCTAATTAAAAGAACTACTCCCCTCCAACATGCTGACTGCGGAGATCACATCATCACGGATTTCACTGTAAAATAGCCAGGTAACGCTTTTTTTTTAACTAGGCCTCCTTTATACATGGGTTATAATTGTAACTAATGGCTTTATTAATGGTTGATATATAATGTTTTTCTTATAGATCAGTTATTATCCATGACGAAGAAGAACTTTTGGGATGTTTGACACCTTACCGTCTGGAAATCCAGATTTTGTATTTATTTTTGTATATTAGCACTTACAACTGCACACTTAATGATCAAAAACCTTTATTAATTACTTATCAAACTGCAGGCTTATTAGAAAGTTATAAACACTCAAGCATGTTTTAATGGACAACAACATTCATTACTGACTTTTTACCCAAAACATAGAAAGGATTGACACCAGGCAAAGGGATTTCTTTTGCAGGCAACCAAAATGTTCTCCTATTAATGGCTTGTAACGGATCTAAAAAGCCAGTAGTTACAACTTTATGAAAGCTGCCTTATTAGAAAGTGGTACCATGCATTTGTTTTACAATATCTAAAAACATGTGCATATACACGTGCACGTCTGCGTGGATGCTGCCCATTATGATGCCTGTAATCAGGCTGACGCTGCTGTGCAGATCTGTGTACAACAAATCTGTATATTGTGTTCTTCCGATACAGAATATCATAAGCTAAACCAATCTTGTGGATGAATGCTTTTAAGTTAAATCAAAAAAATGCAAGGGGGTAAAACTAGTCTTGCAGGAGACATTCAATCAGACAGCGAGTTGATATTCAGGTAGTTACTGAATCGTTTAGATTAGGTGTCACTAATGTTTAGTGGGACTCGGGAGCCACACACTGCCTGCCTGGGTGCCATCACAAAGCTGCTGCATGTCACCCATGTGACACAATTAAAACCCTCATACATGTGCACCGCTCACGTTAAGAGGAGCATACGCAGAAAAAAAGTGAGCCATGTCAGGATTTATGGTGTTCAAAGAAAGAAAAAAAACGTCCCACTAAGTTGGTAATAATTCATCATTTGTGATGAAGCAAAAAATTATTTGACACCAAATTTAGGGTACATTGTTCTATCGGCAACAAAATCATCAGCATCTCAATGACCAGTGCCCATATACTGTATGATATTTACAACTGCTGTGTTTTGTCTGGAGATTAGTTATGCTGCAAATGAGATTTATTGTTTGACAGGGAAAACTAATGGAGATGCTGCTGCGGGATAGGATCGGATTTTTCTTTTTTTTTTAGACAATGAAGAACCTTCCCGCTCGAGGCGACGTGGGACTGACAGTGGTAGGGAGAGGAATCAACATCAATAATCTTTCATCAAGTCCACAGTGGAGCACTTTGGCACAGATACCATTCAATAAATAACTGTAGGCCATCATTCAGTTCTGAACTGGCCGGAGAGCGCAGGATGGAATCAAAAAGGAAAAGGCCTGAGACGACCGGTGGAATGGGAAAAACTAAAAACTAAAAGAATGACAAACTGATGATTAGGAAACTTTTCATACCAGTAGTAATGTGCTGGGGTGCATGCGGAGACTGTTCCAGTGAATAGGAAAGTGGATTTTAAAAGTGCTTTAACTTTTCCACAGTGAAGTTATCCTCATATCTTGTAGTGCCACAAGAAAATACTGTTATGACATGAGGAATGCATTCATGTAATCTAAACATCACAGATTTGGTAAAAAGGTTAAACTCGTTCCTCATGTTTCTGGTTATAGGTGATGTGAGTAAAACTAATTATGGGATATGAGTTGGTGTCAGTATTAGGGTTAGGCTTATAGTATGATAGCTGTTCTTCTCTGACCGTATACATGCAATATAAATCTGCCATTTTATTTTCTTCATGAAATGATAACGCATTGACTTCAGTAATCCGTCCTTCTTTAAAGAGCTACAAACCCTCACTCTTGAATTCCATTAGTATGAGATTCATGGGGCAGTTTTCTCCTGTTACTTCATTGTCTTAATACTGTTTTAGAGTTGTTGTAATATTACTTTTTTTTTTTTATCTAATAAGAATAATTGTAATTGTTTTTGCAAGAAAACGAATAACAGGGATGAAAATATTAGCTGCTTCAGTGCAAAAACTCTGTACTGGCTTTGAAAAACCGGACAATGTCATTTCAAGGCTGAAATTAGGCCTGACATTGATTATAGTTTTCCCTATTAATCAATCTCTTTCTTTCGTCACAGATTAAACGTTTATACAGAATAATTACCCATCTCAAATTCTTCCTATTCCTAATTATGTTATGACTTGCAACTAAATACAATACATTAAATAAGGAGAAAACATAAAATGATCACGTTTTAAAAGCTATAACCTGCATTCAATTTGTTTTTTAGTTTGACTTAAATGACTATTCAATTATTCTTTTTTTTTTGGCACTTCCTCAGTATCAGTTGATACTACTTCTGAGCACTCCATAGTTTATAATACATGGATGTTATTTTACATGTTGTACGGTTTACATGGTTCCGTTATGGTGGACAACAATTATAATTGTATTATTATATTACATTTGTATAATATTTTAGCCATAACAGCTAGAGCAGTAGGGAAAAAAACAGCAATGTTTCTTTGTTGATATGTCACTTTTGGTAGCAAAGTTACAAAGCTGTGATGTTAAAACCGTCTAATGCCACCAGGGAGACCCTACAGACAGTCTTTGCTGTGACAGCCTGAGTGATGACCCGCCCCTATGTGATGGATATGTGACACGGCAACCTGGGCCCCGAGGGCCTGGCTCTTGGGGTGGAGTTTAGCCATAATGGTGTGCTTAATTACCTGCACAGCCACACAGCAGGTCATTAGTCAGACTGGGACGCTAGGTCTCACCTGTCACCAAGAGATAAACAATCCTCCTACCAGATCTGGGTTCCTCCGAGGAGCGAGAGCAGATAGGCATTGGGTTAAGTTAAGAGCATGGGGAAGTGGCAAAGTCCAAAGAGATACTTTTTAAAAAGATGGAGAGCTACAAGTTTGGTTCCAAAAAGTAAAAAAGCTTTGGTTGTAGAAGTTTGGAAACATTTAAACTGATAACAGGCTCGAACAAAGGACTGAGGCTGGTTTCAGACGTGGTTTAGATTTAAAGATCTTTCCCTAATTAGTGCTCAAATGTCAAGTGACAATCTTGATGGATTAGGAGCTAGTGAGGGCTTTTATCAGGTAAGTGCAAACCAACGTCACACACGACACTCCTTTCATGAATTATGGCCTTAAAGTGAAAGTTAGTAGAAGGACAGACGTACAAGACAACAGATACTCTGCTGGAAATGAAATATATTACATCCCTAAATGCAGAGATAGAGGGATCGAGATGCCAACGAAGGACTGAAACACAAAATACTGTGTTCTTGGCTCGGCAGACTGACACTTACAGCCTCCTGCTGCTTCTTATGCAGCATGCTGCGGCGTGATCCGCCCGTGCTGAAATGCGGGTGGCTAATAAACGGCAGGTAATGGAGAGAAGACGGCGCTGCCTCCCCGTTCTATAATCTCTGGACGCATCATTAAGCAGCACCTTTATTTGCAGAAGCATGCTAACCTGGTGCTGTCGCTGCCTGGCTTGGTGTAGCCCTCCAGAGCGCCCTCCCACACGCTGTTGGCCATCGCGTTGCCGATGGCCGTCATCACCATGCTGAGCTCCACCGGCCAGTCGTCCAGGTCCAGGGAGCGGACGCGAGACAGGTGGGTGCCCAAGTTTCTGTGGATCCCGGAGCACTCGATGCACATCAAGGTGCCCAGGTTCAGACTGGCCCAGTCTGGGTCTGCGTGATGAAGGATAAGCAATCATGTCAGAAGTAACAAGAGAAGGCTTTATAAATTAGTCCTAATAGAGATTTAAAATACATTATGATTTAATCTTGATAATCTCTCTTGGAGATAGTTTTTTTTTTTTAAGGATTACTCAGCAGTTTGACCTTCCAAAAGATAACTTCTAGTTCCGGGAAACAAAAGCAGGAATGGCTCAGTCGTCTCCATGTTGAGAGCCATGTGGAGGCAATCCCTCAATCATATCCATCCTCTGAATATGGATTATAGCACCTTAAACTTTATATTAATCTTATTTGAAGGATTTTAGCTTCAATCTTGGATCTTTGTCGAACAAATATGATGTATATCCATCATTGAGTCTTGAAGCCAACTAGGATAATGTATTTTGATGCAGTTCCTGTAGAGATCGCTAGATACTGGCTCTAACGCCTTTCACTCGAGGTAAACTGGTGCAAATGGCTCTGAGGCAATTAAGAAACAGCCCCATCAGCAAAGAGAGCGTATGGGACAATAAATTCATACCATCACTGTGGGTGTGGCATGTTTCCCTGTTAATATGGTCATTTTACTAATGCATTATTTAATATTTTGTTCCTTTTACTGAGTGAGATGCACAGACTGAGTTGATCAAATAAATGAAAGTACTGCAGATACTATAAGCTGCAGTAGGTTGCATAAAAACATGAAAACAAAAAAGGAAACGAGCCTATCGTATTCAATAAAGTCACGAGATATGAAATGAACACTGAGGGAAATAAGAGTTGCTATAGGAAATGTTTTATGTCAGAGTGATTTGACAGAACAATAAAGTAATATAGGATATGTGACAGTTACCGTTTAAGTAAATATAACAACATTATCTTAAAAGTGTAATTACGTTCGGGTCTCAATGTCACTTCTTCAAGTAGTATGTTAAGAGGCCATTCATTTTTATTTATTTTTAAATAGAGGCTTTGGGGCATGTTTCCCATGAATGAAAGGTTTTGCAGACACGTCCATAGTGGCTGCTGTTTGCTCATCCAACTTTAGATCCAGTCTCCCAAATCGCAATGAGCGAGCTAGTGGTAAACCGAAACCCAATCATTTTTTTATGTTTTATTTTGCAAAATAAAAAAAGCCCTTGTGTCATTCATTTAAAGTTCAGTTGTGTTGCATCGGCTGGCGAGTCGATAACTTTATTCTTTAAATCAAAATCAAATGTTTGTGAACGTTTACATGTAACATCTCGTTATACTCTTTGTTTCCTACCCTACAAGGCCTTTTTAAATCAATGAGAAAGGAGCGGTCGCGATGCAGAATCATACTCACTGGGTGCATCACAGTCCACGCAGAAGCTGTTCCCCCTCACGTTTCGTATGGACTGAATGGCCATCGCATCACTTTGGCTGCCTAACCGAGACTGTAAGACACGAGGGAGAGAATAAGTCAGCGGGAACTAATGATGGCAAGGATAAGAGAAGGCAAACAATTATAGCTGGACTCAAATCATAGACAACCAGCGAAGGAGAGGGAGGGATGAGGTTTCACAAAAAGGGAAAAACATGAATATGAAAATGAGGCTGCGTCTCCCCAGCATGCTGACACAAGCCGTGTTCTCTCTCTGATGTCTGTCGGTTCTAATAAGAGATCCCCCACACTGCGGTGCACCTGTCTGACAACCTCCCACATGTGACAGCTTGAAGTGGGTGAGGAGGGGCGGGGGAGGGCGCAATAAAAGGTTGTAGAGAAGGGAGGAAAGGAGGAGTGGAAATGAAGCAGCACAATTGTAGGATGATGACGATGCCGTGATTAGATGATTTTCTCCAATCCCGTTCGGTCCTTGTGATGCACGTTCATCTCTGATGACCTACTGTACCTTGTTCTTGATGCTCTCACAAGACTGCAGGCTGGCGAAGATCTGGCTCTCCACTGCTTGGACCCACAGTTCCCGCTCCTCAAACGTAGACGCTTCGAAGTTCCACGTCTGACCCGTCAGCGACACAATGACGAACTCAAAGGAATCCTCTTGCTCTGGAAAATGCAAATAAAACAACGAATTAGTGCTCGAGCAACGCGCACGATGCCGATTTGCGATTCGGGCAATCCGACTCTGCTCAGCGGCGACACGGCTCGGCAGTCGAGGCCCGGTCGTGCACGAATGCACGGTGAAATGGGCTTCTGTTAAACTCGGCAACGGTCAGAGGATTTCTCGGCACCCGCCGTGCTCCTTTGCACCGCTGCTTTGTCGCCTCAAAACCTCAAACTCAGAAAGACTAGGATACAATTTTGAATACCTTTCTGCTGGAGTTGAATAACTTAAAAGGGACCATATTGTAGTAGTAGATAGTGTTTTTATTATAAAGCAGGTGCTATAAAAAATAAGAAAAGAAAGTATAAATTCAAATTCAGACACTGCGCCTTTAAACGAGCCGTCAGCACTTCCGTCATGTTGTGACGTCAACCGCTGTACACAGTCACGGGCAGAAGTGTTGCTAAACTCTGTGTGGTTGACACACAGCTAGTCCACAGCTAAAATAACACTGCGAGAGAGGACGGCGACAGCTGACCAATCAGAGCAGAGGGAGCTTCTTTGGAGGGGGGGGGGGGGTCGAGGCTTAAAGAGACAGGGGTTAAAATGGAGCGTTCCAGACAGAGAAACATAATATATTGTTTTAACATGTCTTAGTAGAAACCCAAAATACAAGTATGAACCGGAAAAAGAACATCATATATCTTCTTAAAATTAGATTTCCTTAAGCTCTTAAGCATTTAGCTTGCAGTTATCCCAAAGTTATGAAACTCTACCTACTTCATAAATGTATAGAATCGACAGGGAAACAGATATAAAACTTCTTTTTTCTTCTTTTTTTCTAAATGACTGAAAGTTTAGTTCATTATTTCAACTTATTTTCTGGGAAATTATGTTTTGTCCCTGCATTTTTGTCACGGAGGACGCCTGTAAATGCTACAATGCTACAATGCCCAAGAGCCTTGGTCATCATTGGCATAAAGAAGAAGGCAATCAGAGCGATAGCGAATTCAAAACACAGCTCCATAGATGCTGAATACATCCAGAATCTATTTAATGCAGACTGTTTCATGTATTATTTCAATACTGTGTTATTGATGACAGAATTTTTTGGGAAGTTTATTTGTAGAAATGCACCTTGGGAGTCGTAGTTAACTTCTACTCCACCGTTTCTATGTGCGCAGGCTGGTTCTTTGATAAGAACTAAAAAAGTGCCACTTATTTTAATTTCAATACAATCAGTTAATTCCAACTTGGACCCAAAAGGTGCTGTCCCAAACTAGATATGAAGATTTCATTGACATTTTGAAAATTATTTTGAGTATTGACAGGAACTACTTCTAACATCTTAGAAGAATGCAAAGTATAGTATAGTATATTAGTGTCTGTTACAAGTCCAATAATGTTTTATAATAGTATTGGTATACAGTCTGTTTGTTGATATAATGAAAACTCACATTGCTTCAAACTGGCTTTGACAATTGTGAATCGGCGTCATCTTTTTTTCCCTCTCCTCTTTGTGTTTAACTAAGATTTATGAAAATGTCACCTGTCGTCTTCAAACAAGAGGTCTGACACAACATATGTTCCAACACATGCCGTAATGCCTCTGCTGTTCAGAGGCAATTCATTAACTCCGTACTGTACAATGTGACTCGTGTAACATCTCTGGTCTGTGCACATGCTTGCGCTCATAGCCAAATGATTTGTAATTACCTAATTATGTCTATGCAAATAGTCATCTCATTTGCATGAACCATGTTTGGAGGACTAGCGGCAAGTAGACACGAGGGGATTCTTTTCCTCCTGTGCAGCTTTCATCATTAATCATTAATAGAGGTTACATTAAAAAATAAACGCGCGAAATGAACAAAATATATTTATGCTTCCGATGCATTAATGCACTGTGCATTAAAGTGTTTAATTCTCAACTGCACGTCTGTAGTTATACAATGGTGGCAATCGGATGATGACAAGATCGTCAGACAAATCATGTAATCAAAGAAAATTACAACACTTTGTATTTATAATCAATTCAGCCTCCTTGGTGCGAGACGCAGCCCTGCGCTGGTAAATGACAGATGTCTGACGGACGCCACTGATGTAGCAATCCCTGTGGAGGGCCATCTCTTCAGGGGGAAAGCGATAATCCAATTAGCTCGACACCGACTTCAATTATCTGATTTAGTTTGTGGAATCGACTACGGGTCACGAAGAATCAATAAAGCCTTGGATGTCTCTTTATTTAGACTTACAGTGACAAAGTGTTTATGTGGGTGGGACATTTTAAAGCACTGCTGGGGATTAAACAAGAAAAATGTCTATTTGATGAAACCAAAACGGTCAACTTAAAAAGGAGCCTTAAAGTGACAGAGAATAAAAGCAAAAAAATAAAAAAAAGTTAGGAATATTCAATTAGAAAAAAAGCAAAACAGCTTGATTAATTGTAATACAGACAGTACAAATCAATTTTCCTGTCCAATATAACTTCAGGTACAATAACTAATGCATTTGATTATAATTTGTGGCTCCCAGACTCAAATGTTGTTATACTTGTGTTTTCATCTTTAAAAAAAAAAAAAAAAAAAACCCTGAACAAAGCTAATTATTCTGTTGGCTGCCCAGGCAATAAATTGGAGGCATTAAAACACTTTCATTATGGAGATTAAAAAAGCGAACGAATGGCTGGTTTCTTAAACTGATGAGTATACAAGGGACAACAAATCCAACTCTCCATGCATAGTAATGCAAGACATACTGTATCCACTAAAGAGACAGAGGACGACGTGCAGCAGGAGGCTTTACGCGTGACACCGGTGTTGTCATTACATGCAGCTCCGGCACGCCGATATAACCTTTTAATGCCGTCCAACAGTGAGGCAATTCAGCGCCGTAAGCCAAAGTAATTCTGCTCCATGTACGCATGATGCTGAGGTCAAAGCGGTCTTCTCAGAGACGGTACATTTCCGCATGAACAATGTGTCAAAGGCATCGCCGCTATCTCACGGGCCCCTGACATGATGAGCCTGTAAAAGGGCCATTAGCGCTTTCTGTTATTAGTCAATGGTTGCAGTTAGCACATGGCTAGCAGAGGAGCGATCACCTTGTCACATTAGCGTGAGCATTAACCTCCCGACCAGATCCATCTGCGGGGCCTACAATCAACAAGTTCTTGCCAATTAGAAATAAATTAAAACACCTCTGCTCGTGGGCGGACACATAGAACACAATTTAAAGCCAACGGAGGAGCCGACTGTGAAGAATGAGCGAAATATGACTTTCCTTAATTAACGTGGCATAATAAAAAGGAAATTAGAGCGTAATGGCCACGGAGCTGCAAAGAGGAAGGAACAGATAAAAAGATGCATATCTCCGTCCACCATTTACATGCATCATAATAACTGTTCAGGAACCTCAGAGGTTATTCATCAGATACTTGATGGTTTCTAGCAGCAACACAACTGATTGCAGTGGTGGGAAGTAACAAAGTATATTTACTCAAATACTGAGCTTAAGTGCAGTTTTAATGTACTTTTATTTTACTTAAGTGTTTCCATTTCACGCTACTTTATACTTCTACTCAGCTATCGATCTTTTTACACCGATAATTGCTTTTCAGATGGAGATTTTACAATAACAAAACATGTACGATAATCTCATAAAGAACTATTCATTGTTAAGGATTAAACCAATGGTTCCCAACGACAGCAGCGTCTGATTGAAGTCACAGATGTCTGTCAGCTATTAGCTGCTCTCCCAAAGAGTGACGTCATCCTAAAACTTCTCAGATGGTTTCATTTGAAATATAAACTGTTCAATATTATATAAATGGTTCAAAACTCAAAGAGGTCAATTTTTTAAAATACTATCAGATAGGTCATGTGACCCTTTGGAGGGTGCCCCACCCACTGGACTAAATATATAAAGTACCACCTCAACCAGCAACAACAATAAAGTGTTTCTTAATGCATCAATACTAACAGTCAAATAATTGAATAGATACATTTATTTCCGTAACTTCATTTGATTATGTTAAGTAAGTCGCGGGGCTGCCTCCTCTTAGACTAATCAGTCGCTCTGGTTTTAATCGACTAAGATCTCTTTCGGCAATTTTTATGCTTTTTTGTGCTAAATTACATAGTTTCAAAAAACTTAGAAGCACATCTCTGGCCAACACAAGACTTAAAGTGGTGTTTTTGTTTGATTATTTGAGGATTAGTTAATTAAATCAACTAATCATCAACCAACCCTCAATTAAATTGATTAAATCAGCTAATCAACCAGTCAACAAAATCCTGAGTGTTGGTCAAGTGCATTTTGTTAAGTAGGATTTTGAATTTCGGTCTTTTACCAGACGGAGTATTTTTTAAATAGTTCTATATTGTTACTTGAGTAAAGGATCTCCTTACTTCTACCACCATTGGCCGGCCTGCCATTAAAAGAAAGTTGTTCCTCAAATTCGAAAACCTCTAAAAAAGGTGTTTGTTTGGCCTGAAAATCAAAGTGGGACCTGAAAGTAAAGGCAGTGACCTGAGGACGGTGATTCCTCTGCCGCTGTGTGTACACGCAGCAGATGCACCGCCGAGGACCTGTGGACCAGATTAGCACCTCGGGGCGTTTGGTTGCCGAGCCCCAGCTGTGCTGTCTGCGCGGCACGCGGCAACGCGGCACCCATTCTGTCTAAGCCTCTCTAAGACCTCTGGAGACCGGTGTGACGAACCCCGGAGAGAGAGGATTTAGCCAACACTTCTCAGCCTCGAGGACTCCCTTTTTTTCCCGTCCTATTTGTGTGAACACTTTGGCTGAAATGATGACGAGGTTGCACAAGGTGAGCTATTGTTTCGGGGTGTGCAGGACGTGTTGTGTTGTGTTGTGTCGCGGCGTATGCGTGCACCAGGCAGTCACTTAAAGAAGTGCTTGCCGTTCCCGTGAATTAACGAGCAGTTGGGAAGAACAGGCCAAGGCGGTGCCATCTGTAAATGTCACAGGCACTGCTTGCTCATTTTACACATCATTAAAGCCAATATTCCTAACCTGTATCAGAGCAATCAGGAGCAGGCCATTACTGCGACAGGGGCCCCAGGGGAACCGCGACCAAACTCAGAAAGAGGAGAACGGGGAGGGAGGGAGAGAGATAGAGCACACTCTTTATCTATCTCACACACATACGCGCACGCTCCTGTGTACACACACACACACACACACACACACACACTTTTACATGCACACTCTCAAACAAACAAGGAGCACACCTTCCAACAATAAACAAACACATGAAATCAGCACCAATGCCACTACTACGCTAATAGCTAGTGCATTTAACAACAGAGCAGAATGAAAACAGGGCCAATTATACATGTATCTGTGGGCAGTGTGTACGGAGCCCAAATGAGAATCTTGTTATTCCTTTCCCTCCATACTGTGGCGCTCAGAAAGCTAAGCCATTACAAGAGTGGAGGCTCCAGGGACAGCTTTCGGAAATGAGAGCGAGTCGGGGAGTGACAAAACAAAGTATTGAGATAAACACCCACCATTAGCACAGGCAGTTAAACCTCCATTTCCTAATCCTCAGCTGGACTCCAGAGGATATTAACCCTTAGTTTCCCAAGGCGCAGGACAATAGGATGGTGGATTAAGTTGGTCTGACAATGTATTACTTGACGCCGTTTTTTGATCAACTATCGACGCTTTTTCATTGGTAGTTTGGGCACAGAAAGACCACGACTCCTTGTTCCAGTCGATCTGTAGAGGAGTCCTGAACGGCAAGACTCGTCTTCTGATCTAAACCGGCAGTATTCATGTAGCGTTAGACAGCCAGAGGTCGGGAAAGAAACCCAAGACCAGACCATAGATTACTAAAAGTAATTAATGACAAATTGAAGAAGAGAAACATCTGAGAACTAGTTTCATTAGCGGCACTGTTAGAGAGCAGATCTATTGCCTCTTCACGGCTCTCATGGTGGCTGAGGAGGCGGCTTGCAGCTAACAGTGCTAAAAACGCTAACAATGCAAACAACGCCAACACAACTGAGCGTGTTTAACTGCGGGGGGAGACAGTTTAGAACAGAGACACTAAACTTCTGTGTGGGTTTCTTCTCTTCCCAACCCCATTGAGGAGAATAGCAGCAGATCCTCAGTCTATTAACTCCAAAGGGAGAAGTGAACTTCAACACAGATTAAGACCGATTATTTTACTCCATAGTCACCTCAATAAATATTGAGGGCGGAGCTTGTAATGCATCATAGAGCATCTTTGGGCGACTCTTCTGCGACGTAGTCGTCATCAGTTGTAACCGCCTATATTTTTATAGTATGCACGAGTTAAAACATGTAATGTGTGTATATTTAGCCATCAAAGTTGTAGGGTCACATTCCACCAGTGTACATTTTAATAAAAGTCTGCAATTATGTCAAGATTTTGTTTCGGTTGTGCAGAGCTTCTACTTTTTCATTTTCCACAGATTTCCTCAGGGCAGATCGCAGCCATCCTTTTAGGGTTCTGTTTGAACTTTAGGGGTCCACTTTTCTTGACACATAAAAAAAAAAAAACGCCCTATCCTGTGATAATCACGAGTCCTTTCAATCAATTTGTATTCAATCAATTTAAAATGCAAAATAAAACTATTTGATTAAAATCCATTGTCGAAGCTTTCATTAAATAAGAGGTTATTAACCAATTTAAGATTAAATTCAAAAATGGAATTTGTCAGAAGAAATTGCCCCCAGTCCCTACGTTGCAAACACAATGCTCTGCAGAACATTACAGTTCATTGTGGCTCACGAAGAGCATGACATGCAGTGAGAGTAACGCTTTCTTCAGTCCGTTATCTTCTTTTAGGTCTGAAGGCTACGCATGTGCATTCCCAAAGAACTGCTTCAAATCAAATCTTTTGATGTAGATGTAAACAAAGACTTTACCGCCTTCGTTACATGAAAACCATTGAGGCGAACACTCGGCTCTGGTTGATTTCTGTGACCTTAGCAAAAGTAAATATGGCCATGAACCTGGAAGAATCAGGAGCCTCTCGTCCCAACAACTCCCCTCCTGCACCTCCCTTTTCTGCTCACATTGGACAAACTAAAAACCGCCCAAAACAATGAGCATTTGATACACTTTCTTTAAAAGAGAAATACATTAATGATGCTCCCTGACAGTCTGCATTAATCAAGAGAGGGCTCCCCCTGAACACAACTCTTTATCGGCCATCGATTTTCCAGTGGGTTTATGGCGAGCGACACACCGAGAAAGCTCGTCGCTGGGCGGCTGCTGGGAAACACATTACGGGGCTGTCAGTTGTCTCGCCATGCATCCTGCATCATTCTTTAAGCACATGAGAAGTTCATTACACCACACAGCTCTGACGGTGCATAGGATATTAGGGACCGTGTCCATTGTGCATATCTTTGGTGGAAGTGTAGCACCGTAGACATAACGGGGAGTTTTTACATAAACCAAATACGGCTTTAAACTGATTAGAAAAGAAACACAGCTTTACATTGATTTGAAATAAATGCAGTTTCAAATCTAATACACAGGGTTCAAATGGGATTTTAAAGCTCTTAGCTCGCCTAAAGCCTATTTGAACGTTTGCAGAAAAGATATTTATGGGCAATTACTGTCCGTCATTTATCCTTTCATGATCATAGTCACAAACTTGAGTTTGTAAAAAGATGCAGAAGGTTTTCTCCCACTTCAGTAGCCATGTAGAAGAGTACAATATTTGGAAATGATGGTTGCAGCAACAGTTTCTCCAGGCTCCCGCCCGACATCCTACACGTCCAATGTTGACCAAAATGATTCCTCACCTTAAGACGTGCACGCTGTTTTGATTTATGACGCTTCACAACTACTAAAATTCAATTTCAGCCTGCATTGCACGCTTCTGATTGCCCCGTAAATGAGATAAACTGATAGCAATTTATTCAAGGATCCCACCTCTCCTCTTGCTTTGCCTCTCCTCTCCCCTCTCCTCTGTTCTGTTCTTTCAACAGGAGACACAACTCACATCCCAGACTTGGCTGAATCCAATATTTAAGCGATACGTCTGTATTCCAGAGCATTCAGCAGAACAGACAAGGTGATGCTAATGGGAAAACCTTGCAGAGAACAATGAATGAGATAGAAAACAATGTGCGTGTTTGATGACGTGAGAAACATTCAGAATCTGCCTCCTCCTGTCTGATTACTCTTAGAGTTCCTCCTCAGGAAGTCGGGGAGTCATCCGACATCAACTATTCCTGTGTCGGTGTCATCGAGGAGATTTGATGATGTTTGATAATGCCAGCCATTAAGAGCTAGGTCCCATTAAGAGTAAGTATCGCAAAAATAAAACAGAAGTAATGGACTTTACACTTGGAAACTATGCTGCTGGCTTGCTTCTGTACATACAACTGCCAAATGATCAGATCTGAGTTTCACTTCCACCCATATCAAGATGTGACCACATCACCAACAACAGAAACCGCACCACTTATCTCGCCCCACTTATCTCCGAGATGCTGATGATGTTCCCTCTGAACAACAATGTGGTCAACAGACCCATTCAGACTTTCAAGAGAAGCTGTCAGAGACCATGATAAAAAAGTATAATGATTATAAATGCCAAGCCCCATTTAGGAGGCGTCAATGCCATTGTTGTTGTTATCCAGCGTATCAATCTTGTTGATTGATCATCCCGCTCCGGTGACATCGGTTTTATGGCCTCTGAAATGCGTCCCAGTGTTTTCACAATGCCATCCAATTAGGGTACTCCATTCATCATTGGGCTGGAGAATCATTATTAATTGGGTGGAGAGGAGACTGCCACTCCCCTGCTGAGGAGGGCCACGGCTTCTGGAGATCAGGCCTCTCCGAAGAAATGGGGGCTGAGAGTGTGCACTGTGCAGGGGGGGGGGGGGGGGGGGGGGACATATAGATACAAAGCTACACACCTTCAGTGCCTCATATGCCTATTCAATCACATTACAGAAGCTATTTTTTCATAATGGCTGGGAGAAACCTGATCGGTGTGAGAAGTCAAAATCAAATTCGAGCTTTACTTCAATGTCAAACTGCTTAGGAAACAATTTGCTTTCAAGTTTTTCCATTCCTAATTTAGTATCGGCAGATACTTTGTATTAACCTGACCCGCCAGATGGTTTGTTCCACAAAAATATATGAGAAGCTGTCATTGACAAAAAGGCAGGCCCTTCCAACACTTTTCACACTGCGCCTATTGGTCCGCGCTCTGGCTTAGCGGACACAATTTTTCCGATTTTCGAGTGGTACGTGATCCGGTGATTCTCACGTAATCCAGGGTAACCCTTGCACTGCAGTCTGTGACATGCTTTGCCTGCTTATGAAAATCTACCACTTCCTTTAACCTGCCAGTTAGGAGCTTCACTGGGACGGCGTTGACTCTCAGGTTTGCGCTTTCCCCCAATTTCTACCCACGCCTGTGTAGGCATGCAGTCCCACCAATAGGAGTCCCTCCTGCATCTCTTGTGGTGTGCTCACACGAAGCAAATCTTTACATACAATTACATACAAAGTCAACGCAAAGACGCAAATGGACGCGAGTAAAATCGCAAAATAATTTAATAACTAAAACTTTGCGCGACACAGTGTCGCCAAAGCCTATCAGCGTTGAGATGGTCCACAATGACACTATGGAGGATTGTGTGGGCACCCACGAGTTCTACGGTACGTCGTTCTACGAATATTGAAATGGGATCAAGAAAGATGTCGCTTGGGGAACAGTGAGTGAGGACGTTGGACTTCGCTTTTGGTGTGTGATGTGATCCCTGTCTGGAGTCCCAATAGCAAAAAAAGAGCTAATTGTGTTGGTTTGTAAGCTAAAATCAATTTTACACACTGACAAAGTGGCATTACATGACATAATAATGAATTAGGTATTAGTTATTATATTATTAATTATCTGGTAAGTAAACTTAACTCGGGTCTCGACAGGTTTCCATCCAAATTTTACACACAGTCACAGAATTTCCAGAAAATCAGCAATGAGAAAATGCAAATTAATGCACGTTTGCCTGCGGCTGTGCGAGCATTAGGAGTTTGTTCTTCAAGATAAATAGTTGGTGTCTCTAAGTCCTCACTCAGGTGCCATTAAACCATTGCAGAAGAAGAAGACAGCTTAACCAGATGAAAGAGCAGAACTGTTCACCTCAAACGGTGGGAAACAATACAGTGAGATGAAAATATGACATTTTCATATTTTCAGTCTCTTCAGTGGTGGAAGCCTCAGTGGAAGTGGGAAATGGGCATAAAAACAGGTGGATGCAAACTCGCTTATTGGCCCCTGTGTATCCCACAGAGCGTTTCCTTTTTGCTTCAGAAGCTCTGGTCATTTCAGAACAATAGCAACGCGATTGTGCCGTACCTTCGTTGCCTGCAGACAAGCCGTCTGGCTTTGTGATGCCCGTGCTCTTTTTCCGTCTGTGTTTCTTGCGGTTGGCGTGTGGCGAAGGAGGTGGCTCAAGTTTAGGACTCGTGGCGCTGCCCACAAAGGCACTCGCCGGATCACTCATCCCATTGGCTGAAAGAACACAGACAGAGAAAACAATTATTAATCTGTCTGTTAAATAAACAGGGTAGTTTGGATTCTTCTTGAAGTTGATCTGTCCACGGAGGTAAGTTATATATACCAAGCTGACGCTTATATGAAGTTCCATAGGAAGTCCACAAAACAGAAACTGTGATGCTACAGGAGTCGCTCATGAAGCTGAGATAAAACTCTTTAAAAGCACCTGCCCCATCGGTGGATCATCGTTACGAGGAAGATCATTTTTGAAGTTTTCAAACACTACGCTCAAAAAACCTTTGAGAAGATTGTATAATGGATGTTATGAGCGGTCCCAAAAATGACCTCTTGTATTCAACTATTAAACTTCAAAGAGTTTTTGAGACTAGTAAAAGAATATATGCTATTTTACAAATACAGAAGAAAAAAGGTTTTGTTTAACAAAAAATTGAGGGAAACACGGAAATAAAGAAAATCTACATTCATATGTATTGCCATGATGAACCATAATATAAAGATAATGAACTGCAGAAGATGGATGAAGAGCACCCAAGAGTGTCCAATTTTAAAAAAAAGAAAATGATTTGATGAAATATCAACTAGAAATTGCTCTGGCAGAGTGCTGCAGCATCATGCTGGCTCTGGGTGAAGATCTCCTTTGTGCTTAATGAGGACTGTTGATTAGTCCGCTATTAATTGTATGCGCTGCTCTCAGCTGAAGCTGCAAGTCCAGGATGAAGACAGAAATGTAAGACAAAAAAAAAAAAGTATAAAATAGAGACAGATTTGAAAAATGGGAAGCCGTGTCTTAAAAAACAAACTTAGCTGGCAGCTTCAATTTAACTTATTCAACTCGTAAAAAATGTACGATTATGTATCGAACGTGTGAATGCATGAATCACTGTGAAATGACACGGAGCTATGAATAATGAATGACATTATGAGCTTCATTGAAAGCGTCATGCAAAGTAGCGGCGGGCTTGTCACACATCCTGCGGTAAGAGTTGGAGGCGACCAGTAGTAACCGCGTGGCTCTGGCTTTAGATAGAGCGAAGGACAGGTAAGGCGCCATCAGTGAACAAATGGTTACCTAAGTTAGCCGGCGGCAAAAGCTCTCTATATGACCGTCTGAGAGAGTGACAGGGGGCTAAGAGCCGGCTTTGTTTCTTGTAAGTGATTTTATAAATGTGATATTAACCTGTGCTACCGTTGGGCAAAGGGATAGGAGGGATGGGCCGATAGGAGGGGGGTTGTCAGCTTGCCATCTTTCTGATTTCCTGACATTTGACATCACTTTCCCTTCTTTCCCCCTCGGGATGCCATTATGAATCTGGGGAGAGCGGGGGCCAGGGCCCTTGGGGAAGCAGGGAGGGAGGGTCCGGTAGATGGGCCCCATATTGCTCTCCCCTTTACCACCCTGTGTGGTGCTGGCAGCCTCCTCCATTGTCTCCCATCAAAAGCTCATTGTAGTGTGGCAAACTCCATTCATTTCCCGGTGCACCGTCCCCAGCCCCAGGGGTGGAGTGCAGGAGGACAAGGGGGCTAAAAGGGATTATTGCTGTTGTCGTTGCCAGTTGCACATGCTATAATGTGCGGCACTGTGCCATTAGCCAGTGTACAACATTAGGCCTAATTCGGTCATTACCTTTAGGGAGAGGGGGGAGTGCGATGGGCTCAGCGGGGGATTGAAGATGCTAACGTGGGGGGAGAGCGGAGCTCTCTCGGCCGGGGGATGCATTGTTTGAGCGTGGGCAAAACATAGGAGGCAAGGGCAGCACCTGAGACACACATTGTTATGTCTGGACTCGACTTGGAGATTAATCTTGATGAGAGCTGATGTGTACAAACGACAATGTCGTAACCATAAAATGCTTAGAACTACTGGCATCTTTAATTTGTTTGAAAAGAAGTGACCATCCTAAGCAGTAGTATTTAGCATAAATAGTGAAGTGCTAATACTCACTCTTCACATTACTAAACGTAACATTGGCGCCTTTGCTGGACGACGTACATTAAGTAAGCTCTCTGGTGTTTTTGAATGGCAGCACGCAGCCACACATGTAGCGGCTCCTCGTCGAGGCGTCTGTTTCAATTTCCCTGCTCTCTTACAACAGCCCCCCTGAGACGAGTCATTAGCTGGCTCAGACAGCTGGGGGCACAGGGGTCCTCCATGTGGCCCCCACCCCTCCCTCCCTCCCACCCTCCGCTTCCTCCTCCCGCTCCATCCCAGCGTCTGTCCCGCCAGCACAGCTCCGTATGGCGGGTGGAAGACTCCAGCTCCGACCTGCCTCCGACGTGACAGCCAGCATTTGTTTAATGTCGCTTGAGGTTAAAGGGGAGGGCTGCCCCTCGGGGGCCCCAACCGTGTCATAAACACCTCTAATTATCAATTTCTGCCCCTAATGTTGTGGAAAATGACCCCGGCCCTGCTCATCCTGCACCCCCCCTGCACCCTGAAACATATACGGGGGTAATGCACCTCCCTTTGTTTGCACCAATCAGGCTTTCAGAAGTCTGCACCATGAAGGTATAGGAGCAGAGGATGGATCAAACCGCAGTACACGTCGCTGAGCAACAATATCAAAGCACCTGGAACCTAATGGTTTTATATAATGTAAAGGCTCCTGCCTTTAAGCGCCTCTCAGCTCTAAACTAGGCATGACTGGTAGTTTAGATTTTGTAAATTGAGAATTATGAAGTTAGAACTGGACTGATTCCACAAGCAGAGTATCCGCTGTGGCGTTATTAGCTCGCTGTTAGTGTGTATGAGGGCCATCAGGCCCAAGCTGGGTAATGAAGCACACTGGGGATCAGGAGTCTCTTTCCCCACTCAGCCAATATCACCTGGGCAGCCGAATAGGTATCAGTCTAACCTGTGATTACAGCGCATTACACTCCCACTATGGAGATGACAGTTTAAACACGCTCCAGGATGAAGACTATGGGTGAGACAAAGAGGGGGGGCCGCTAACAGCTTCCTGCCTTCACCAAGGCCACACTGAGAATGAATGAGAATGGAAAAAAAAAAGGGGTGAGAGAGAGAGGCAGAGAAGGGGGGGGGGGGGGGGAGTCGTTTCATTGTTATTCAAGAGGCTCCGGGTGAGGAGCACTATGATGCCGCCAGGCCCCCTTGACATGGCAGCCCTGCCTGTCCTCAATCAAAGCCAACGGCTGCAATTAATGGCAAAAATTAGAAACAATCACCGCCTCCCCCTTATTATCCTCAATTAGAGCGTACTAATCAAGGCCTGATCGCGCTCTGCTGCTCTCTCCAAACTAAATGTCAAACTTCATTACGGCCTAGCGTAGAAATCAAACGCCCCACATGCTATCACCCTCACATCGGGAGGCCAAGGTATAAAGCACAGTGCCACAGGAAAAGGCTATCCGTGCATTAACTACCTGTGTCCTGATATGCAAACTTGGTGGAGAAAAAGCACTTATATATAAATTATAGTCTTAGGAGGACGAAGAGAAAGGCAGCAGTGAAAACTTTTCATGGAGGGCTTGTATGGACAAATATAACAATGCGAGAATTATTTTCAACATGGACAAATCTCCTGATTATTTTGTCAATTAATGTCATTTTCCCATAAAATGCAGAAAGAAAGTAAAAAAATTGGGATTTTCAAGTTCATAAAATGGCATTTTCCAATTGCTTATATTGTCAGGCAAATCGCCTAAAACACAATATTTATAATTGACTAACATATATGACAAAGAAATGCAACAAATCCTCATGTTAGAGAAGCTGAAAACTGTGAATAAATTAATCGATTATACCATTTTTTGTGTCGCTCAACTTAACTATTAAACCAACTTAGCGTCAATTTCCCACTCGGCTTGTGTTTTAATAAAAGACATTCCATTTTTTAAACTACATTTTGGACAGATTCTTTGCATAATTTCACTGGTTATATTTTTTAGGCCAAGAGATCAGTGAACCAATATATCTCTCTTCCACCAACAGGATTATATTGAATTAATTATTGAATCGTCACCCGTGGCGAGCACTGATCTACAGTAATCTTTCGCCTTTGGAGAAGTGACATTACTCACACTTTGACCAGGACTTAAGTTATTGTCATCAGCGAGCCCGTCACGTTGTCAGACGACTGTTTGAGCCTCTTTGCTTTTAATTCAGGCTCAAAGATTGAGGCGTACGAAGGAGAGCGTGATCTAAACAAGCATCCGCTGCATTAAGAATGGCCGTCTTTATGAATGCAAGCAATAGAAAAAAAATTGAGCCGAGATTTAATCAAAAATATGCGCTCAATATTCAAGAGACGCTGCTACCTCTGCTTCTGCCTTTGCTCAATAGGTTTACAAATGAGGACATTCTTTAAATAATATGGAAATGGTTACCTGGCTAAGATGCATTCATTCTCCAGTGAATCATCAATCTGCTGTTTTTGCATCTCAGAATCACATTTTATGTTAACCTGCAACCTTCACCAAGGATAATGGAGTGATTGGGCCAGGTTCAAGTCAATTCAAAATGGCAAAACATGAGCACGCTCCTCTGTGGAACACCCTCTATTGATTATTGAAGGCACATTAGGATGAAAGATAAGAGGGTCGCATTTCAATCAAGTCTTTGTTTTCTGATAGTCCGGTCACACTTTACACTACAGACGGATTCTGCCGCCGCAATTTAAATTCTTAAACTGTGAGGAGACATAAAAACAAGATATTGCGGGAAAAGTTGTTGCTTCTGGAGTACATTACAAGCCTTAAACTGTCGGCACCGACTATGCACTGATTACAGAGACGCTCCCTTCCCGAGGACGAGCAACATATCTATCATTTGACGCAATGTTTCTGCTATTATTTTCAGCTCATTTGCCTCATTCGAGCTCATTTGTGGTTACCTTAAGAGTAGCATGGAAATAATTGAAGAAAACAGAATAAAGGAGCAAAGTGTGGATCTGATTTAGTTGAAGACTGGATGCTGCTTAATGAGCTATGTTAATATCGAGGGCTTCTCAGTTTACCAAACATGAAAATGGGAAAATTCTCCTTGTTTTCTCAACACAACGTTTAGGAACTCCCTATTTGTCCTCTGCAGACCGTCCTCCAAAACGAACGTCCACAAACATCCAGTATGACGCCTCCCACACACACACACACACTCCGTGGAACAAAAACTCACAGGCAAACAGCAACCCACACACACACACGCAAGAAAAATAAAATAAAAAATCAGCGAGAACGCACACACATGCACAACGCAGACTCGCGCTCATTTATTTGAGGACCCCACGAATCTAAGTAATTCTGCTTTGGGCGTGCTGCTGATGGGAGACGGGGGTAGGGGGTGATGGAAGTGCCTGCGTCCAGGCAGAATTGATCGTTTGGCAGCTCCAAATGAGAGACAGGCTTGTCTGCGGAACCACGAGGGCCGTGCAGTTGGACTCCAGCAGCGCTCGTAAAGTGCGCTCTTTAAACTGCCGGGGCCCCTGGGAGCCCATGGGGAGGGGGGGAGCCGCCGCCGCGCTAATGAGAACTACCAGAGTGCAAACATGCATGGAAATGACTGTTATTCTGTTGATGTGCATTTAAGTGCTTTTTTACTGCCAACCACAAAGAGAGGGAAATAACTGGTGATGAATGGTACCCCCAAAAAGCATTCATTTTCCTCTTCGGAAGAAAAGAGAGGAAAACAGAGGAAGGAGGAGGAGGGGGGGATAAGAGTAAGATGGAAGGTAAAGACAGGATGGGAGGGGGGGGGCGTAGACATGAATATATTATCTCACTTCACTCAAGTACAGTGACAAGGTGCAACGTGACGCAGAGGCAGCGAGCGGAGACGCATCGCAAGTTAACCTTCACTGTTCCCCTCGCCTCCGAACGCGGCGCTCCCATCAGGGCAGCAGCCAAAAAAGGTCACAGCGATCACAGCCCTGATCACCTAATTATAAAAAGAAAAAGAACGAGGATCGCGCGCCACCTGTGTAAGACGCTTTGGGAAATGGCGTCTCGCACCTCTTGATCAGATCAGATCTATTCCAGTTTGTTTTAAATCCCTCTCGTAACGTGAACATTTCGGGTCGCACAATGCGTGGCGATGACTTTGTGAGGAGATTTAGGGGGACATGAGTGTAGAAAGTGGGGGTCTTACGGGGGCCGCTGCTCGTACTGGTGTTGATGGCTTCATTCCACTGGTCGGCGCTGGACACGGAGAAGGAGCGCTGGTGCATGCCGTCTTTACTGCCGCTGAACAACGACGCGCCCGTCTGGAGGGATGAGCTGCTGTTGGAGTGAGGAGCCCCTGGAAAATAAAAAAGACACAGGAAAATGAATCCTGATTTTCTTTTTCTCCTCTTTTTTTGTGTATGATGTTCTCTACAGCGGTTTGATTGATCTTTTTTTTTTTACAAAAAAAGTCTGTAAAGAAGTTATAATGACGTAACGGGAGTTCACAGTTTGGGGTAGTTTCTACAGCAATGCAAAGCTGCTGCCGCCATATTTGTGCACATCCCTCTGTCAACTACCCCGCTCACACACACACACACACACACGCGCGCGCGCACGCGCGCGCACGAAACCCGTCTCCCTCCGCCTCTGCCTCTAATTAGCCCTTAATTAACAAGATACACTCTGAACGCTAATTATCTCGCCTCATCCCTCTGACTGCCACATCGATCTCCACTGGCGTCAGCAGGCGTTCTCTCCCTAACTTCCAATCAGGCGAGCCACGGACGCCTGGCTCTCTTTACTAATTCATGGGCTAGGCTGCGCCGTGTGGGGTCCTTCCCTCCTGTTCGCGTAGCAGTCGCTACGACACATCCTAACTACTCTGAAGAACTCATCGATACACTTCCAGTCATGTGCGGGGAATCAGATTAACCGCTTCAGAGTTGCAATGCATCAAACCGAGTAGTACTTTGTCATGTGATACCAGAATTTGTAAAAATGTTAAAATATATTAACAATACACTAATAAGAACATATTTTGTATGGCCGACAGGAAAAAGGTTGGTGGGTTGTTTATCAATAAAATAAATAAATGTTCACAGTAATTTTACCCTAAAAGTTGCTCGACAGGCTGCACACAAAATTCTAAAAACCATACAATTTAAAAAAAGGTTAAAATGTGTTGTTTTGGAAAACAAGCCACATCTCCAATTTTCTCAACCACGCTTTCTCATCTTGCAGGTATCACACGTCAGGACCTTTTATTCAATAATTACCAGAGAATATCAGTTTCTGATTGAGGTGACAATAACAGAAAATATATAGTGTCTGGGTCGCGTGTAAAGTAAACTAAGCGGCACGGGTGCTTGTTAGGATAATATGTCCTACTCATTATCTCGAGTAATAAGTGTATCAAATTCACATAATCATGTCTAATTAGTATCAGTAATTATCTTGTTGGGCCCAGGAATATTAATCTTCAGGTCCCAGAGGGGAGGGAGCAGAATCGCAGCAAGAATGGGAGAGAGAGCGAGGGAATCATGCTGAGGAGCGCCGACTAAATTAGCATGCTGAAATCAGAGCAGAGGAGGAGGAGGAGGAGGAGGGAGAGGAGGAGGAGAGAGAGCTGAGGAGTAGCATTACTGAAAGAAAATGTGAAACTTTTTTTTTTTTTTAAGTGATGGATGAATGATACATTAAATCAGCTGATATCTTTCCGTAAAAAAAAAAAAAAAAAGGCTTTTGGATGCTTTTATCATTACTGAATTACGATTCATAAAAAACACATCAGGGCCGTTGTTTACAGCAAAAACCTCGTTTATACAGATAGATGTTTAATCGTGGGTTTCGACTTAATTCTATTTTCTGCGACTAAAAGATGTACTTTTCTTTATTTCCGAAAGCGTGACGTCTGACTCTTATACACCTTAAAAAAGGAAAAACAGGTCAAAAATAAATATTAAAAAAATTAATCAAAAAAATCTGTTAGATAACTACAAGGCAAGTTACATTGATATTTAAAATTCAACAATCACGTCTAATTGTCAAATTGGATGCTAATGATTAATGAATTATACATGGCTGTATCCATTAGTCCCCAGAGACCACTCCTGCATAAAGGGGAGGATAATGTAATTACAGTGGAGAAATAATCAGCTTGTGGCATTAAAAGAGCACTGTACCCGCAGCCCCAGCCGGGCCTGACTCCATGAGTCTTACACAGTTAGTGCCGGCTCTCTGGTGGACGGACGGGCATGATGGACCCGACACCTGCAAACTGACGTCCAAAGGTTTAGATTCTGATGTGGCCAACTTTGCGTCAGAGATTTTACTGTTATCTGCCTTTACTACATTTTAATGCAATACATGTTTAGAATAATCATTAAAAAAAAAAAAAACAGTGGTGCATCAGAACATTTTAGGAGCAGAAAGGTGAGACTGTCAACATGATGGTGCTGTTTCATAAAGGCCGTCTGCCTATAAAGCACAAACATCTTTCTGGTGATTTCCTGGAAACATTAGTTTTGTCTCTAAAGTCTGAAATCATTTATTAACAGCAATCGAGACCTTTAGTGGAAAATTGCATGACACGCAGACAGGGAGAAAATAAAGTATATTTATACAATTATTAATGTACGTAAGTATAACTATAAGGGTACTTGAGTTTTTCCTCCTACTTATACTCCATTCTACTTGAGAGACTTGTACTTTAGCTTTATTTGACAGCTTTAGGTACTTAGTAAATTCATATTTTGCATATAAGAACATGATTTATTATATTTTTTTCTTCTTCTATATGATCCAATTTGATGGATTAAACTACCCAACAACATAAAGTAGAAAAAAATTGCTCCATATATTATAATAATAATTTCAGATTTAATGTTATAACACTGACACCTGCCATTCTGCTGCATAATAAGTACTTTTGATACTTTCTTCTGCACATCTGAGGTCACATTTTGATGACTTCTACTTAAATAAAATATCTGAATACTAATTCAACCATTGCATCTAAATATAGTAATTAAAAACAACATCAGCAAAGAGGAAAGTCTCCTGTTTAACTAGATAAAAATGCACTTTTCTAATAACAAATATAGCTATACAGATACATCTATACGATTTCAAGGTCAACTTCTGCACAATTCCTAATGTAAAAACAATGGAAACTAAAATACAAAGCAGCGTTATGAATATGTCTTGCCGACTGTATCTACATGTGTGAAACAAAAGCCATATAGTGTGTTCTGCAGGCGATCCAGGGCTGCGGTGTTAAGTAGAGGCGATGGATTAGCGGGGAGCAGCGCTGCCTCGCTCCTCATTTCTCTTTAGGCCGGGCCGTCAGTGGGTTGATGAGCCGTGACGAGGCCTGACCCCTCCGTGGAGTTGTTGCCATTATGTACAAGTAGTGGGATAATGAAGCATTCATGCTAATGTGGGCCGGGGCAGCACATCATCTGCGGCTGTGTGTAATCCACCACCGCCATCATCCTGACCACCGCTCCACCCCCACCACACTGCTGCTGCTGCCAGTCCCCACAAGTCACTGTGCATCATATATCTACTAAAACTGTATGCCTTAAACCAACGTTATGATTCTACTTCAACCCTAGTGTACGACAATAACACCCTATTTTCTTTACTGGTTTAGATATCTCGCTGTTAGGACAAATCTACGATTTTATTTTTTCATCATTTAGGCCTTTTGATAAGGTCTCTGTCAGAGGATGCTTGTCGACATTTCCAGCACTGTTACTATGCAGGTTAGTTTACAAAAAGTGTCTATTTGCACCCAGGTGAGAATATTCACACAGCAGCTATCCGGATTATTTACACCCGCCCAAGTTGAATATGATACTTAATTTAGCTCAAGTAAGCTCGCCAAATTATTTTGATTTAGTAGTCGTATAAACAGTGACAAAGTATGTGTAGGGAGTGGATGATTTGGTCAAATTCAAGACTTTTACCCAGGAGACTCGGAGTTTGAGTCCTGTGACAGTTTTCTGTCAGTTTGGTTTAAGCAACAAAACTACAAGGTTAGGTTTAAAACACATGTGCACAGCCTCCAGTAGGCTACATATACACATACAGTATGTGGTGTGGCTGGATCAGGTGCACATAGCATGCATTGTTGGCTTTGGACACTTGGGAGCTAATAGCATCGGACTTAAAGTTAACTAAAACAGACAAAACAGATCTGGATGCAAACTAATACTCTATTGCCTCCATTGGACAAATAAAAAGGGCTGACTAAACGTTTAAAATGGACACACTTGAGCTCAAGTAATAAAAACTACCGAACAATAAACTCTACTCTAAAGTTCCTACAAGAGACCAGACTGCACCAGTGTTGGAAACTGGCAGGGTCTGCTGGTCAGTGAGTACGTGGCTCCTGGTTCTACTGGTTCTACTGGTTCCACTGGGCTAAAGATTAGCGCTGTGGATGAGCTCAACACTTTCCTGAAACCTCCACCTTTTCCCCACATGCATCCCTCTCCCCCAACGGGATTGATTCAAAGTGACTGGTTCCCATTAATACTTTGATACAATGTATCTGTCGCCGGTGACACGGCAGGATGCGTGTTAACAGGGAGGATCATATTTAAAATGGTTCCGCTCAGCACCCAGCAAAGGAATTAAACCTGGCCGCTTGGCAAACTCGTGGGCGCATGCGTTCTCTCATTTACTCTCTGTCTCCTCAGCCTCTCCTCTTCATCTTCCCATCTCCCCCATCCACTCCGCCCCTCCTTCGCTCCGTCGCTATCCCTCTTCTCCCAGTGATTATAAAGGTCTTTAGATCTAAGGAATGAATGAATTACCAAAGGCACAGACAAGGCTTGTGATTTGGGCGCCGTGAATGAAAAATTACCCCTTTGTTCCCTTCATCAATTGCACGTCTAATGAAATCAAAATCCCGATCGCATAATCAGAAGATGGCCCTCCACCCAGAGAGAGACCTGATGTGATTTGTAACCTTTCTTTTCCTAAGTGGAGATTAAGGCAAATCTCCCACACATTGTTCCCCGGTGCACACGTGGACGGCAACCGACAATCTTGGGAATTTGTCATTGAGATCGAAGAAATGAACAACAAAAGAAAAAAACGCACCAGTTCGTGCCGTTCCCCGCTCTAAAAAGAAAAGTGGCTCATCTGGCCTGTTTTTTTTCCACGGCCCTTTGTGTGCCCCCCCGATGACTCCCCTCAACCCAGCGCTCAAGGTGAACAGATCCAGCGTCCTCTCTGCTCTGTACACTCCTACATCTTCCTGCCTTTGACTGATAAACCCGTACAGCAGCGGCCGGCTTTAACGGGACCCCGCCCGGTCAGCGCTAATGGTCCCTGCCGACCCGTCTTTGGCACCGTACCCACTCTGAGCCGGTTAGCTTTAGCCGGAGCGATGGAAACAATGTGCCCGTTTCACAGCCGATGAAGGACCCCGCCTCCCTCCGGGGATCACTTTGCTAATTAGTATTAATTACTCTTAATCCTAACCCCTAAATCCAATCACTGGCTTCCCCTCTGTACGCCTGCCAGACTCTCTCTCTGCAGCCTCCGGTGGCCCCGCTCGCTGGGAGAGGAGCTCTATTTTTAAACTTAAAAAAAAAAAAAAGGTGGAGGAACCCCGGCACGATGCTCAGGACCAAAACGGGAACCGGTTGTTACGGTGACCCCCTCTACTACCCTAGAGGATGAAATATAACTAGGTCACATGGTGGCGTAACAGTCCACAAATAAACAACTCTCCATGATTTCATTATATTTCCTTTAACAGAGGCATTATGTTTAAACACAATTTTCAATTCCCTGCTTAATCATTTTGAGAATTAATAGATTTCTCATCGGCGCTCATTAAGTAATCATTGTGCATACTATGAGGCAGCTAATTTGCATGAATGAAACGTACAGAAAGTAGATAATTAACCTGTTGGGACTCATCTTTATGATTGATCATAAACAGAGGGCGTAGGAAATAAGAACAGTAATAAAAGACTAATTTGATAAACCATTACACATTATACCTATGATTTGTTTTCTCTATTGCGTGGCACGTGACATTTCTCTCTACCGACCATGTCAATCCTTTCACATTTACCAAAATAAGTTAATATGATCATGTAGTATTAAATCCCATACCAGAACAAAAAGAGAAATAAGAGCTTTTGCGTACACTTCTGAACTGGAGGTGCTACGATTTTAAAGATGAATAATTAGTCAAAAAAGTGAAAACGAACTCTTAAGCCCTTAAAAATATACAATCCATGATATTTTCTTCACTCCGATAAGAGCAACACGTTTTGCTCGGCACTTCCATCGGGCTCACAAAAAAAAAAAAGAAGGTATTCGTTTCCTGTTTTTTGACGACGCTGATTACAAGCCTGGAGTCGTGTGTGCAAATGCTAATTTGCACACAAACTGCTGTTTTTCACAAGTCTTTGGTTTTCATGAGCCGGATGAAGCACTGAGCAAAACACGTTTTCCCCTTCTCAGACTTTGAAGATCCTTAATCATATAGGTCACGTGACGTCACACTTGTTGAGCTGGACTTACGAGTTGAAGCTCAAAACAGCATACAAACGTACCGATCACTCAATTAATTGTATCGTGAACCGTACGTTAATCTGATTCTTGATTATGACCGTTTATGACATTAGCCCGATTTGGGAGGACGGGTACCTGTGTTTCCGATGCCCAGCTGCAAGGTGCTGCGGTCCTTGGTCAGCCCGTTGGTCTTGGGACTCGCAGTGGGGGCGACGGTGGACACCGCTCTGGGAGGTCGCTTCCCAGGAACCTTGACCGTCGTCCTCAGCAGGTCTATCTCTTTCCCGTGCACATTCTGCATGTAGTCCTACAGAAGAAAAAAAAAAGAAAACAAATGTTGTGAATGGCCTGCTCTCTAGTCCCAATATTTTCCACGCGCGTCCCCTCAATTCAGGGAACTGATTACACACGGCGGACCAACAAGAATCCGGGAATTATGGACGGAAAAACAAATTAAAAGACTATTCAATTTCCATCCCCATTAGTCACAACCCGTCGTAGACCTTCCGCTAAAGGTGTGTGATGGCAGAAAAATAAATTGTAAAGCCATTATACATCACCTGTGCCCACGCCGGCTCTCCCAATAAGCGAGATGTTTGGCTTAATGAATGCAAACGGTCTCATTCGCTTTCAATTTGGGCACTTGATTTGGTTTAAAGCGACTACTGCCCAAATGTGGGAAGCCAAGGTGAAAATCATCGGGCTCAGCAGAAAAAGACCCAGATAGGGGCGAGTTCGGCCTTCGCCGTGTCCCCCCCCACCGGCTCCTCTGCTTTATTACCGTGTCATAAAGCACTCATTTCTTTCCCAAGCCTCCTCGCTAATTACCCAGTGAGCGCTCTCATTTCATTTTATTGCTGGAATTAACAGCCAGATCGAAGCGTGCAAAGCTATTAAGATGTGTGATTAAGCCACATTCAATTAGTTTCTACAAACAATTTAATTGATGTAGCAGATAGAATTAACAGAAGGTGATTGTGTGGATGGCTTGGCTGACTGCGAAATTAAAGGTTCCCCTCTTCCACTCTCAGTCTGCCTGCCTCCCTCCTTCCCTTTCTGCCTCCCTCCATCCTCTCTCCCCCCTTTTTCCTTCCTCCTTCTCCGCTCCACCGCTCAAAATGAGCTGGAGCTGTTACGGCGGTAATGTAACTGTCTCCCCTATTTCACCTCCCTCCGTAAGTCAACAGATTCATACATTCATAGATTGCCCTGATGACCCGTAATAGCCGTAATGATCAAGAGATAGCCCGTTCAGTCAATTACATACATCACTGTAGCGCGGCTCCGCTCGGCTAATAACTGCTTGTAAATTAAACCGCTAACACACTGTCAGTGCAACAAGGCCACACACACAAGGTTCGCGTCTAACTGTTGGGCCCCGTGTTCAAAATTTGGGCTGTCTCATTACACACGAGACGTTGCGGCCATCTTTCTTCTCTTTTTTTTTTTTACCTTCGCCAAATTATCTAAACATCGTAAACGCCGGCGCTGGAAGATCAGAGAGCGACGGGGAGGATATTTTTTGCGAGAAGGGGCGGGCGTTTTTCTGAGCGCGGCACCGGGGCTCCCGGTAGCTGTCTGCTGCCAGCCCAGCCGAGTGTTTAAGAGGTATTAGCGGCCCAGCGGGATTCTGACAAAGACGGATGTGGGAGGCTGGTCAGGCTCTGCTGCCACGCGGCGAGAACCATTATAAATACAAGCCAGCGTGGAGTCAGGGGCGCGGCGGGCACAGCCATGTCTCCATTAGACGGCACCGAGGGATGGACGCCACAGGGGGGGCGGGACAGAGATGACCACTAGGAAGTCTCTGTTTCTTAATACTACACTTAGTCACAGGGTTAGCCAATATCGCCGTACTACACGTGCGATAAATCCCGAGCCTATACGCTTGTAATCCCCCGCTCACGACGGCAGTGGTGGTAAATGTAATCCCATCAAGAGAATGGCGCTCAGCGGTTGAAAAAGTCGCACATTAAAACCTCGAGTATAAACAGGAGTGCGACAAACACATAAAGCCGATTGGAAAAGGGATGGGGGAGGGAAGAAGAAAGGGGTTCAGACTCACATGTAAACTGGGGTGGTAAGTGAGGACGCCGTTATCACACAGTGTGACATATTTCTTTTTCCACTCCTTGTTGAGGGATTTGCCACTTCGCTTCAGAAGGATTCCCTGCAAGAGACAAGGGCATCACGGTGAGCATGTGCGCTTCCCAAAAAGCAGCACGCTGGATGATATGAGCCATTATGGATGGTAAATACCACAAAACAGCATTATTATTGTTATTGCACATTCGTTATGGCAGTTACATTTCCTCTGTGTCATAAAGCAAACACACATAAGTGACGATTACCAAACAGTATGGAAGTGATTATACATTGAAAAATATGCAATTAAATCCCCTTTAAACTTTCATTATTCGGTATAATTTATCGGCTGACAGGTTTAATGACGTGTTAGTTTTTCCTATTGTGATCTTTTGAACCCCCAAAGTTGGCCAAGTTCCTCTGGCACGGAGGCCATTCAGAGAGAGAGACAATCCAATTTGCCAGACCTCCTCCCTGCATTCATACACATTACATGCTGAACTCTGGAAGACCTCTCAATCCCGGGATTAGGGAGTGTGATCTCCCCTCTTCAAAGCCCCCTCGGCTCTTATTCTATTCTACTTTATCTTCTGGGGCCTTTTAGGGCATCAGATGGTTTCCTTATCTGCTGAGTAAATCCACTGGTAAACAATGCAGTTCCTCTGCTGGAGGTGGCCAAACGCTGCTGAGTGCAAAGGGCCAGGAGGCTCTCCGGGGTTAAATAGTGAGGAGGGGCACGCTTAATTAGGGGATTAGGCCACGGCGATGTTTGTGCTTTTACAGCCAGGGCCTGTGTGTGTGTGTGTGTGTGTGTGCGTGTGAATGTGAGGGGAGGGGGTAGTATTTTGCTAGCCAGGCCCATCCTGCAGGCTTTAATCCTGATTAACACATCAGGAAGAGTTGACCCTCGGTGACCTGGGCACCAGGCTGTTTGCCGACAATCATCCTAATCCGAACCCCGATTCATCTGAGGGGGCCGAGTACTCGCTGCTGGCTGCATGTTGGGAGAGTTTGGTCTTCTTAATACTGCATGAATATACCTGCCTGGTTATGGCTTCTCACTGGAGCTGGACTTCAAAATATGTCCTTTAAATCTACTCAATTAAATCCTTCTCCATTTCTCACAAGGAACGTAAATAAGTGTAAAAGTATATTTTCGTCTCCGAACAGTATTTCAAAACTGTATTTTTCCTATACTGGGAACCAAGACCAGCAGCAACTTTGGCTGTGTGTTGCTGAAGCGTAACAAATGAGTCTGAACAATTTGTAAAACAACTTGTTGGGCATTGCAATAAAAATAAAACAAAAATCATAAAATTCTCAAAAATGGAAACGCATATTTGTTTCATCTATTATGTTTTTAATTAAAGTAAGTCGTAAAAAAAAAGTCAAATGTGTGCATTTAAAAATGACATATCAATATTATTTTACAAGCCTTGGTTATGGGGATTTTTCAGGAAGAAACATCGTGTCCTTCAAATCGATAACTTGCTGACTGCCCAGACTCTTCTCAATTTAGTCAATAAAAAGAACTGTAAACACATTTTTAAATGACTCTATAATCATACAAAGTAAATGATCCAGTCACAGGGCCTCTGGCGACTTTATAATGCATGTTTTACAAGCAAAATATGTTGCTCATCTCATGGCCTTACTGAAGCAGACATAAATCTATACATGCAATCAGTGCGCAGCTTCATATATTTATCAGAGCCGGGAAGCAGATCAATAAAGATGCTAAAAGACAATAATGTGAAAATCTTTACATGTGCAGACCCATTTGTCTGTTGTTGCATTTAAAACAGTTTTGCTGAGGTATACATATTCCACAGAGCGCGCGTCACTTCCAGTAACAAGAACCATTTGAGATAATTCATCATAATTGTTCAATTGTCCGCCGCATTCGGATTGAGCCGTCTGCTCTTCAAGTGATAGTTTGCCGTCGAACGGTATCACATGTGGAGCCCTGTGCTTCCCTTCAACACTGACACACAGAGATGAGCGTGTTCAGCGTGTGCGACATAAGGAAACAGGCCAATCGTCAGACGTGCTCTCTGCTCACACAATTGTCATATCTACACAGAGGAGATAGTGTCTTTCCCCTTCTTTTGTCAGACGACCAGGAGAAAAGCTGCATCCTGCCACTGTGGCTGACTGATAGGCCGGCCCTTTGTGACGGAGGGGGGGGGGGTATATGTGTGTTGGGATGGGGTGGGCGGCGGTGGGGGGGGTCGGTGGTGGGGCAAGAATGCACTCACTGCTGAGGAGCTGTTGGCGGCTCCTCAGCAGTAACGGCATTGTTATCCTCACTCACTATTTTTTATAGATAGGATGGGGGGGGGGGAGAGGGGGAAGCAGAAGGGGTGGAGCAATTTGGCCTGATGGGGTGAGGAGGGGTGGGGGGTAATTAAGCTCACATTGACACTTTGATCTCCTTGATTGTGCATTTGACTGGCCTGGAGAAGAGCTAACACCACTAACCCCCTCCCTCCACATCTGTATAAGAAGAACCCTTTGTAGATAAAGAGGGGGATGGCTCTTGTCAAAAGTTGCCGTGATACTCAAGACTTTAGAGAGGAGCCCCCCCCCCCCCCGTAATGTAATGGATAAGAATGGGGGAGTTTACAGTAAGGATTGCTCAGAGGGGATTCTTTCTAAATGTGTGAAAAAACAACCTCCTGCTCACCTCCACGCATCACATTTGCCAGCTTCTGCAGAGAATTACACTAATCAAGAGCTTCACGGAGATGACGTGTTCGCAGAATGGCCACCATGAAGTTTGAATTCCTGTCTTGTTTTATTTTTAAAAAAAAGGTATTTGCAGACATTCACCCAGGGCGTCGCATTAATACGTACGATTGTGATGTCAAAGAAACGGGGCCGCCGATTCATTTATTTTTAATTTCTATAACGCCATGAAGCGTTTGTATCCATTTCATGAACATGCGCTATCAGGGACAGATAGTGTATGTGATGGTTTCTGATTGAGTGAGTAGGGCTTGGAAGTGTCACAAGTGTCATTATTTCCGCCGGACCAAAGCCACGGCAATTATCTTCCAGCGGGAATGAGGACGTCTGGCTCAACGGTCTAAAAAAAGGACATCATCTTCCGCAGGTAAAGAGGATAATATAATGACGCTGACCCATTTTCAAAAGCCCTCATATAATCACAAGTGATTACTAATCAATGTGTCAATTACTTCTCCTTCGGTCGTGGTCGGACCTTTAGAAAATGATCCTCACTCAGATGTGTAATTTAGTTGTCGGCACTTCCCAACTGGTCCTTTAAAGCAAAGCTTGAATACATAATAGAGATATGAAGAAAATTGTGATAATAAAAAAAAAAAAAAGGAGAGAAATAAAATACCTGCAAAAAAGAATTCAAGACGGGGAAAAGTTGTCGCTGTGTTACATGTGTATTTTTAAATAGAAACAAGTCGGTGAGTCTGTTGTATTTAATGCAACGTAACTGATTATGAAACTACCTTAAAAAAAAATGTATCAGACTAAAGAAAATGATGTCTATTGGGTTATCTAATTTGAAGCTAATCATAGTTGTCAAGTTGATTATATGGATATGCCTGAATGAACTGGTATGCAAAAATACTACCAACGCACAATAATGAGCAATAATAACAATAACATTTCCACGGGGGCCAAACGGGTGTAACCAAATGTAAGATTATTATTACCAGAACAGGATTGGAATCATGACTAAACGCTACACAGTAACCGGGCGTATTAAAAAATAAATAATCACAAGCCATAATGCTAGTTTACATTAGTTGTGTTCGTGTTCACAGGTAAAACAAACCTTTATTTTAAGTTGTGTTCAAATTTGAAAACACGCAAAATATTCATTTTCATTATCAACAATAAAACTCTTCAACACCACAATTTAAGGTCAGAAATTAGCTTATTGTGTCTTTTTTTATTTTTATTTGGTTGGCATGTGATTTACACAAACAGGGAGATTGTTTTCGCTTATCTTCTCTTTAAAACAGTCAGCCTCCGTACTCGGCTACTCTTGTACTGGCATCGAGGTAGTTTGATAAGTTGTATCATATCGCCATCTAGTGGTCAAGACGACACATGACCAAATCCCCACTGGTGAGCTCCACAGCCTATCCCACTGTTATTACAGCTTTTAACACACAGCACAGCAACAATGAACAGGAAAACAAGTGATCCCACTTACCGGAGGTATCTAAGAGAAATGTAGAGGAGGAATGAGGAAGACGGCTTACCTGTTTGATAGGTATGGCCCTCCCACTGCCTATGCTGTCTGTTTTACTGTCAACGCTCTTTGCTTGTTCACTGGCTTTCCGTGACTGCAAGAAAACAAGAAAGTCAGTCAGCAACGGACGCGACAAACTGACGGCAAAGCAGAGAGGGAGATGCGGGGTGTGAGGTGAGTTTTTGGGGGCGTAGTTGTGTATGTTGGTGTGTGTGTGTGTGTGTGAGGGAGAGAGAGAGAGAGAGAGGGAAAGAGAGAGAGAGAGAGACTGGGGGTGAGATGGGGAGGTGTGGGTTTGTGTTTGGAGCATTTCGTGGAGAAAAACTCGACATTGCAAATTAAAAAGTCTCAAAAAGAAGCTCGAAATCAACAAGACAAGCAGACCAGCGGAACAAACAGCAGTAACACCGACGTGCAAGTTGAAAATCAACAAATTAAAATAAAAAGAGACCAAACCAAGACCACGATAGACACATCTCAACATAGAGGAGACCAAGGACGACCACACATTGAGTCATGACTCAGCCCTGAAACCCTTTTTTGGGGGGGAGGGGAGGGGGATCCTTTCCTCTGTGTGAGAGCCAGAGCGGGCCCTTAGTGGACCTGCAGACCAACTGCTGCAAGAGCAGCTGATAAGGGCCCTCGTAGCATCATACATACGTTACAGTGCATAACAGGTTAAAAAGGGAGAGAAGGGAAAAACGGTTATTTCACAGGAGACTTAAGTTTAAGTAGCTTCCTCCGATCCTGCAAAAACCTGGTGGGACATGAAATCATTTTTGCAAATATCAAAACAATTTAAAATGTCAAGTTAGAACACATGAACAGTTTCAGGTCGTGCCTGTGCGGGAGGGGGGAAAAAAACATGGTGAGACAGTAAATATTACTTTACATGGAAATAAAAATCATTAAAAAAACAAAACAACGTTCCCACCCCAAAACAAAGAGATGTGATACAGGTAGGGACAGACATGAGTGTGTATGGTCTCACTCAGAACATGAGAAATGTCCAGTCACCAATGGAGAAGAGGTAGAGTCTGAGTTCAAGTAAACCAACTCTGGTGTTTATATTTTTTCCAACATTTTATTTTTTTAATGATGACTTGTTTAGCTTCTATACAGACACCATACAAAGCAAGTCACAAATTCACTTCAAAATATTCAACAGATTGAGCCAAACATTGCAGTTCCCACAAAATATAGGATGAACAATAAAAGGCATTATTTCATATACTCCTTATATGTGTGTACTTTTTATATAGAGTACCATCGTAAATAAAATACAATACAAGATATACAGCAGTCTATATTTTCGTCAATCCGTTCATGATAGAAAAGCGATTATGCAAGAGTTCATAATCTTTGTACCAAACCTAAACTGAGGAAAATTAAAAAAATAAATAAATGAATAAAAGACAATCGAATGTGCGAAAATAAATAACTTAAAATAAATAAAAAAAGGGGAAAACAAATGTTAAGTTTAACTACATTCATACAAGTCGGTGCAACCCAGTGTCATCCAATATGATCTCTCTCTCTAATACCTCAACACCCTACTCTGATTTTTATGAAGGCCTTCATAAAATAACCCCAAATGACTCATCTAAAATACCTCCATGATAATAATACATTTATACCACAGTTTCAATTCCATTCAATACTCCCTGGAAAATAAGAAGGAATCAAATAAAAGCGAACCAAACGAATGTCGGAGAATCTAAAAAAGGAAGAACAAAAAAAAAAAAAAAACTTGGCACCTCTAGTCCTTGAGTCCTCATTTATGGCAAAAGGCAGTGTGATGTCATGTGAGGAAAGGTCGTGTCCTTTGGGGCGGGCTGGATAACAGTTCCAAGAGTGACTTGACTGTACAGCGTGTAATTGTATGGGATGTCTGAATGGGAGTTTGGGGGAGGGCAGGTGGGTGGGTGGGGGTGTGGGTGTGGGGGAGGGAGGGAGGGGCATTTCCAGAAGAGTCCCTAGAGTCTGTCTCACTTCGTGATACTTGAAAGTCTCCTTTGAGTGCGCTCAAACACTCAAATTTGGACTCGACTTTAGGCTGCGTTCGACGCAAAGTCCTATGGATCCCGTACATAGTGCAAGTTCTATGCATTACCCTAAATGCCATTAAAGCACCGAGGGTAACGCAGCGACAAGCTGCAAGTCCTCAATAAATTATCTCCTCTCTATCCTGACTGGCAAAGCAGGGGGATTCTTTTTTTTCTTCTTTTTTTTTTTAAAACCATCATGCTCTTCTAATACGGAAGGAGTTGGAAAGCCCTTTTTGTTGAAGAAAGGTTGGAAACAGAAGCACAAATCTTTTTTTTTTTTTTTTTTTTGTTCTTTGTTTGTTTTTGTTACGTTTTGTTTCGTACGTGGAGATCCGCGGTAAAAGGGTCAAGGGACTAAAAACATGAGATGGGACACATCAAATGGCCGACATGAATACGTGGAGTTTAAATGAAGATGAATGAATGGGTGGGATAGAATTAAGTATAAAAAATGCCGTCGTATTCATCTAAATTCCTTAAACAGTGTGCTTTAAACACAAAAAGGGACAGACAGCCTGAAGACGTCAGGAAAAACCACAGACAGATTACAAAAAAAACGATTGTTTTCGAGTTATTGACCATGGAAGCACTAGGAAAGAATAATGTGTACTGTGCTGACACCTAGTGGCCGACGACAGTTATGGCAAAGACCGGCTTGAAATGATTGTGGTCGGTGAAATTGACTGTGAGGGCGGTGAAAAGACGGAGTGATAAGATCTTCTGTAGTAAAGCTTTGAGTTTCATTTATTTACTGAAAAGAAAAACAGCCAAACCAAAGTGTTATAGAAAAAGATTCACCTACTTTAAGGGGCGTTTTCTAATAATACACATCTGATGTTTTGGTGTCAGATTAAATTTGGGCCCAAAAAAAGTAATATTTGTTTTCTTCTTCTCTCCAACACTTAACTCAAACTGCACATAGCAAAGGATTTTTTTTTTTTTAAATTGTATTTCAAGAGTCCCAATGCCAATGCCACAAATGTGACAATTATATATTTTATATCTGATTACAAGTGAAGATTCATTGCTTCTCCTCTGCATCATTAGAACAAAAACATCGTATGTAATGACTAAAGTGAGTCGGATATTGATCTGTCAAAGCTCGTCTGCTCATGAGATTAAGGCATATTTTCTTTCATGGAATACTTTCTCTTGAAACTCCCAAAACTAACATAAAAGTGAACCTACTTACAAGAGTGTGGCTAGAAAACATGAATGGCAGCCTGTCGTCTATCAGCGAGCAGCAGGACGTTTTTAGAGAACTTTGTCACAAAACTTCTTTTTTTTTTTTTTTTTTTTTTTTAAACGGACAAAGCTAGGAAAAGGGACATCCTCGATATTGTTGCGTTGATGGAATATTTTCTCTTTCTGGCGTTTCTTGTAATGGCAAAAAAGGTTGGCACTGCAAGTCTTCCTCTCCTTAGCCCACTGCACTCCTCAAGTGTCACTGAAGAAACGTCGACATCGCCCCGTTAACTTTCCGTCCCCTCCTCCTCCTCCTCCTCCTCCTCCTCTTCCTCCTCCTTTCCTCCCTCCCCCTCCCCTCTCCCACCCTCGGCTCGCTGCTCCTCAGAAGGTCATGAGCTGAAACTCCCGCTCGGCTTGCCAGTCCGGCACCCACACTGGGTAGGTGGCGTGCTTCGGTATCTCCATGACGCGGACGGGGAGAGGCTCATTTCTCTGGTGGACATGGTTAGTCACTACCTAGCAGGGGGGGAAGGGAGACAACAAGGGGAGCTAGCACACAGCCTGTACTGCTCGGAGGCCACAAAGAAGCCTGCGGCTCCCACAGCAGCTGGGGTAACAGGGTGAAGGCAGTAGGAGGAATAGAGGAGGCGGGGGAGAGGTGGGGAGGTTCAAGAGGGAGTTAGTTAGAAAGAGATGAGGGGGGAGAGAAGGAGGGAGGAGACAGAGGGCGACAGAAGGAAGCGCTGAGGACAGGAAAGACAGGTGGAGGAGAAGGGAAAGGAGTGAGGAAAGGAATCATCTCACATAGCCTGATCTGTCTCAAGAGTTCTGGAGGAAAAAAAAAAACTAAAAAAGGAGAAGCAGACCTTTGGAAAGGCTGACTCAAGCATTTTTTTTTTTGGAGGCACAAACAGGCTCTCTGAAGAATTATTTCATTGATTTGGAGGACGACGACGACGACATTTTTGGGATACAAAAACTAAAAAACTAAAAAACTAAAATCTGCAGGCCTCCCCCGAGCTTGAAAGAGGTCGGACTACGTGAGATTAGGAAAGGCTTAGCAGCAAAGAAGAAGGCTGGTGAAGGAGGGAAGAGAGAGAGAGGAGGAAAGGAGGGAGCAGGCTGGGTAGAAGAAGAGGGCAAGAGGCTACAAGTAAAAGACAAGCTTAGGACAGCTCAGGAAATTAGAGTGGTTAGTGCACACATATGCTATTGGTTAGACCAAAGGGCAAATACGACAGGACACGGGGTAAAGAGCAGGCAGACAAGGGGCGGGATACTGGTGGGGGGGGCAATTCCTGGTGGTCGAGATCGGATTTGGGAGTAGAAGTAAGCGGGGGGCGAGCTGCTCTGGGGTGTGGTCTAGACTCGGCGAGACGGCTAGTGGCCGGGGGAGCGTTTTCTATCTGGAGCTGGGGGGGGGGGCGTCGGAGGGCGAGGGCATGCGTTACTAGCAGCGCGTTATAGTTTAGCTCGGTCGGGCAGGAGAGGCGGCATTGGCGGTTTGTTGCTGCCGTTTCTGCCCCAAAAGGGAAGTCACTGCAAAGAAAGGATCTAGTAAAAAATAAGAGGGGGAGGGGGAGGGAGGTCAAAGATTTAGACAGAGGTGCAGAGGGCCTAGTTTGTTGTGGGTGAGATGAGAAACGTAATCCATGCGCACTCACTACTACATCCAATTAGAAAAAGAAGGACATGAAAAACAGTTTTTCTTATTTTTTCTTTTCTTTCCCCCACAGTGCTTATCTTTGATATTTGCTTTGAAACAAGGGTTTATTCTTTCGGAGCATTTCGGGGGGACTAATATAATTTCTACTTTTTCCCCTCCTTTGCCCTTGGTGCTGTGTGAACAAGACGCTTTTCTTTGCCTGCATAGGAGGCAGGAGAGGCGGCTGCGATGCACTTTTCGAGCGACCTCGTCTCCCTCTGGTGGACAAAGTGTGCTCGGCAACATGTAGCCTTCTAGTAGTGTGAGTGGGTGTTGCTTTGCATCAGCTGTCGCATACTTACTGTGAAAATGTTGGAGCGGCGCTTCGACTGCTTGCGGATGGGCGTGGGCGTGTTGGAGGAAGCGATGGTCTCAATGCGCATCTCCCGCTGACTTATGCTGGGGGTGGAGGGAACAGAGGAGGAGTAGTCGCTGAACGCACCCCCACCATTGGCCGCCTGGGGAGCGAGAGAGATTAAGAAGAGCCGGCGGAATCAGAAGAAGGGAGGGAGGGAGGAGAGGGAAAGATGGAGAGATTGAAAGTCTTTATATTGGGAGGGACATTTTATTTATTTTCCCACGCTGATAAAAAAAAAAAAATCCTCACATAAAGGGAGAATGATCCTTGAATAACAGCGTAAAGCTCTTAATAATGTGAACAATGCAATGTTGACGGTTTGGATCTTACCTGGTTAAGGTGAACCGAGGGGATGGATGCAGCGGGGACTGACGAGTGGCTGGGAGAGTTAGGGAGAGATTTGCATGGACCGATGGAGAGCTGCTGCTTTTTCCTCATGGCCACGACCTTCTGGGCAACTGGAGAAGAGCATGGCAAAGACACAGCAACACATTGCTCATTAACCCCGTCTTTCCTCACATAAAGGATCGTCAGTAAAGGAAGTCAGAGAGCTTTGGGTGACTAATAGAAACCATGCATGTGCCTCTGTATAGTGTTGCATTGCTCCTTTCTGGGGCTACTACACGACTAATAGAAGTATGGAAGCCCGTTTCCACCACACACAAAAAAATTATGAGATAATAAAGTTGAAATTCTGAGATAAAGTCATAATTCTGAGATAAAGTCATAATTATGAGATAATAAAGTCGAAATTAGATAAAAAGTCATAATTATGTAATAAAGTCATAATTATGAGATAAAAAGTCATGATTGTGAGATAAAGTCATGATTATGAGATAATAAAGTTGAAATTCTGAGATAAAACGTCATAATTCTGAGATAAAGTCATAATTCTGAGATAATAAAGTCGAAATTCTGAGATAAAGTCATAATTATGAGATAAGTCAAAATTATGAGATAATAAAGTCAAAATTATGAGATAAAGTCATAATTCTGAGATATAAAGTCATAATTACATCAAAGGTTACACTTGCATTTCGTTTGCATGGTTAGACCGGCGAGGGGATGAGGAGACTTGTGAAAACAGCGCAGATAACAGGAAGGTTAAAAGCCAGCGTCACTGAAGCGCATGCACACTTACTATCTCATAATTTCGACTTTATTGTGTCATAATTATGACTTTTTAACTCATAATTATGATTTTATTTTTATTTTTTTGTGGCGTTAAAACAGGCTTCCATATGGAAGTGAGTGTGAGTGACACGTGATTAAACAATGAGTATCTGTTAGTCATGGATCAGAGATCGGACACATATACTCAACATAAACTGCTTAAATAGAAATCTTTCAAAGTGTTTCCAAAAGATTTGGATCATGACTTTTGTTTTCATGACAAAAGAATTTAGCGAATGTGCAGCCAAAGATCACAACACAATAAAGAAACAGGTGGTAGTGAAACTAATCGGTACAAACCACCTCGGAGAAATAGTCCCAACAATAAAAAACATGGTTTAGATTGAGTCTTTAGTAAGAAATCTCATTATTTTAAGTCATGAAACCGCATTTAATAGAAGACAGCATGTCTTATTAAAAAGGTCAATCTTCTCACCTGGGATCACTTTAAGAGTCATGTTCCCACCAAAAAACATATTTCCTTTCTTAATTTTAGAAAGTAGCTGTGCAGATAGATATTTTCAGTAAGGTTTTGTGATATTTGCAAAGGTTAAGAAGTTACAGATACAGTGCAGATTAGGTGATGTGGCAGTTCCACTACAGGTCAATTAAGTCTTCATAAAAACACTGTTTTTCACTTCTATCAGGAGAGGCTTATTAGAGGCTTTGAGATATTTTGGTTTAAAGTATACTGAAGCACAAAGATTGAAATAAATCTTTAGAGGACAAACTTCCAAAAGATGCCTTTGGCTTTGAAATGTTCTTTAATAAAGTACTGACTTTATACGACGACCAACATCTCTGAAACCGCTCCATATTGATGCACCGATCACACCTTTTCAGTCCCGATTGCAATACTTTGTCTTTAGGGATCAGCCGACACCGAGAACCGACACCAGTGTTTAATAAATAAGTTGTGTTCACCGTGTGGAAGTGACTTGGTGAAAACATCTTCAAACTAAACAGGAATTACAGTTCAAGCGTCCAATGACGCGTTTGTTGTCATCTCCGTCAGCTGTGCCCAGTACCCAGCTCGTGTTTCTTCATAAAACACGACGCTAACAGCATATTAATCAAATAAAGCTCAGCAAAGTACGCAAAGCTGATTCCAGCCAGACGAAGAGGCATACGAGCACATTATCGCAAAACACCTCGGGCCATTTGTTTTTCCCAGTCAGGTAATAAAGCAACATAGTAATCATCCAAAATTATGCTTGCAATTTTTGTTGTCGGTGTCATTCACTGAGCTCTCCAGAGTGATCTTGAGCCAAATGAGACTATTGTCAGCATCCGAACAGCCTGATTTGCCGTCATTGAATTCACAGCACACACACACACACACACACACACACACACACACACACACACACACACACACACACACACACACACACACTCTCTTGCACGAGGGGCCGGGCGAGAGAGAGAGAGGTGATGTGAATCAGCGTGACGTGAATCAGCGCCGAGGGAGAGAGAGATAGAGATGATTTGAAGTTGCGCCGACAGCTGGGACCGTAGCGGCCGGCTTGCCTGCCGCAGCGTGGCAAACGCGGAGCGAAGAGTGAGACGGAGCGACGTCTCCAAAAAAAAAAACAGCCAGCGATCCTTCGTCTCTTCTAATTATTTCAAATTGGGGCTTCAGGAAGCAATTCACGGGCGGGGAGGGGAGGGGAGGGGAGGGCGACGTCAACGGCATGCAAAGCGAACCTCGTGTTCCATATTGGGATGTTTTGTGGAAGGGAGGACGGCCTTTTCAGGGGGAGGATGACGTGCCAGAGTCGAAGCAGAAAACACGACGGTTTCATGACTTCAATTGTGGATTTAGGGAGAAACGCAGAGTTGCCAAGATATATTTAAGAGACATTAAGAAGGCATTTCCACCAGTCGTACACGACTGAATATTAACCGGCCTTTTAAGCTTCCGGCTCCACATTTGTATGCAATCCGACGTCCCGATGTAAGCTCGGAGCGTTTGGACAATTTAAAAACGCCTGCTGCGTTATTAATTAAGATGAGCCCGTTAATGTTCCTCCACTGTTCACAAAAGTACACCGCTAATCATAGCTGCTGACCACACAGCATAGAGGAAATCAATGTGTACGTGCACCACTCTGCACAAGTCATACAGGCATGTATGCGTCGACGTGCTCAGCAGCATGGAGTCCTTTTCAATTAGCAAGTGGAGGGGAAAAACTAAACTAAACATGGCATAATTAGTGAATTTTAAAAAGCAAATTCTGTTCCAGTTTCACGGCGCGACACACGGAGGTTGCAGAGGAACATGTTGACCCGAGATTATGGAAGTTGATCTCATGTTTCGCCATTTGACCACTTTCTTTGAAATGGGGAATAAGGTGAAAACATCCTGTATCCAAGTGGCGTTCATTCACCGTTCATAGAAAACGCTGCGATGTTTGTTTATTCAAGAAATCGTCAAAAGATCCTGTGGTCCTTCCATCAAATGTATGAGATTGGAAATTGTTCATCTGAAATGTGATTTAGCTGTTGGTTTGAGGATTTAGAATCATTTTGATTAATGAATAAACAAATCCTTTGTGTTTGCTTTGAGTGAGGCATGTGAATAAGACAATAAGGTAAAACAAATTATTCATTATTTTCCATAAATTGGTCATTTTTTCGTCTATAAAATGTCAGAGAGTAAGCTTAAATGCCCAAAAAGGGGGGTAAACTAGGGACGTGTGCTCTGCTCTTCCTGTCTAACCCATTTCCATTTCACCGTCCTCTCACCGTCCTGGAAGACTCTCTCCACGTTCAGGCCGTAGGTGGAGCAGGTCTCATAATACGTGCAGCGCTTCAGGTCGTTCGACAGCTTTCTGGCCCGCGAGTCATCGATCACTCTGGGGTTGGCGGCGCTGATTGCGTCTAAGAGAAGAAAAGAGGGTAAGAAAATATTATTACTCAAACTTTTTTTTACTTAAAACGATGAGGCAGGTGATATTCTGAAGGCAATTCATTTCACCAAAAAGAAATGAATACAAGCTAAAACAACTGGGCACTGGTCGTTTTCAAGAAACATTACTAAGAAAGGTGTAAATGGTGCATTCGTTGGGGACTATTTTCTGCTGCGGATTAATACACATTTGATGTGCATGCAAGTATTTCCGGGAGCAGGATGGTGTGTGTAGGATTGATTAATAGCGAACTAGAGAGCCCGTGTTCACTGTAATGAGGGAACATGTCACCCAGAGCGACAGCGTGGCTCACTGGTGTGGTTTAATAGTTTTTGGACAATAAAAAAGGAGCTCTATTGCACACAGAAAGAAAACGCTGCGCTAATTCAGGCTTTAGCTACACAGACAGCTCTTGTCGCTATGATCAACTCCTTGTTGGTTCTGGTTCTGATCTTTTGGTGGGATTTGTTGATCATGATAAAATGTAAAGACAATGCAAGGGCAGAGAAACACGTATATCAGATAATAAGAAAAACACCTTGTGTTCCAACGAGGACCATGGGGACCTCAGCTGTGTTCCTGTAGCTGGAGAGGCGCAAGAAGTAATTGTAGACCGTCTGGAAGCTGATCTCGTCCTCCAGGCTGAAGACGAAAACCACCGCATCCACCCAGGCAGCAAACTGGGGACAGAGCAGAGGAGACATGTTGAAGCACTGTGGAAACTAAGAGGCCTTATTATTGCACGAGAACTGCTTATTGTCACTTCAGCTGGATGTCTGAGCGCCACTGTGCAGAATGATGTGCGTGCAGAGTTTGACACCAGAAGGCTGTTCACACACACACACATCTACTTATAAAAAAGGTGAAGTTTCTCTGTGCTCACCTTAAACCTGAGTTTAAGTCTTGTGCACACTACTACTACTACCACAACTATTTGGATGCCATTCGTGATCTAGTACGCAACGAGGGTGATGTGCACACTTGAAAGCTCCAGAGAGAGAGAGAGAGAGAGAGAGAGATTTAAAAAAAAAGCTAAATTTTCTGTGTAGTAGCTAAACTTTTGAAATATACAATTTGCATGTGCATAGATCATAGAAGGAATATATGTACATTTAATCATTTTTATCAAGGTATTTCAACTTTTCTTTTGAGGGAATACTATTGAAACTTTTTTTTTAATGAATACAATTCATTCTTATAATGAAATAGGCGATGCATCTTAAATACAGACGTTTTTACTGCTGTGTCGCAGGCCTTTTCTTTTGACTGAAGTTCACGCACACAGACAGCAGGGGGCAGTGTAGCAGCAGCCACGATACAGAGAGTCTTGTTTTCAGGCAAAGGGCCTTCAGTCACTAGGTGGTATGAAAGCCAATGATTAAACCCCACTACTGCTTCCTTATCTGTATTCCCACTGCTGTCATAATAATCTCGGAGTTTGTATCTGCGTCATTCACAATCTCAGCGTAGTTTATGATCAAACAGGGTGCAGAGAGGTTTCCCTTGAGCAGGAGGAAATCAATCCCCATCATTCCTTGTGGGGAAGAGGCAAAGCAGAGCATCAGAGTCGCGCTCGCAGTGACGGTCGAGCGGTGGCTGCTGCGTCGTATTGCCCTCTCCTCCAGTCAGGCTGCACACCTCACTCAGACCCCCCAGTAGGGAAAGAATGGGCAAATCAAGCCTCCTGCGAGTGTGAACATAATGGAGGCCTTTAATTATGCCGCTAATTATACAGGCAGCTGACAACTAAACCAAACTAATTTATATTCCCTTAATCTCACGGAGCGCAATGCAAGCCAGGTGACAATCGCTGCTGATGGAAACGCACGGCCAATTCCCACTGGGCTCTCGTGTGACGAGAAGCATTCAATCTGGCGAGAGAAGCCACAAGCGAGTCGTTTTTCGTGTTTCCGGAAGGGGGTTTGTTAGCATTTTATTAAATCTCCTTCTTTTGAGTCACCTTTTTGATTTTATTGGGGGGTTTTGTTTAATTCCAGAAACAGACGTTACAAAAGACTCCAAGAATGATATTCAAAAAGCACTTAATACATTCTAATACTCGTGTTTTGCCACCCGGATGTGCTGTACTTTACTCTCTGCTAATAAAAAACAAGACAGACGGCGTACCTTTATTGTTAGTATTGCACTATGGCCAAGCTGAGAAACACACCAATGCTATATCACCATCTCCTGAGTGGACACGGTGAGTGTGTAAGCCGATAGCTCCCTATTTACACTTCCAGTAGACATGGAGCAACATTAGCATTCATTTGGAGTCGTGTTTCTGACCACCAGACAAACGTAAGTCCAACTGCTCTCTCTGCCAGCTCCCTGAGGGAGATATCTGGCTCTTTAGCAGCTTAATAATGCTCCACTATGTTCAACAGGAAGCTGCAGCTTTGTGTGTCTGCTGCTTGGCCGCTGGACCGGTGGCGATGGAGGCGGTTTATCTGAGCTTTGGTCTGCAAGCATCTGGACACGACGCTGCCGAAGGCCGTGAGAGTGAACCGGAATAGTCAAATGTTGCACACTTTTAACTCGCGACAATCTTTTTTGGACGGCTTTAGTTGCTAATTGCGACTGAAGATGCAAAACATGTGATTAAATCAATGTAATATGATCCTTTGTTCTACATTTGAAGCATCCATTTGTATATAGTACATCAGATTTTTTCCAAAAACTTGAAAACAGGATATAACCCAGACACCAAAGGAAATGTCAAAATGAATCCTTGACTGTTTGTACAACCCAGACTGGATGAAGTAGAATAAAACATAAATGTCCTATCTTAAGTCCTCTAAGACATGTAAATGGGAGGCAAAACCCAACACTTTCTGGTCAAACAATCAAAAATCACAGAGAATAAGCGTCTGATGCCGGCTCCGACGTTACACAACGGTTTGCCGGAAGCAATTTATTTCCATTGGAGAAGCATGAAACAGTGTCGGCAGTGTTGCATGATCTCTTATGAAGACTCAGTGCAGCCCACTCTGGATGAAACCGTAGCTCCATTACTCTTCATATTGCACATAATAATATATTAGATGCTGCTTTTCCACCTCAAACATTATTTTGGCTTTCTCATTGATCTGCTGTGCTGCCCCCACTGCTCCAAAACAGTCCTGCAGAGAAGTAATGGTCCGTCTCTAAACACTTCCTGCCTGCATGGCAGCTTACAGTAGTGCAGCACTCGCCCCAAAGACATCCTCAGGTCAAACAAACACCTTTTAGGAGGCATTACAATGTGATGAACAACTGGCTCGTAATTGCAGGCAAAGCAGTGGTGGAATTAGTGGCAATGCAACAATGTAAAAATACTCCCAAGTCAAAGTCCTACATTCTAAATCCTACTCATTACGGCTGTCCTCGACCAAAGACATTCTTAGTCGACTAACACAAGATTTAAAGTGATGCTTCTCATCAATTTGTCATTGAAAATCGTGTGTTTAAAAGAGATGCGTTTCTTGGAAATAAGCATAAATCACACAGATTGTCTTTAGACCAAAACCACCGATTGATTAGTCGACTACTGTATTCTTTTTCTTTACGTTTTTTATTACTGTTATTTATATTACTTGTTTTGTTCTTACTATGCTGCTGTAATCCTGCAATTTCCCCACTGCGGGACCAATAAAGGATTATCTTATTTTATCTTATCTTATCTAAACCACTACGAGGGAGCAGCCGTAGTTTGCTGACAGTTCCCGTCTCCCACATCTTGCAGCTTTAGAGGAAAGAGATTATTTTCTACTTCTTCTTCAGAATCAACACTCTTACCTGCAATTCTGGAGGCCCTCCTTCATCTCTGATCAGAAGTAGGTAGCTCTGTCCATCCACCACTATTTCCTTCTTGAACCGTCCACCTGAGGAAGAGACATTTATCAATTATTTGATATTGTTTCCGAGACGATTCCCATGACGTGGTAAGTCTGGTACAAGATGATATCGGAAAATGCTCTAAAGATGTAATAACTGACCACCCGGGTTTCCCCCACGGAGAAAAAGACTGCAGACACGTCTCGTAAATCACACAAAAAAAACAACCGTGAGGATGTTCCAGATGGCAAAGTTAAAAAGGAAAACACAGCTTGACACGGCCTATAAAAAGTTGGGGCGAGATGTGTGCGAGTCTAAGTGCGGATCTCAATTTAGACCCCCCCGGCCCCCCATGGATGTGTTGCAGTTAGGATCATATGCCCGACAGGAAACCAGGTCTCTCTGGAGCCAATTATGTGGGCGAGAAATTGCCATTTAGCGCATCTAATGCACAGCTGCTGAGTGAACAGGTTCAGTGACACTGTCACTGCACAGCCACAAGTCCCGGGGAAACTTCCCCCTTCACAAAGCGTGATCAGACCCCACGTTCAGTCCAGGGCGGGAGCTACGGAGGAGGTTCAGGAAATTGCTTTTCACGGCATTAACATAACTCATTACACTTTGCTTGAATTAATCGTTTATTGCAAAAGAGACTAAAAGAGAAAAAGGGAACAGAGGTGTTGGGAGATAAAGAAATCTAAAACATTATGAACCGCTGCGCCCCAGGGTCACGAGACCGGGGACGAGCGTACACTTAGCCCCCGCGCGGCCTTGACTATCTCGCTCCTCTTCTTTGCTTCTCCTCTAATAGAAATGCACATTTCTTGCTGCTAGCTACGCCGGCCCGCAGATAAAGAAGAGATCAATGGGAGAGAACTATGCAGTAAATTAGATTTTGCATATCATTTGAATGGTCTGCGATCCTGCGGGGATTTAAAAACATTCAAATTGAGAAAGTTGGGAGGCTAGCGATGTCCCTGGCTGTGAACACACGGTGTCTTATGAATCCGAAAATATGCTGAAGGCAATTTGATAAAGAAAAAAAATATTGTAAAATGCACAAATGAAGAAGAAGAAAAAAAAATTCTAGGAATGATCATGAAGCGTATTAAAACGAATAGTGCTGAGGACAGCAGATGTGCGACGCCGACTAGAAGTGCACCTGCTACAGCTGTCTGGGAGTTTCATAAGCAGGCCTCTTAGCAAAGATGCTCTTGGATAATAAAAGAGCCGGAGTTCACGCTGTGCGGCCGGCACATCAAGGACCACAGGTCTTACATCAGAGGAGCCGTGAGCAACCAGGCACTGTAATGTTTTAATAGGCGGAGTTTATTCCCGTCTCGGCAAGCAATACATATCCACTCGAGCCACACTTCCACCCTGTTAAGTCCACTCCAGCCCGCTCGGCAAATAAGGGATTCTCCCGGTCTTTTGCACCGGCTCTCGCTGGATGCTGGTTGTGTAAGAGGGAGAGAGATTCACGTACCACCAGCCAGCTTTTTTCACAGAGCTTTGGAGATGCAGACAAAAGGGCTGAGAAACTATGTTTCTCTGAATCCCGTTTAAAAAAAAAAAAGGGATGGGGAGGAGATGAGGAGGATCTAATTACACAGTGGGAAAGACTGGATCACAACGACACAGCAAACCAAAGATTCATCAGCACACGGAGCTTGGCAAGCAGATTATGGAAAGTCTCTCTGAAATCAGAATCTGTAGTGAACGCATACGGCTCTGGTGAAAACACGGGTGGAAATCGAAGTAAACATTTCAGTTGCGTAATCGCCCGGGATGCTGTTGTCTTTATTTAGAGCAGAGCCAATAAAAAAAATTTAAAAATTTTTAAAAAAAGGCCTGTGCCGTGCATGATAATAATATTAATAATAACAATCGAGGCGGCAGTCCACCGTGCCTCTTCCACCATCGCACTTTTCTAAGTCGACCATTCAAATGCGCTTCCATGTTACATAAAAAAAAAAAAAAAAAGAGGCGACTAATAACCTTGCAGCCGGCCTACAGAGAGCGGTAGGCACGGTTAACACGCAGTGAGCATACTCTGCTTACACGGAGGCTCAGACCTTGACACAGAGCCACAATCCAACGGAGCTCCATCCGGTGTTGCCATGGCAACACACCCCAGTACTCTTTTATCTCTCTTTCTTTTTCTCTCCTCCTCACAGATATCATACATAGCAAAAAGCCCAGGAACAAAACACTGAAGAAACAGCCGTTGCTAAACCAGTGTTAAAGCATGTAAAAAAAAAAGAAAAACATGTAAAAAAAAAAAAACACACACAAAAAAGGGAGCTTGAGGAGTTGCTAATTATGGGATAGGTATTTTGTATCATAGCAACTCGCAGCAATGCAAAGGGACACGCTGTAATATCTGAGTCGACGTGTTTCCTTGATTACAGCAGCAACGCTTGTTTTCCGGTTTTTTCTCTCCTGCATTTTCCACCATTGATTTCTCAAGGACTAATTAAGCCATGAGGATTTTTCTCCCTCGGTGCAGCAAAATGCCAGAAACTAATTATGCACTTCACGTCTCATCCTCCCTATAATTACACACAAAAATGAAACACTGCAAACCCCTCAAAGATCATCAGTTAACTCTGGGTTTACCAACATCTCTGAGAGGAGGACTTACCTTTCAGGCCAGAAGAGGGCATTTCTCATTATGATGTTGCTGATAAACTGAAGATTTTTTTTAAATCTCAGTGAGTTAATAAAGAGAGGGTTGCCTTTCTGAAAATAGACCTTCTTGAACTAAACTGAGAAACCGACCCATTAAGGGATGGGTTAAAATGCAGAGAATTAATTGGAAGCCCATTTCCGCCACTGAGATAATACTATCTCATAATTTTGACTTACTATCTCATAATTATGACTTACTATCTCATAATTATGACTTAGCATCTCATAATTATGAGATAGTATCTCATAATTATGAGATACTAAATCGAAATTATGAGATACTAAATCGAATGGGCTTCCATATATAAGGGATTTTAAATAACATTTAAAATTTAATTGAACGGTTTACGATGTTCAGTCCCAGAAAAAAAGAGGTGGGGTTTAGTTTTACCTTTCAGGTTTAATGAGTAATCGTCACAGCCCATATTTACTAGAAATGTTATGCTTTGTCATTATCTCACCAATCCCAGTGGAGGAGGAGAAAGCTGATTTATACAATTTAACCCAGCCAGTTTTGGCATCCGGAAGTTGATTTAATCAAAACAACACAACATTTTAATACAAACATATTAGGAAAAAAAAACACTCTAACAAGGCACCTTGCTTGGTGTAAATATCCTAACGCACCCATCATAATATAATTATCCGTCTGTACAGTGGAGCAATCAGTGCCAACCTGCTTGACTTTCTTCCAGTGTAAAACAAAAGAAAACTAATTTACCAGCTGGCAGACTTCTTGCGTCATTTCATTAATCAAAAGATTTCAGAAGACATCAGATTGTCATCAATCTAATAACAAGGCTTCTCTGAATTTATGAGAGGCTGACACACGGGCGACAAAAGGTGTTCCCTCGTCAGCGGCCATGTATTGTATATGACAAGCTGGGCCGTGAAAATTAGGCCGTGAAAGACACAGTAATCTGAATACGTGTTCTTTATTTTGAGTATCTGACACGTTTAACAATCGCCTCCATGACCTGCGACCTCCATCAGCAGACTCTTACCTTCAGGAGACTCCTCCTGCACATATGTGCCTGTCAGGTACCGGTGGACCAAAGCAGACTTCCCGCTGGACAGATTTCCCACAATGCCCTGCAAAGGCCAAGAGAAAAATGCAGTGATTATCGCTGACAGGCACAACATGGCAGGTACAAACCAGAAGCATGTGTAGACTTAAAAAGGGGGCCGTAATGGTGACCTGGCACACACAAAAAAAAGAAGTCTCGGCACAAAGTCTTTGCGTTTCCGTAGCTCTCAACCTTGTAGCGACTCTACCCGCTGATCAAGGCCACGGTGTGTTGTTAAAAGCTGTAGAAACACAAAGTTAGTGGACCTTGTGTGTGAGACTTTCCTTGTGGTTAAGCTGCTGTTTCAAAGTTCAGGAATGAACCTCAACCTCGACGGTGGTTGTTGCAGGTTAAGGCCCAGTATCAACAAACTTTGGCTGACAAGTGACAACTCTTAGTTGTATGAAAGTTTTTTTTTTATAACAGTTCCCGGTAACAGAAGCATCACCATTAGAGGCCAACTGGTAAATCAAGTGTCGAGATATTAGTTTAGTCCTAAAAAAATCAAATATCACAATGTTTTTGACCAAATACCTCGATATCAACATTGCAACAATATTGTGACACAGTGAGATTGTTGAGAAATAATTCTCAGTAATGTGGATTTAATAACTAAGGGCATAAAGAATAAATAATAGAACAATCTGGTAAGTTCAGACAATGACACGTTTACTTTAATGCAAGCTTTAAAACCAGGAAAACACTGCACGTAATGCCTAAAGACGCTATCTAGTCTCATATCCCAATATCAGTATAAAACCTATATATTGTGCAGCCCTGTCGGTTTATATCCATTAGCTTTATATTGTTTTTTTAATTTCATTTATTTATTTGAACCGTACACATCAATCAACCCAGGGGTAAATGTGTCAGTCTTAGCTAAGGCTAAATTTCAACCGTAGTCCCTGTGGCCAGATACAACAAGCCATCACTAAAGGAAAGAAATGGTTATAACAAAAACATCATAAAAAGCAATAAACATACAGGTTACGATCAAATATATAAATAGGCCTCATCATAAAATCATAAAAACATCATAAAAATCAACAAACATACACACATTATGTACACATTGAGGAGGGAGTCACGATTCATGCTCACACACCAGTTCTTCAGGCCGTGTTTAAAAGAGGGATACGTTCTGCTAGGTATATGCAGAGGCAGAGCATTCCAGAGGTGTCCTGCTTTTACTGAGAATGCAGACTGGCTAAAGGAACTTTTCCTAAAGGGGATGATACAGTCACCTCTCTCCACAGATCTAGTTTGTCTACCACTCTGCGTGTTTTGTTTGACGTATATGTTAGAGTGCAAGTAACGAGAAATTGCTACGATTACGGTGCAAAAGTGCAAACAGAAGGTGAATCAATTTTTCACTGTGGCGGATCGCTTCTCTATCGGATTTTGATTCCATGCTGGTATAAACGGACAAAATATGTGCGTGTGGTATGTTGAGAAAACGGTGGGAAGTTAATAGAAAGCACAATTAGTTTGTAGTCAAGGAACAAAACCGTAAAAAAAAAACACTATTATGAGGAAAGTCCTCGAACATACGACGGTTTGGTTGCATTCTTTCCCCTACTTCCTGTCCCCGGTGTCTAGACCGGCCCGAGCTACAACGCCTTCAGGGTGATGCATGGCGGAGGGTGGGCTGATGATGCCAGCATGTCTGGGAAGAACAAAGGCTGCAACATGCCTCATCTCCTCCTCCTCCTCCTCTTCCACCTCCTCTACCCAGCATCGCCCTCTTCTTCTTTAGATCATTAGTGGGTGTTAAAGTCAGGTATGGTTCTAATTATAGGGAAGTTTGAGGCTCAAGAGAAAAGATCGGTTTAAGGCCTTTCCCAGCCTTCCCTCTCTATAATTGAAGTATAAATATACCATGTGGTACCCCGGCAGAATAAACTATGAATAAGCTTTAAGTTAGCAAAAGTCGTCGGCTGTGTGCGGCGAAAGCAATGAGTCAACAACAATCGACTTTGAATGCACCAGCGAACCAGTGTTCCTGCTGTTTTACCGGTTTGGCTTTGTGACCTGCTGATACACAGCCTTTGTAAAAGCCCCACAGCTGTTTCAGCACTATTCCAGTACAAACCTCTTCTTTGTAGATGGTTGGGTTTGATCTGGGAATATTTTAAGTGTGTGGATTTAATGATCAAAAGATGGCGAAAAAAAAAAGAAAAAAGACAGAATTACGTTTGACCACAGTTTAGTTGCCGTCACAAAAACTACAATACCGGGGTCGCAGCAGATGTTTTAGAGGTCATCTCAACCCATCATCATTTCAACTACTCTGCAGGTAAATGTTTTGACCCAAAAGAAGAAACGGAGTTCGCCATCATATTAAAAAGCTCCCGAGCACAACTTCTTTTCATTGTGACCTTCGTCGCCGAGCGGCAATTCTTTGAGAGTTTTGAAAAGACGATGGCTTTTTCTGAGTCCCTTCATTCAGTCTTTTCTAGTCCATTTAACAAGAAAACATGTGTTGAAGCTCCTGATTAGCACCTGAGAAGCCTTAAAGGAACAGCAGGCATTTGAAGTGTTTGAAGCCCGTTTGTCTTTGTGAACTTTTAGTCTATTGAAGTTTTCTCTTTTGCATGGGGCAAACAATGAATTCCCCGAACACGGAAATATTATATCAGCTGTCAGAATGGTGGAGTGCAGTTTCTAAAGGCTGCTAGTCTTCATGAGGGGAAAGCACTAAATCATGTGAGGATGTTAGTTGTTCATTTGGCAGCGGCTGTGTGTGTGCTTCACTGGCGGCTGGGATCAGACCCAGGATGTGTCACCAGTCTAGCCCAAAACTGTCACTCATTTTCGCGTCCTGCTGCAAGCCACCCAGCGTCCCCATGCCAACGCATCTCATTAAAAGTACGTGCCAGGGGAAAAAAATCCAGCCAATTTCCCAATGCGCGGACAGAACATGCTTCCCCATTGACATTTAAAACGATCATCAGCAACATGAAACCCCGGAGGGCGAATAGACAGAGGGGGCTGTTAGAAATATATGAAAGTTACTGTAGGAATATTAAAAAAAAAGTGTTACTCACCACTTTCAGCTCCGGCACTGACCGACTCAATGTCCATTCCTGGCTGTTGACGAAAGAGTCTAAAAAGGAAAGAGAGACAAAAAAATAAATTAAGTAATCCATCTGTTTGAACTCATTTGACCTCAGCTGCAGATACTGTGGCAGTAACAGCATTTCCCTTCAGATGATGGTAAAGTGCTTTACAGCTGCAGTTCATAGACTATCTGTCGTGTGTGCAACAAGTTTTATGATGGATTCAGCGGTCGTATAGATATAAATAACCCCATCTGCAGTCTGGTCAGGTATTTAGGACACTTTGATGAGCTGGGGGATCGATTTTTTTTTTTTTCAAATGAATCTTCAGCTTAGTTTCACTTATTTATATTCCATCATCTTTTATTTCCTGCACACACACACAAAGCTCCACAGTGAACCAGTGGGATCGCTGAGGATCTGCAGAGCCGTGCTGCACCCGGCCGACTGAAGTTAAAAAGGGTCAAAACGGTTAGATGAAGATTTAGCCTTTCAAACAGGCACACTTTCAACCTTTATTTGATGTCATACACTCCAAGGGAAGCAATTTTGCGCTTCCCATTTTTCACTGCACTTTATTCCAGAGGGATTCGAACAATGTGATCAGAAAACTAACAATGCAACACATTCGAGCTGCAGAAAATTATCTATTAGGAGTTATTTTGAGGGAAAGGAAATTAACTGGTTTCACCTGATGGGTATTGACTGTTTTTTTTCTTCTTTTTCTATGGTAGTATATTGAACATCTTCGTGTTATAGACAGATTTGGCATCTTTCATCATTTTCTTTTTTTGTATTAATACAAGGATGAGCATCAAGAAAGTAATGAGCAGCTTAATCAAGAACAAAACTAATACAATAACTGAAAGACAGACAAAGAAGTAAATGTTTCTCTTTCTCCGTGACTAATTTGCTCACATCAAGTTGTGTTTATGCATTTACAACTTACAAAAACACACGACTGCCAAGAGGGACTTGTGAAACACTTGTGACACAGCAAGTACAATCTATAACAATAAAACGGTTTCAACACAGGGCAATCGCTGACGAGGATTTAGCTCATCCATTTTCAAAAGACAGCCATCATCAGGCTTGAGTCAACTCGTTTTGGTCTTCCAATGACATTTTGGAGACTTGGACTGGATAGTCGCACACGAGCGGTGGGAAACGAGCGCTGTGAAGAACAACACGAGCCCTCAAGAGCTAAAAACACACATGACAACTCCACAAGCGGCGCTTGTTTCCCACAGAGACGGAGAACACAACGATGTGTCATAACAACTATTAGAACAAAGACCACCTTCCTGTTTTGGATCAAGGCTTTTCTCACCATCTGAACCCTCCCCCAAGATGAAGCAGATACCATCTCCAATATGGGGGAGTAGACTCCCTGTCTCCAGACAACAAGGTGTGTGATGCCAGGTGAAGCCCACACACACACACACACACTCCCTCCTCATGTCTGAAGCACAACAATTAAAGTGTGCACACACTAAACAGGGATGCCATCATAACCAGCAAGGCCATCGGTTGCAACACCGATGGTTTCCTTTTGCGCCCGAGGCGATAAAAGAATGACAGCATAAACGGCAAGGTAACCGTCGCCACAACAAAGCGGGTTTTGTAGTTCCTCTCCAAAAATGTACGCTAAAAGCCCACATGACACATAGCTGGGAGGGCCTGAGCCAAACATTCCTTTATACTGCAATTAGGGTAAAAGCAACCCCCCCCCCCACAACATGCTCAAATGTTTACTTATTTCTGAGATCCACTTACAAAGAGCGTCACGCTGCTCCGGGTGTCTCACTTGTTGTGGGAGAGGAGGAGAGTTCATCTCCAACAGAAGGGCCTTTCACCAAACCCTGTTAAGCCCTCTCTCTCTCTGTGTGCGTTTAACATGTCCCAACACGAGCGAAGACACCCGTCGGATTCAGTTTCAGGTCTCAGACGATATCGGATCAGGTCGCTGCCTAATTTTCCTGCACTTCCTTTCCTTCTGTAAGGACCTATTGTTTCCAGATGCGTTCCCTGTACTGGCTACGATGTTTTTGTTTTGTTTTATTTATTTATATCACGTTAGTTTTCACGTAATTGGGGGGTGCGGGAGGGGGGGGGGGGGGTTGATAAGCAGTCACAACTAGCAATTTGATAAACACATCAACACTACAGTCTTTAGCACCCAATGCAGAAAGGCAACACTGACAGATAATCAATGAATAGAGAAATAAACAGACACTAAAGAGAGTACGATTAAGAAAATAAAAACAAACAGAAAAAAGGCCTCCGGATGTACAGATGTTTTTCTTACAGAGATACACTCCATTGATAAGCATGCAGGGAAATGAAGTGTCACCAAAGGCCAACACATTGCATTTCTCCCTCATTATTGATCATGACAACACCACTTACGCTTTCAAGGACATAAAAGCACAGAACGAGAAGAAAGGAGGAGGAAATGAGGAGCACAACATTGGACAGGACCCGACAATTGTGCATTACTCGTTTGAAGAAATAATTTGCTACGTTCCCCTCACAGAAAATGCCCAACTTTTTCCATCCATAGAGCAGGATACAGTACAACCCTAAAAAAAAGAAAAAGAAGAAAAAAAAACCTAATCGAATCCATGTGCTCGAGTTACGTCAGTATTCAAAAATGAGCACCCCTACATTACCGCGTCCCAGAATGCCTATGGAAACAGAGAGCCCCTGCATGTGTGATGCCTCCAGAGGACACCGGTGTCTTTGTCTCTGCAAGGGGGAAACTGTGTTGCCAGCTTGTTTGTTAGGTTTTTCACTTCACTGCTCGCGTCTACTCAGATAAAAATGACCATTCTGTCCGAGTGTAGCGAAGCACAATGCCTGCCCCCCCCCCCCCCCCCACACACACACTTATTCCCTTTTATGAGAAAAGAAAAAGAGAGCAAAAACCACATGCGTATGGTTGTCTGAGTGAGTGTGCATACATATACGTGCAGTGAATCTAAACTGTGTTTTTGGAATAAGAGGACAACTTTGAGGTCAAAACTTCCACTCCGACTTTCCAACCATGCTTTCCCACCATCATAAATTACAGAGCGAGACTTTAGCTAGCAATTACTTTTTCTACTCCGCTTGTAGGCCGACCTCATGGTCGACCGACATTTCCCCGTCCCGACTCCTCTCATCGTGCCCCCCCCCCCCCGCCCCTCGACGAAACGGTCCTGCAACCTCTTCCTGTTGTGTTCACACAGCAAATGACCCGGGCAGGAAAAAAATATCATCTCTGTTCTTCTGAGCCAACACCAACCTCTTCAGTGCGTCAAAAGGAGGAAAGTGACAAACGCACTCAGCAGAGAACAAGGTAAACGCTCTGGATGGCCTGCCCTACTTAAAGCTACTTTAGGTTTTGTGTCGTCTGCAGACAGGCATTGATCGCTTTCCTGAAAATAAATTCGGACAACCTGGTTCAAACAGGAGTCTCATTTAACATGATTTGCAAATTGGGTGATGAGGCATCTTGCAGCTCAATGGCCAGGTTGACTGACTCGATTAAGAGAAGGATGTGTCAGATTTATCTTTTCTGCTCCCCAAAACAGGTGAACAAACTGATGGAAACAATCGGTAATAAAACCGAAAAGAGAGAAAAATGGCATACAAAGTGAAGGAGGACCTCAAACCTCAAGCAAACGGTTTGTCAGCTTGTTTCTAGAACAGCAGGATGCTGCTCACCTACTCAACCGCAATCCCGACGAACAAAATGTCCCCTGGCTGCGATTTTTAGTGGCAGATGCTCAAACACGAGCTATCTTCAGTTATTAACAGATTTCCCTCCACTCGTGCTTTTCAATATCTTGCCTTCTTCATATTTCTCCTGCAGCGGGTGAGGGGGCATCGTCAACAGTGTTACTGTTTGTCCTGATTCCCTAGAAAGTGTCTATTTGTCTGGGACATAGTCACCTGCTGGGAGTCTGGCACCCCCCAACCCTGCTGTTATGAAAGTTCAAACTGCAAAGTTAAGTTGCAACAGGAAATATTGTTGGCAGGAAAATGGATGACAAATGCAGCGGATTTTCTACAAACTGTCAATAGGTAAAATGGCAAGTCACGGCAAGTCAAAATACATATGCATCAGTGAGCATTTTTCTGCAGAGACTTATTACAGAGTTCCATCTACAGCTCCATTCTCAGCATTTCAACCTTCAACAAGTTGAGTGCATTGCTGACCACCTACGGCGCATTGCCGGCCACCCCTCCTCCAACCCAAAGACCCCCAGAGAGAGCCCCCATCCCAGCACACGGTTCACTGATCACTCATGCCGCCACGGGCCCGACAGAGTGGCTTTGTTCGGCCACAGGTGGGGGTGGGGGACGCACCTCAAACCCCATCACCCTGAATCCCCCCACAAAACCTCAAAAGATTTAGAGGTTGTCATCGGGAAGCACTCGAAATGAGCGTGCGTGCGTGTGCACGCATGTGTGTTTAGTTTTGTGAGTGCCGGGCTTCGGCTTTCTGGATTTAATTTAGGAGCAAACACTTAGGCAGGTAGCAACAGGCAGCGAGGCCCGCCCAGAACACCTCACTCCACTCCAGTCCAGTCTGATCGGCACACCTACATTCCTAATGCCTGACTTGAGACTCCTCTGTGGAGAAAATGGACAAACACCACTTGACACTCCACCACAAGAACAGGTATCCTTGGTAACGTGTCATGTGAGAATACAAAAACACTGGGATTGGGACACAAGGTTGACCTCAGGACCCATTACGAGTGTCATGCTAGCATGAGGACGAAATATCTGCTTTGCTGGTTCAAAGGTTGGCTTAATGAGAATACACACATGGTATGTGCGAGCCGGCTTTAGAAGTCATTAACTTGTCAAGGGCAACTAATTAGGTGTTCGCGTGAAGGTGAGAAATTGGATCTTGACCCACAAAACGTCGCAAATTACAGCTATTAATGCAAGTGGTCGCTAGTATGTGCCTCCCTCGGCCGGATCTTCCAGGCAACTGGACAAACGCACACCACTTTCAGAGTCGTCCTTTAGAACAGTGCTCAAGTCGTCTTCCTTTCTCTCCACCCCGACCCATCATTATAGCGTGTAAGCCCTCTTAATTTAGCCCTGCTAGGCCGCCACACAAATCCCCATTACAGCCACTAACTGCTTTAATGCTACCGCTTTAAGCTGCGTCTCTGTAAGGCCAGGAGACAGCTTTATGTCCTGTGTGTGGGGAACACAGAGACAGAACTGGGGCTGTGCTACACCACAGTAAAAAACACGCCATTATGCTGTGTTCTCATCAGTCACTGGTGATTTGAGTCGACTGTACTTACCTACTCATTTTCTGAACTTCTGAAAATCTTATGCAAGGCAAATTAGTTGCTGTGTAAGTGCTTACACACGGGCAGCTCACAAATGAAAAACACTGGAGAAATAAAAGTACCCCAAAATAGAAATTCCAAAAAAGGACTCTGGAACCAGACGTTTTTTTGAATGCCATCCAAACTCACAATTCCCCCATGTGTTTTTCATTTGCCTGTCCTTCTAAAAAAGAAGAAAAAAGTGCACTTCCTTCTTTCTTTTGAGCTGTAACTTTATGTGCATTGGAGGAGGGGCTGCACATTGAAAACTGAGCTGAGAAATACATTCAGCAATCTTGCAGGTCTTACCTTGACCTTTGTGGGAGTCAATGGCTGCCGGAGTCTCTATGGAGACTGGCTGTGACTTATTATTCCCTTCCAGGGGATATTGGCCGATTTCTTTGTTCCGGGGCTGCTGGGTTTCACATTTGCCACTGAACGGCTGCTCTTTCCTCCTGAAACGGTTGGCTATGAGCTGCCATAAGCTTGGTTCTTCTTGAACTGGTTTGGAAGACAGTTTTGTTGGACAGAGGGGTACCTCCATTACCTTGACCTTTCCCCTGCTGTGGTAATGAATGTACTGCATGCCCCCATCCTCAATCTGCTCACTGGCAGTTGGAAGCATTCTTCCTGTGAGGTACGAGAAAGGCCGTGGGGGCATTGTGGCCTCCTCGGCCGTGCCTTTAGTCCGAGAGTTCTCCTTCGATTCCCCTTCAGGTCCAAAAGTAACTTTGTCCCGGGGCCGAGTCCTCCTGATTCGCAGGCTGAGGCTCCTTCTTAAAGAGCCCAGTGTACTTTTTGGAGCTTCGGATTTACTGGATTTGGGAGACGATTTTGCATCTTTGTCACTATCGTTCTCCTTGCTCTTATCTGGAGACGCTTTGCCAAAAAGCCTCCAACGGAAGCCGCCTTTGAGGAAGCCCCCTCCGTCGCTGCCTGTGCGGCTGCAGCTCCTCTGGCTGTCTATCTCATCATCAGAGCCCCTCTTTCTTAGCTCCAGTACCGTCATGCTGACGGGCCTGGGCATCCAACCCCTCTGGCGCACCCTGGGGATCACCTCTTCGAGGGCCGAAGGCCGCTGAGCGACAACAGTATTGAGGCCATCCACGGCCCTCAACTCGGCCTTCCTGCTCCTGTTCTGCTGGTTGCTCTCCGATATGCCGGCCCTCTTGAAGGGCTGCGGGGTCCGGGTCTCCGACAGGACTGGGCCGCCGGGGCCTGCCAGCATGCACACGCTCCTGGGCCTCCGCAGACGCCTTTCTTGATCAAGTTGACAATCTCTTTGCTGCTTGACCGAGTCGCCATACATGCTCACCGGTCTCCTACCCAGCGGGGCTTCGTCCTGTCGCGTCCTCCGCAACACGGCCCGGGGCAGAGAGCTATGTCCCGCAACAGCGCCATGTCCCCGCGAGACGAGCCCTGTGGCGTGGACGCTGACAGATCGTGGCGCTGAGCTCTGAATGTGTTGCTCCTGCGTGTCCGACTCTGCCACGTCTCCACCTTGCTGCGAAGAGCTACCTGAGTACCTGCAAGGCTGTTTCAGAAACCTGTCCGTCTTCATTTTTCCCTCCACCTCCTCCAACTCCTCCTCATTCTCCTCCACAACTACCTCCTCTCTTTGCCTTCCAGCTCTACCTGTGCAGCTCAGGGAGGGCCACCTGTCAAGCTCGTGCCGTGCCCTGCCCAGCCTGGGGCTGTTCTCCATTGGCACCATACTGATTATCTCTCCTCCCGGCTGGCAATTCCCAACCAGGTTGTGGGCGACCTGACCCATTCCCAGCTCTGACACCGGCGCATCGTCCTGCGTTTCGTTCAGGGTGACAGAGATGTGGTAAACGGTTTTCCCCTGTTGGCCGACAGCTGTACTCCTTGGGGTCACATCCACGGTCCCACTGCTAAGGAAGAGCATGGCACTTCACTCAAACGGATTCAACTCATACATCCTCGTTCACAAGCGTATCGCACTAGCCAGTGCTCACATTCTGAGTAGCTGAGATTCAGCTCATGAAGTCCTTCATTTAAAGACCAAATTCCTATGCCAGGCATAATCCTTCACCTCTGACATGGAGGGGGGGGGGGGAAACTTCAAAGTTAGAGCAAAGCCTCGCTGCCACCTGCATGCTCTGGCTCCTTTCCTCGCACAGGCATTTAGATGGTAGCTGCTCTCTCTCTCTCTCCTCACACTTTGTGCTACTTGCCCAGAACAAAAGAAAATCCGGTTATCCACCGCTTGTTTTGCAACAGAGTCAAATCTGTGATGGTTGAAAAAAGTTGCAACTTCGGAAAAATTAATCACCCTTCCTTCCTCTTTGGCAAGTTACGAACTGTGAGCGATCCCTGTTGTTGACGGTGCAGACAAACCCCTTAATCTCTGAGCTCTTGCCATGCAGAGCATGAGGGAGTGTGTCTCTGTTTGAACTTTCAGCTGCCTTCCAACCCACGGGACACATGGAAAACAAGGAATGGATCCCACAGGCTTTTAAACACGCCCTCCTGATTTTCTCCACAGCTGCTAGTCGCCCCCAGGAGACACACAGACAAAAGTGAACACGAGATTGAGAGAAGACTGAGCTGATTACACACCGCCGCTGTCAACAAAGACCGCCACCCATGAATGGACACTGTGTGTCCTCTGAGAACACAGAGAAGGGGAGGAAGAGAGAGAGAGTAGAGCTATCCGCATTTTAGAGACCACCACCACGTTGTGCTAATTAAAGGGTCTGGTATAGCTGCACTACTTAGGTTGTACACAGTTTGGTCATATCTTTGAGAGGGGGAAAATTTACACAATATGAAAAAAATGCCTGCCTCTCACTACAGGAAACCTAGCCAGTGTTAGTCACATGAAGTATCCACGCTGCTACACACCACGCTTCCAGCGGCTCCCACTACACAGCCCACACACAGTGGGAGAGCTCGAGTGTAATGGACCAAACAACCTTTTCATTTCCCTGTCCCATTTCCTCTTTTTCCACAGGTGTTGTGCTCTGCGAGGCTTTGGTGAACTGAAATCAGGGCCATGAAATATGTACCATGGGGTCATGGACTGTATAAAGAGCTTCATGTGAATCGAGCCAGATTCTACCTGCTGGCCTCTGCAGGGCTGGAACACTGCCCCCTTGTGGTCAGACAGGGAACAGGGTCGGACACAGGGAAACTAGGGGAACGTTCGCCTGAGGGTACATTGATATCAATATAGTGAACATTGGCCTCGACGGTGTTTTTGTTTTTTAATGACGCATCAGACCGGCCGCTCTCTAAAATGGGATATTATATTGAAAACTCCCATTACAGCATTGCCTATATTAAATATAACACGGGTGCATGATCATTTAGCGTATATTGCCTGTGAGGGGAGAAAACCTGCAACAAGATGACTGCCAATTCTCAGAATGCGTCACTGTGGGAAATCATGACTGCGTCACTATGGGAAATCCAGTGTAACTATAAAGCTGGAAGCTGCAGTCCAAGCGTCACAGCAGCACTTGATTTAAAAAATAAAAAAAACACTCTAAAGTCCTTGAATGGCTCATTTCTTCAGATCGACAGAAAAACATGCTCCAAAATGACATTACTTTAAGCTCATCTGTAATCAAGGCCGTTGCCACTTCACACCATTCACAGTACTTTGAGGTGTTTCTTGGTGCATTTTTCCCCTTTTGTGTTCTTATCAGCAGACTGAGTCGTCGGAATGAAAACAATTGAAACTATTCAGGGTTTTGTTCCAGGTGCTTCACTTAATAGCACTTCCTGTAGACGCATATACGCAAGCGGGGATATGTTGATGTTTCTTATGACAGAATATTAAGTATAGCAGTGGTTCTCAACCTTTTTTCATTGATGTTTCCTATGAAATATGTTTTCAGCCAAGTCCCCCCCCCTAACCAGTGCAAAGCTTTTTGGGTTGAAAAGACACAGCGCTGTCCCATCAGTGTCTGATTGAATATACAATTATGTTTAAGAACTTACACTTATATTTTATTGAATATGTATTAAATAACAATTTTTAAAAGGATTTTTGAATCGATGCTCATTTTAAATATAACCTCATTTGAGAACCACTGAAGCATAGTACCGGTGAAACGTCAAGATGCCTCGACAGGGAAGTGCGGTCCCGTGTTAAGCGGTTAAAGCTCACTGTGGCCTTTACCTGAGTCTTTGAAGCAGGGGTTCAGAATGATATGAGGGTCATCGACCAGCAAACAGTCCTTTTCGCTCCACTGGTGGTCTCGAGTTCGTCTACGACCCCCGAAGCACAGCAACATCGCCTCAAAAGGAACTTCTTTTATGACTCAAAATGAAAACATCCAGGTGCCCGAAATATCCTGTGTCAGCTACAAGTGTTGGTTATCCTTTAATTCCACTCTCCTCATGTTTTTTTTTTTCTCCCCCCTTCTTCTTTTCGCTTTTATCTGGCCATGCTGTGAAAATCTCCTTGCGGCTCAATTCCTGTCGCTTTTCTCCAGCAAAAAAAAATAAAAAATCTCCTTTGTCAGTTGCATCTTTGTCGTGGCCGTGATTTGCCCTACATGCAGAGCTGATAATGTGGTTACCAGCTGAAGAAGTGGCCCGGAGAGGCCGTGTGTCATGGTTTTCTCGGAGCCGTTTCCTCCTGTTAACTCTTAATGCAGGTGTTGGCGAAACAAGCTCCTACATAAGAAACACTGATAGGATTAAAGTTAATCCACCATCCCGTTGTCTCTAGGTCCAGAGGAAACCCGTGCTGTGGTAAATCATGAGATTTCAAAGCGCTGACAGAGTAACAGAGCTTCTCTTGTGTTCCCCTCTCCTCCTCCTCCTCCTCTGTCCCACAGCTAAATGTTTCTCCCTCTTGAAACTGTATCTTGATGGCAGCTGGGAGGGTTTTTCAGAAAAACTGGATTAGCGTGTTTCGAGGTTCCTGAATTACCCTCCGCCTCCGTATCAGTGTGTACACATCAGCCTCATTGTGAGCAGATGTCGCACCGTGTGTGTTGGCCGTTCGTCTGTTCACTTGTGTGTATGTGTGTGTGTTGTGTCACTGTTACAAACACGAGTGTGCGGTTGTGGTTTTGACAACATGACTGACCCGGCTTTGTCCTTTATACTTCCGTATAAGACTCCGTTCAACATCTGAGTATCCCAAAGTATTTTTGACTTTTCTAGCTTTTTGCAAATACATTACAAATGTTTATCGAAAGTAAATCAGAAAACAAGAGGGGCCATTTTAGATTTTATTTTTTATTTAATCTAATGGGAAATAACACACAAATTTGATTCCGAACAGGTATCCTCATTGTTTTCATTAGGGAAACACATTACGTCCTCGTCTTAATTGAACTTAATAAGAATTTATGTTAATCAATCCGAATTTGCATTTTCAGTGGAGATCACTAACGAACTGCACACTGAAGATTGCATTTTATAATATTTTTCAAAAACAAAACATTCCTACAAGAAAATGTAGAAAAGTAATTCCTGTTAATTTTGAAGATTTCTTATCAAGTTGTTGGTTTGTCATATATTATTGTTATGCTTAAAAAACCAATTCATTCAATAGTTATTTGTGTGTTTCACTTAGTTTGACAAAGTTAGGAGTGCAGTGTTAAAGTCAAGCCTCATGTTGTTGCCTCACACGTAAAAGAATCAACCCGGTCTTGATGAAGGCAGCCTCTTCATCAAACAACGGTATTGGATCGTATCGCGACTGGAAAAGTCTGATTGGTGCAACCCTCGAGAATTCGATTTCACACGTTGAGCAAACTTTCACTTTTGAATTTAGACGACCTCCCTCGGATGTCTCCTCGCTGCAGCTCCGAACGACCGTGCGCCTTGAGATAGATAGCGAGTGGCTGAATTTGGAGAGGTTTTCACAGTAGCATCAATTACCTTCAGGGCTCAAGCAATTTCAGGCTGTGATACCTTCTGAACACCTGTAGGCAGGAAGCAGATACATCTGAACAGCCGCCACGGCAGTGTGTTTATATATGGACACAGACAAGCGCTGCTGTTGTCTGCCATATTGCGTGACGCAGACAAGCCACGAGTAAAGCTTACTAACCCCTCGTCAGCATTGGAACATGAGTCAGCGCGAGGAAGAAGGCTGTGCACATATGTACACTCTTTCAAGAAGACGCGTTGCTTCGTCTGGCAGACAGGGCAACAGGAACACTCCGCGAAGGTGGCGACCTGACTCGGGATGATCAGCATAAGGCTGGTAGGTGGTTGTAGTCCTATGCTGCCTAATTTCTTCTTCTTTTTTGTTGTTGTCAATAAGGGTGTTGCTGACCTCATTCACACATACGACAACAGCAGCACGACACCACACCTGACGAGCCTCCAGCATCCTCAAAGCAAAGCACGAACACACGTGTCATCCGCTTCATTCAGGAGGTGTTCGGTGACGGCTCTGCGCGACAGATCGGTGTCAAAGCTCGCGACAAGTGACTCACAAGGTTTAATGATAACTTTTCTCTCCCCCCCTTACCAGGTATTGATGTCATAATTTTAAATATAGCCGAATGTGAACACGTGTGAAGGCCATAGGGGTTGGAATTATTCACAGTTTTCAGAACGCGTCCTCGATTGACGGGACGTCCGACTTCACTGGCGTGGACCGAGTCAGAGGCGGTGATTGGCGTCATCGCAGACCAAACACATGCGCTCTGGGTTTCTAATTATTGCTCCTCCATCACCGTCTGGCACACTGCAGCCACTGCCAAGGACAAGGCCAGGCTGCAGCGCATCATCCGCTCTGCTGAGAGGGTGATTGGCTGTAATCTGCCATCCCTCCAGGACTTGTTCGCCTCCAGGACTCTGAGGCGAGCTAGGAAGATTGCAGCCGACCCCTCTCACCCTGGACATATCCTGTTCGAGTCCCTCCCCTCTGGCAGGAGGCTGAGGTCCATCAGGACCAAGACCTCACGCCACACAAACAGTTTCTTCCCGTCAGCAGTCGGGCTCATCAATGGGGCTCGGGTCCCCCACTGACTGTCTCTGTCACCCCCAGCTATTTTAATTTTTTTATTTTAACTCTTAATTTTTATTTTTTCTTCTTTATTTTTATTTCTCTTTACCATTCACTCTTCTGCACACCGCATACTTAAACACTCGTCACTTTAACATACACTTTAACTTAAATACACATGTCACTTTAACGTACATTCACATTAACGTATCTGTTGACTGAGCACTTGCTTATCTTACACATATTTTAATACCAATTGCACTGTTTTCGTTGATTGTTGATTGTTGTTTGTCTCGTCTAACGTCCCATGTCCATGTCCAATGTATGAACCTTCCGCCTCAAAAAATTCCTCGTTTGTGTGAAAACATTCCTGGCTAATAAACGGTTTCTGATTCTGATTCTGATTCTGATCAGCCCCGGACGAGACTCTGCCCGAGGCTTCCATCACACCAAATGACTCCTGGTACCATCGTCTGGATTTTAAATTCTAGCTGGGTGCGAGTAAAAAAAATAAAACATGCAAGTAGCCGTGCTCCTTCTGGGCAAAAGACAGAATAGTGTTGAGACTTCAAGTATATACAGGGAAGAAGAAAAAACAAATTCTCAGAGCATTTCTTTAAATACTCTGTCAGATACTGATCGGGGGTGTATGCCCCCAAAATCAAATGTTGCTTTTACATCTCAAAAGGCCGCAATTCTGTGTTTAAATAAAATAAAAATAAATATGCAGAATTATTATGTTGCAATTTTTGAATAAAGATGAACACTAGCAAGACTGGGTGTCCATGCTTCCTAGGGAGGCTTTAACCCAACGTACCAGGATGAGAAAAATGAGGTTGGTCCATGACTCCATAAATGTCCCGATTAGTAATTTCTTTTTAAGGGTCTGCAAAGCGTTTTCATTATTTTTATGGAATTTAAGGTCCCCTATCTCCCTAATTATTTCTCTGCTCGCAGATATTTAGCTACAGTGATTCAGCAATGTTAAGCTACATTGCTAACACGCGACTGTCAGCTGGTAAACTGTTATGAGCCGTTATCAATGAGCACGGTGGTGTGTGTCCAAAATCACTTTCCATTAACGATACAGTGGAACAATAAATATATTTTTAAGCAAAAGTGACAAGTATTCTTTGGCGATACCTCATTTATTATGACAATAATCTGCTTTCCTTTCTTTCTGTGATAATAAACTGGAGTTCTGGACTGCTGGTAGATTTTATAGACCAAATGATTAATGTGTAAAACAGTTGACAGACAAATCTGTAATGGAAATAATGATGTATAATTATAGTGCAGGTGCTATTGTTATTACATACTTTTAATTGACCACATTGAAGTTTCATAACCTGTGTATTCTCTGACTGATCGAGCCACTGTTGTGGCACGAAACAAAGATTCAACATCTTTTAGAAGAAAGAGGGAGAGGAATAACTCATCACGGCTAATTAGAAGTGTGGGCAGTCACGAGGGACTTCCTCTGGAGCGCTGATGTCTTCCTGGGCGTGACTATCCAGCTCTCTGTGGCACAAATTAACAATTGATGTGACTTCCACCCACAAAAAAAAAAAAAATATATATATATATATATATATATATATATATATATATATATATATATATATATATATAACAAACAGATCAGTCAAACTGTGAATTCCCTTGAAAGATATGCTTTATGGTTGGAGAAAGAACGACACACAGGAATGGGTGTAAAAGCTGACAACTGAAATTAAGCGTCTCTCCCCCCAAACTAATGTACAACCGCATTTATTTCCATATGAATGGATATGAATCGCTTACAGAAGCCAACCTGTGCATCTCTGCATGCAAAAATGTGCTTTTGAATCTCCCAGGTGATTTAACACAATGACCTACCAATAAAAAATTTAAAAAAACAACACATTTACCAGGCCCCTCTCACCCTCCCCCTTTCTGCATCGCCGCTGAATTAATATCTGCAAATGAATAAGTCAGGAGAGCCGTACACAGAGACAGGAGGGCTACAGACAGCAAGGAAAGTTTATGATAATTACACTTTCAGTAGTGGTATTGAGCGTGGGCGTAGAGCTTTTTAAAATTCAGCTGCACTGGCGACGAGCATACGTCACCATTGCTCCACTGCGGAGAAAATGATAGGTTCGAGGACGTCTGTGGGAGGTTGTGAAAAGATTCCAGACGCTTCTGTCTCTAAAATTCAGGTTTTGAGAGAGAGAGCTATGCATGCATGTGTGTGTTGTGTGAGAGAAAGAGAAAGAGAAACAGAGAAGGTATAAGATTGAATGGGAGAGAGTGTGTATTCGTTGCATAACCTGAGCTGTAAAAGCAACATTGATGCTGACTGCTAATCTCCCCGTTTCCACTGACAGAACATATTGAACAGCCACGGATCAGTGTTGGTCGTGTGTGTGTGTGTGTGTGTGTGTGTGTGTGTGTGTTTGCACCTGTAAATGTACTGAGCATGCATGAATGGGTGAATAGGCGGTCTCAACTTCTTGTAACCATCACTACCAGCCAATATGTTACTATTCGCTTGAAGTGCCAAATGAAGAAATAAAAAAGAAGGTGCAGAAAACAGTGGGTGAGGTTTGCAGACTTGGCCGGAGAGGATGGAACAAGTTAACACGGGAAGAAGAAAAAAAAGAAGAAGAAAAAAGGTCAAGTGTGAATTTCAATAACTGGGAACTGTTTCCGGGGAAACACGGAGGCACATAGCGGTTTGTAGAAGATGACAAAATGACCAGCGAGAGAACGTAGGAGGAAGCTGCAGAGAGATGCAACGTTTCTACTGGCAGGCTTGTGTGGGCTGGTGGCTCCCAGTCCTCCTCCGCCTCTACACATTAGTTTGCAAAACCCCCGCTTGCTTCTGGTGTCATCTCTTCAAACTTGCCTTGCAAACTCGCCTTTTTATGCAATAGCTTCTGATGTGGGTATTGCATTCTGTAATCTGTATTACAATGTAGGAGTAGCGCTATCGGTGTTAGTTGGGGTATTATTACACAGCGACGCAGAGAGACGATCGTCGGGGAGCAGGGGTGAGATACGCTTTTTTTTTTTTTTTTTTTACAGAATCACTTCAGTGGACACACTGGCTAATGATCGCTATAATGTGCAGTAATTTGTTGACATATCCGCGAAGCACCAGAATACGAAGGGAGGGTGAAAGAGATCCCTTTCAAAAAAATAAAAATGTCGGGGCTTCGCTGTCATTTAGGAAAAGAGCTTTGGTGGTACAGAAAGGTCTCGCTGCAGCTTCTCACCCGTCACTCGCAAATATCGATGCCCTTCAAAACGATTGTGCTCCATGGATCATCATCATCCTCCTCCTCCAATTTTTTCCTTCTTTCAACAGCAGCGTGTCATCTGTCACACGCACCACCTGGCCTTCAGCTGCATCCTTGTATCTCGCCGCCATCCTCTTGTTACAATACCGCAGTTGTTCAAATAAATGGAACTGCCAATCCCGACCCATCCACAAACTGACGTCTTCCCGCTACGACACTGTAAAAGTTACTTAAACTGTGCAACCAAATGTGCTTCACTTCTGATTTTCATACACCTTTGCTACTCTTTGTTAGATGTTAAGATTCTAAAATCAGGGGATAAGGCGCTATCATCGGTTCTTTCTGTGGTTTTCATGCAAAAACCACAATCCCGCTGCGAGTCTTTCTCCGCCATGTCTCGAGAAGAAGCAGAAAAATCGACGGCACATAACACAATTATGTTCAGTCTCCTCCTTTTCGCTCCTTTCAAGGCTTTTCTTTCCGTGCCGTCGCAAAAAAAAAAAGAGGGCCGAGAATAGCGACACAGTCGAGCACACGCTCCCCATGTAATTTCCCACGCCTTTTGTCTCCTTTCCTGTGCCGCCCATGCACGCTGAGACAATAAGCTGGGAGCTTCGTTATGAAGCTGACAACACCGTTTTACAAAAGAAGTCAGGAGGAAGACCAGCGTTCCCACTGATGCCCCCCCCCCCCTACCCGCCCGCGCTAATAACACACAGACCTATGGAGCAGCTGCTGACTGATCTAACACAGGAGTCTTTATTTGTTTCCATCGTGCTGATACGGTCCATGAACCTCAGGTTTGACTAAATAAATAAAAAGTCGGTGTGAAAAGATCCAGTGTTCCTCTGTGGATGCAGCGCCATGTGCTGTGCTGCTAACAGTTATGTAATCAGTTTGCAGATACAGATAATGGCACCAAGGGTTGTGACGCATCACAGATTCTGTATTCAATGGAGGGATTAATTGTTGTGTTCATTTAACTAGTATATCTGTGACTGATGAAAGTCTCAAACCCTCAGGCTGGGTAATGGGCTCTGGGAGATTTAGTTCCACAGGTGAGTGACAATTACGCCACGCTCCAGCAGATCAAGTTAAGCGGCGCTCGATATCGGCACACAATGGGAGAGGTAAACACACAAACTTCTTTGCAATTTTTTATTTATTTTTTAACCCCAAAAATGTATTACCTTTCTCGAATTTCTAGATACCAAACGTCTAGATTCCCTCAGACCTGAAATCTCACCCGAGGTTTCAAAAAAGTGGCACTTTCGGCGTGAAATTGAATAACTTTGAAATCATTTACACTCGGCGGAGTGAACCTCCATCAGAAATGACGCGCCATCAGTATTCCGGATGAGGACGTGTTCGACAGCCAGACACAGCGGCTTAGTTCCAGCTCAGTCGCCCATCCACACACTGTCTGAATGTCACAGGCGGCGAGGCTGGAGAGGCCGCCGCAAAAACATCTCTATCCTAATTGGTGAAGTTTCATGACAGCTCAATTTGTCAAAGTCGGTATGGAGCGGTTACATTACACGCTCTTCGTGATTTTTTTTTTTTTAAGGCTCCCTTAACATAATGACCCATCATCCTGTCCCCCTGCCAGGTACATCGGAAGGAGGAAACCTCTCATTGTCGCTCGGCGTTTTCAGTCCAGTGAGGCGTGGGTACGAGGGGCGGGTCGAGGTGAACCAGAAAAAAAGGGCCGAGCGTGATTAAACTGGACGTGGGGACACTGAGCGATGGCGCCCAACCAGTATTTCCTGCAATTTGCCTTTCGAGAAATGAGGCCCCCCCGCCTGAGGCCTTTTCGTTATAATGTCAACCAAGTCTGAAAATGGCAGCAATGAGATGGACTAGCCGGGATATTAGGAAACAAAAAAACAAACAGCTCAACATCGTCACAAACATTACAGTCGTGAGCTTGTTTTCGTCCAGTTTCCCCCCTCCCCCCCGTCTTTGTTAAATGTGAGGATATCAAAAGTGCTGATCAGACGATTTGATTCTCCGCAGGGCACCACAGTGTGCTGAGTGCACGGTTTCTGTGACTCCATCCGAGACTTCTCTTTGTCAGATTTTGACACTGACAAGTGAAAAATGGAGAAAAAAAACATTGCACAGAACTATTGGCCATCCAATCCTCTCTCAAAAAACAGCGCCTTCATAAATCACACAAAATCAGAAAAAAAAATCCACTGAAAAGGTAGACAAAAACTGTATTTCACGTGAAGAGCAAGGGAAAAATAAATTAATGTATTTTGAAATCATATTAACTGATATTCATCTAAACACCCTTTTTTCCTGGAGAAACACCGCGAGAGATCAACTCAGACTTGTATCCAGCCTGCAGATCGAATCCTTCCAGAAGCTGACAGGCCGTCTTTAGACACGGGGGAGTTCTCGCTCGGGAAATGTCCGAACCTACTCGATTTAATGGAGGCACATATCTGCTGTACCAAAGAGAGAGAGATCTAATAACTTCTTTGGCCCTGTGGAGAGAGTGTCCAAGCGGGTGGCTGCCACACAAGTACAGTTCAGAACTTGAAGCAAACATCCACCATGCAGCCACGTGTCCAATTTCTGATATTTTCTAATTTCAACAACAATATGCACATTTCCACCTGAAACTAATAACTGGTGGCAAAGAAAATGACATTCTAAATTGCCATTAACAGGCATTTAATGAGCATGGGCGAAAAAAATGCTGCACTTGAGAGGCTGCCGTGCCCCGGTTTGTACATTTCATGGACCAGAGGGCTCTCGAATGCACTTAATAGAACATATCGTCTATGCAGAGCATGTACAGGCTGCATTATTATTCAGCATTACTGCCTCGTTGAGATTTAAAGTGTCATAACCTCCTACACCTTCAATCCATGCTAACTTTTCAGCAATTGATTTGTTCCCCCCCTGCCACCGAGGTTGATTGTGTTTGAATATGACACACAAACACACTCACTCTCCACAGGCGTCCCATATCTTCCCCTGTGTAGTAAAGTGAAGTAAGCAGCCTAATGAGCTGAGGATTTTTGGTTTGGGCTGCTGTGAAGAACAAACCTTAGCAGCAGAAATGACGTGAAATGAACGTGATCATCTCCAGTTTCTCCTCCTCCTCTTCTTTTTTTTCCTCCTCCTCCTCCTCCTCCTCCTCCTCCTCCTCCTCTTTAACTCGATCATATCCGCCCACAACCCTCCACCCCCTCCTACTTGCGCTGGCTGAACAATGCATCAGCAGCATCCCCAGGAGAAAAGGGAGACCTGCTCTTCAACTAGACCCTCACAAATAAACCACCGCGATGCGCCGTGCTCCATCTGCTCCATCCCACACCTTCTGGGAAGAAGCGCCTCCATAATGCGATTCTCCCTTACGTAACCCCGCGTGGTGAATAACCGCAGACGCTCCGAGCTTTATGAAATCCAGGGGAAGCCCCCCCCCCCCCCCCCCAACCCCCACATCGCCTGATCTACAATACTAGGAGATGACAGCTGCTATTTTTTATTTTTTTTTACTCCGGCATCTCCATAGGTACTGTGGGTTTCTGAGGTCACATGGCAGCCCGCCCCCCTCGGAGAAGCACACTGCTGCAGTGCACTATTTCTGTGCTCCAGGAAGAGACAGGTGTGAGCGCTTGTAGGGGGGCGGGGGAAACCTGCTGAAAAGGTGCTACAGCACTGGAAAGATACCGCATGGTGCAACAAAAATAACTGGTACGGCAACCCTCCCCCTGTTTTACCTCTGGTGTGACGGAGGGCAGCTTAAAACAAGCCAAGGTCAGAGTTTGGGGATCAAAAAAGGTAAAAGCTCGTGTAGGCTGCTGTTATTTCTGACAGATCGTCTGGATCGAGTCGAAACGGCCGCTGCATGCCGATGAGATCGGCACAGCAGCGGTGTCAGTTCTGCGCCTCATCACACTGACAGCCGCAGGATGGTGGGCATTATGTCGACATCGGACTCCCTTTGCCTTCGTCTATCTGGTGAAAAAGGGAGCTGATAAAGAACTCTATGAATGACAATACAAAAAAGGCCAGATGGTGGAGACCATGTCTCAGCAGACATCTTATGATAGCGCATATCAAAAAGTCATCTCTTAGTGCATCTTGCTGAACAAGAAACATATCCAGTATCTCAGCTATTCGCTCTCCGAACGCCCAAATAAGACCGGCACACAATAAGTGTGTAGCTTGTCGAGCAGAAAACTGAATTTGACACACAGTACAATGATGTTATGTTTCAGGGCAGTGGTTGCCAACCTTTTTTGGCAAATGCCCCCTTTAGAGAGGCATCGGTTTACTATCAGAGGCCTGGGAGCCTGTCCAATAATTCACAAAAAAAAAAGAAGCTAACGTTAGAAGAAAACTACGTGTAGCACAAATCTGGCGTCCTATCTTTTCTGATAATCTCCAAACCACTCGGATTCATCCTGCAACGCCGTGGTGCTGATCCTCGGGATGGGAACCCACTGTTTTAGGACATGACTTCATCGGTAAGGAAACTCATCAGTTAAATGATCGCACAGTTCTAAAAACAGGCAAGCCTGCTCGGCTAATCCCAGGGCACCGCGCGGTCAAAATGAAAAGCATTTGGGGCCTTTTAGGAAATTAATCAGTCAACAAGAAATACAAAATAATGAAAACTGAAGAGGCTCCACTGAATTGAATACAAACCGAGACAAATCAGGACAGTGTAATGAACAAATCCATCTCCTTCGATGTTATGCGTCTGTATTGGCACGCGGTCAGAAAGCTAATAAAGTTTAAACTGAAAACAAGCTGAAACGGGGTTGTTTCTACTCAATTACCGCAAGAGAAGAAGAGCGATACCATCTTCCCATTAGATGACGCTTATTCCGTTATCGTCAACGTGTTCACGTGACATCACCGCTCCGCTTTTAAATCGTGTACCCGACGCCGAGCGATAACCTCTCTGGAAGACAAAAGCCTGCGGAAAGTGAGCCTGCTTGTCACAATGACTGACTGTTTTAAGGGGAACGCCATGTTGAGAGGTGATCAGATAAAAACTGTGAAATTGATTTTACTCTAATGCATAAATTAAAGGAGTGGCGATCCTGTGGGCTTCGAAGCTCCCAAACGGGCGGATATGAAACGCGCATGGAGACAGAGAGTCTGTCAGTAATGGAAATGTTCTTTCACAGTACTTATTCGATTCAGGGGTTTTATGGGCGTCAGGTATAAAAAAAAACACATCGTGACGACTTATCACAAACGATGAGCGGTTTAACTGTGCAGAAGATGCGACGGCATGGCAAATATTTAGCAGAAACAAGTAATTGAGTGAATAAACTGTGGCGTCAGCCTCGATTGGTAATTTCCCGCTCCTCAAAAACGGCAAATTAACTTCCTGCGTAAAGGAGGTAAAACTGCATGTTTTGCTTGCGAAATACTTGACAGATAAGCAGCTGCTCTTTGCGCTGGCTTTCACTTTCATAGACTTTGCTTTGAAAACACACACACACACACACACACACACACACGGTATAGGAAACAAACACCACAGAGAACGAATAGCTTACACCGAGGCCGTACGCTTGCCAGGAACCTGTGGGGCGCCGACCGTGAATAAACTCTCTCGACTATTCTCATGCTTATTCTAATAATACAAACATGTGGGAGAGGAATTGCTAATTATCCTCTTCACATGTAAATAGCCGCGCGTTCTGCTGGAATCCGGTACGCGTCTCCATCCATCTTCCTCATGGCCCGAGCAATGACTCATGCTGCAACAGATCCAAGGCCCAGAGAAACTTGTAACCATCTATCGTGGTATTAAAGCTTACATTATGAGCACAGAAATGCCGACTTATTTTATGGCTTATGAACAGAGGAAACCGTAACGTCTGTCAGAGCTACATGTGGCGAACGCAAAGACCATCAGAGGTGCAGCTTGATCCCGGTCCTCTGCTATCGTGATTAGCAACGCGCATCTGTGCCATCAAACATACGCAGCTGGAGGCAAAGTCACACCGCAGCGCTTTAAAGCCAACTTTACTTCTCTTGCGATTATAAACGCGTCTTTCCAAGATAATGTGACAGAAATGACGCCACACCGCAGAGCCCTGAATGTGAGAAAAAGGACATCTGCAATTAAATATATAAGGTCACTTGGGGAAAGTGCCTTAACAGTCCTGGTTCACTCAACCGGAGCCCCAAAATAAATGAGAAATGCACTCAGTCAAGTGATGAGGATGGCGTATAATCCTGGTACGCTGGCCTTTTTACAGACACTCCAAATAGCCTTCCAGATCCACGGATAATAACCAAAACACAACAGCATCTGTGCACAGCCCCTGGAGAAGGGACAGCTGCAGAGAGTAAACAAATAGCTAATCTGACTTTAGCCAACAACGGAGCAGTGCTTTGACACAATAAACGGAGGAGATTCATTTAAATCCCAACATAAGCTCTGCCCACGTACTGCGCAGAGAGAGAGAGAGAGAGACGGGCACAACACAACAGACACCCTCGGGTTTCTGCATCTGCGGCGCTTATGGGTAATACCATTTGTTGCGGCGACCGTTGCAATTTGACGTGGCAAACCTACTTTGCTCCTCCGGCGGCTGAAATGTATGAAACAGAGTTGTATTCCACACCGGAGGTCAAAAAAGAAAACTCTCCTGGCGCGCGTGTGCGGTGGCGGAGCGTCGCCACAGGGGGTCGCTGTTGCTGTATGAAAATACTAAATATATTTAGGGAGTAACTCATCAAATCATCTGGATCTACAGCCTGTTTTTTTTTTGTACTACTTTTGCTGAAAGGAAATGTAGAAAATCGCAAAAAAAGGGGAACAGATGGTGCAGACTGGTTTCACATGCATGTTTTCCAGGGGAAACATTATATTTAATATTTTAACATCCATATTTCCCCGCCAAAAAAACCCTGTGAAACTGGATTTTGACAACATCTGAAACATGTGCAGGCATTTCATCTTCCCGTACATGCAACACCACTGATCTTGAATGTCAGCCACTGTGCACAATCCACCAGCAGCATGCACGGAGAGCTCGGAAGACGGATATTACATAAGAAGCTCATCAGTGGGGTAGTGGCCCACGCACTCCGCATCCTCAGCGGAATCTCTCACTGTTGATCGGCCTCTCACTCAAAGTAAGAACAAAATGGCTGAGGTGACTGGCTGAGAGAGATGGGGGGGGGGGGGGGAATGCAGCAGAGAGGCTGCAATTGATGTGAATAATTAGCCATTATTAAGAGATGCTACTGCAAGTGAACTGGAAGGGGGGCATCCTCAGACGCTTAGAAATGATCACGCTAATTAGCCTATTAATGCATTACAAGCATTATTCATGCGCTATATTGGAAGTTGCTGCTGCGCCCATGTTTACCCACTACCTTTTGTTCACAGACGGCAGAGTGGGGGTCAGCAGGGGTCGTCACTGTGGTTAGAGTGAGTGCTAACGTATAAACCACACAATCCTTGACCTTTAATACGAGGCTGCGGTTTATTTCCACGTTTTTGAAGGAGTTTGAGCTCATTGCACCGACTGGCGTGGTTGTTAAATTACTCTTGAACTAATGTCTCTATGCTATTCAGCTTCTTAAATGCTTTGGTGCTTTTCTTTGTCGTATCTGAATATTTGAGGCGGTTTGGAGCAATTTTAATACTTCACCTTGGTCTACTGGGACTTTTAAAAAGGGAATCTATTTCTGTCATTTTATAGGTAAAATGATTAACAGAGAAGATATTGGGCAAGATAATCGTTAGTTGCAGCCCTACAATAAACATTCAACATGTGGACTGTTGGTGAGACAAAGAAAGCAAGTTTAACAGGTTACTTCGGACTCGAGGAGATGTATTTTTCGAGGTTTTATTTGACAAACGATGAATCGGGATATGGAAAGGCAGATGAATCGATAGTAAAAAAATACTCACATGAGACAAAGAAAAGCAGCAGATTGTTCCATTTCCTAAACTGGAACCATCAAACTATTTAGCATTTTAGCACTTAAGAAGATAGTTGCAGGCACCTTTTCTGTTGGCCCACTAATCAGTTTACGAACTAACCGTTTAAGCAGCAACCGCACGGCACACGAGGCCTCCGCATGACGTCCACTGAAGTGAAGACAGGCCTCTAAAGAGCCAACGGAGAGAGGACAGCTCCTCTTCCACCAGGCGGTCTCTGATTGTGATGTTTTCACAAACCGCTGTCGGCCTCCAGCGGTGCGTGCGCTCCCAAAACATGTCACGTTGTTGTCACCCACCTTCACTTCCCAGCCAGATAGACGAGGGCCGCCTGCCTCCGCTCTCCCCGGCCCACGAACCTCAATGTTGACTCCACGCCCACTTGCCACTCCATTGCACAGGCAACCAGTTGCCGTGGCAACCTCAAATCCCTCGCGCCTGTTTAAGCGCCGAGACAAATTTCACATTTTACTTGCACGAACAGTTCATTTTTCCATTCATTAATCTATTTCCCCCCCCCCCCCCCCCACATCTGGCCGTCTCCTTCTGCGAGCAAACGCTCGTGCTCAAACGTGAACTCTGCACTCTCCACATTTAATTGCAATGTGGCGCGGAGAATTAGGCAAAACCGACACTCAGACGCTGTTTTCCATCAACGTCTGTGTCTTAACAGAACTAATAAAGCTGCCGCAGCTTCACAAAGTAGGCCACGATGAGCAGAGAATAAACGGATAGCGATCATCTTGAAATAGCTACGATGGATGAGTGTAATTTGAATCCCAATTACTGTGTGCCGATTCCACCAAAGCAATTTATGAGTGCAGAAATGAAGCTGGGCTGAAACGCAGCCAAAGTCAGAATGAAAATCAATTATCAAGTGAAAACAACTAAATCAGCGTTATATTGGGAAATGGCAGAGTCTCAGTTACATAACCGGAGCGGGTGCAACTTACCTGTAAAGTAACAGTGAAATCAAGAGTCCGTGCTTGGTTTTAACACCTTTTTTCTTTTTGCACAAACCTACACCGTTTGATAAGTGAACCACATGGCGAACCATTATCCAGAGTCACAGCGCTGGGAGTATTTTATTGCATATGACCTGCAGACACGTCGATTCTAAATGAGCTGCATTATCTTCATTATATCTTGAGAGATGTTTCATGAAACCATTCACATATTAATCCAGTCCACAGTGATTTTTTGCCCCGTCACCCATCAGCCAGCGAGCCGTGGCAGCCTCGACTCCACGCCCCGTTTGACTGCTGCGCAGCCATCCGACTAAACGACACCATTTCTTGTCTATCAGAAAAGAACACCAGTTAGGAAATTGGAAAAATGGCTATCTGCTCTTTGGCTTTGTGTCAGAGAGGAGAAGGAGAAGAAGAGGAGGAAGAAAGAAAGAAATAACAGAAGAGAGAGACAGAATAACAAGTAACATTCAGTTCAACCCAGCTGCTGTTGCATTCATCAATGCCAACGTGCTGTCAAGGGGAGGGGGGGGGGGCGTGACACACACAGGCAAACTCACTATGAAGCACATGCACACACAGACACACACACACGGCTGGAGGCCGCCCCTGCGCTCATCAGTGTCACTGCCGCCGAGCCCCTCACTGCACAAATCACAGCAGGGTGCCAGGCGATGGAAGGAAGAGGATGCTTACATAAAGACAAAGCGTAGAAACAAAAGAACTCGCAGGACGCAAACAAACCTCCCCTGGCACGAACACAGAGAAAACTATACAGCATGATGGAGGAGAAATCAGTAAAAAAAAAAAAATATATATATATATATATATATATATATATATATATATATATATATATATATATATATATAAATAAATATCTCTAAATGATTGCCAAACTGGAGACAAGCACACAACAATCAGCATCAATGGAAGTCTCGCAATCAACGGTTTCTAAAAGTGGGAGTCTTAACACACAAACGCCGCAAAATGGTGGCGCAACTACGCGATAAGCTGAAGAATTGCACGTCCACAGCCTCACAAACAAACACGCTCCATTATCGAGACTGGCTCAGTGTTTCAATGGGTGTTGTATCTCTTAATTCCTCATTTCTAGTCTACATTCAACAGAGCGCTGCTGTCATGCTCTGTACAGCCGCCCACGTTCACCCTTGCAGAGTGTGAGAGAAAGGAAAGAGAGAGAGGCGGGGGGGGGGAGGGAGAGAGAGAGAGAGTGGGAGGAAGGGAGGTAGAAGAGAAAACCTTGCTTTCACAGTGAGAGACCAACGATACATTATGGAAGGACAAACCATATTGCTCCATGCTGTTTTTTTTCCTTCTTACAAACCACTACATGACCAAACAATACGCGCACACATTGTACAAATCCGAGGCGGCCTGCCAGGCCTTAATTACTATAGCCCCGGTTGCGCGGCTGAAGAGAACCGCGAGGAAGTGCAATCTAAATCTATACGCCAATGAGCTGTGTTTATGTTCCCAATAAAGTGGGAACATGTTTACCCTTCCTAAACTTCAGCAATTTCCTGGCAAATTAATTCTTAATGAACAAAACAAAACAAAAATCCTTTTATTTGAGAAGCAAATTCCGAAGATCCGGGTTCTGTTTATCCCTCAGGTCACAGCAACATATTTTTTGTTTGTATGTGGGCAAATAAAATGTTCTACACAGAAAGAAAACTTGTCTGTCTAGACAAGATTCAAATCCTGAATACTGCAGCACAATCATGAAAGCTGTGGATCTGAAACACAGCGTTCATAATTAGGGAGCAGAAAAAGAAAAAAAGAAAACAGTCATGTTATGTAAAACCAAAGAATTTCCATCCGAAAAACTGTCAGATCTTAAGATGGCAGAGATGGAGACGAGCAGTGTACAGGACTGCAGCTACCATTCGGGATTCTGGGTTCATGTCCTCTGCATCTTTTATGAATCTAGGGGTATGAGCCGATTACCGTAAAAGTCGCGTTACAAGCCGCTACTACCGTCGGTCAGTGTCCCCGTTAGCTCCCCGCTGTAGCCTGCTAGCACTCCTGATAGCGCTCCTGCTAGCTCTCCGACAACCACCGAAGGTAGCGGGACCAGCCCCGGCTGGACACGCTAGCTAGCGCTGCTGCTAGCTTGCTACAGCGGGAACACCCACCGGAGGTAGAAGCGGCTTGTAACCCGACTTTTACGGTACTACTTTTCTTTCGGAAATATGTTGACATTTACCTCCTTATTAACCAACAAAATAATACATAAATAAGGGCAAGGTGTGGAGAGAGCTTTCAACTTCCATTTAGACCTTCAAATTGGGGAAATCGAGTGAAATTCGCAAAAAAATGCACAATGAAAACACAAGCCAATGGGAAACATGTAGGGACTTGACTGATCTGCGCTTCTATCTCAAGATCCCTCATGACCGTGACCCATATTACTGTGAGGGGGGAATTCATCAGTGAGGATGAGCTCATATTCAAGGCCGCTCGTTCGCGAGCAAACAACAAACACCGGCACCCAAACGGCCTTTTATAACTTCCTGTCCTCCTCTCCCTGCAGACCACTGAGCAGACAGGAAATGAAAGATGGCCACCAGTCCCATACAGCTAGTTTGACTGGTAGTTATGGAGGAAAACCGGCACAGCAGTGGATATAATCAGGTTTTGGCAGCAGCAGTCCACTGAGCAAACTAAAAATCATTTCACCATGCAGCCTGAATTCCATCTGGCTTACCAACCACACTGTCAGAGACAAAATGTTCCTTCCTGTAGCTTGCTATAAAGCATTAAACCTGGGTAGCCATGGAGAGGGGATTACTGCACTCTCCTTTTCTGCTCACATTACCAATTAGCCAACCTGTATTGAATGAAATGACAAGAGGGTCAAGACTGACACTATCCAATACACTCTCCATTAGCCGCAGCAGGAATAGCATTATTAATAAGTGTAGCACATGGCAGCCAATATGGAAGTGCAGCACACAGTATGAACACATGCTCAGTGCATCTTCCGTTTGGGCTCGTTATTTCTGCAGGCAGGTATTAGGCCGCCAGCACACTCATTACTTGGAGAAAGATAGCTTTCTGCAGTTCAGCGCTCTCCGGGGGAATAGAGCGCAGAAAGAGACGAGGCACCTATGCCTCCATTTTGACCTGAACTGCTTTATTTAGATGGTTACCGCAGAAGAGGGAAGGGGGGAAGAAAGGCCTTTTTATACTTTGAAATTAAACCTTCACAGCAAAAGAATATAAAACATTACGGAACGACTGCTTGATGGCGGTATACGATCCGAAAGTAATGCTTCTCTGCAGCCTTTAACTAATCCACGATACGGGGATTTGTTCTCACGGGCATGTTGTTGGCTGCCAGATGAGCTCGATGCCGCCGTGTCGAGAGGCGGGGCGGGGCGGCCTACGTCAGCACTGCAGGCTGCTGTCCAGCGCCGCAGAGCAAGGACACGGGACAGACAAGCGGGAACTGCGCGAGAGAAAGAAAAAAAAAAAAGGCCACTTCCCCCTCCAGGATTTTCCTCTCCAGCCTGGCGGAGCTCCGACCCCACGAGTCCAATTCTGCCACCAGGCCTGTCCCTGGCATCCTTTTCCAGATGGTGGCGAACAGTGGGGCGAAGAGGGAGATTAGGAAGAGAGTGATGACTGGTTCCTGACTACACATCCGGTGGCTGAGTCCCATTCTCCTCCTCCCTGTCACACGACAGCCACGGAGGCCGGATGCTCCCCTGTCTTTGTGCTCCGGCGGAGGTTTTTTAAGCCGCTTATTAGTACGATGACAAGATGCTGTGGCGGTGCTGTATTGTCAACGCAACGCAAACACTGACAGAGGAAGCATAAAGCCATTCAATTACATTTATTGGAGGGCATACAGCTGCTCTCCACCACTGCCATTGTTTTTCCTTTCATAAACACATATTAAAGTGGAAAAACCAGACAGAAAAGTTATTACGATCGTAATTCAAATTAAATTATATTAAAAGCAACAGATTGACTGCTCTGACTTACAATGCACATCATAAACAGCATAAAAGCGGACATTCTAAATTTGACTCCAGCGTCATTCTAGATAATTATTGTGAAACTAAAGTTTTGAAATAATTAAGGGCTTGGGTGCGAGTAAATCATTGAGAGAGAGGACGAGAATATGAATGTGGAGCAGAGTGGATGAGACGCGGCTTAAAAGACAGAGAGAGTAGAAGAGAGAGCCCGTCGCAGCAAATTTCACACTCCCAAGACTGGCAAAGCGAATCGTCTGGCCCCAAAAACGCTAACTTCAACGAGCGTGGAAAGAGTTGCATCAGCTTCAATTTTCTCTAACTTTTGGACTAACTTTCCATGAGATGCTCCCGCCGAAATCCTGCCATGCGACGCTGAAAGAATGCGAACGAAAAGCGGGAGACGAAGAAGCGGAGACTTTCTCCCCTTTGTTTCGGAAAAGTTGATGAGACAAGGAAATGTGGCATCTCTGGCACACAAAAAAAGTATACACATTTTTGGCCTCAAAGCGCACTGCAAGGGAAGAAATGAGAAGATAGATTGTGGCATGGCGAAGGAAGAGACGTCCATGTCTTTTGTCAATTTAAGCCAAATTGCTATCATTACCGATACGCACACTCTGAAAGCCCTGACAACAGGACGGTTATGAATCATCCAAAAAAATGCTTGCATCATCTCCCTCGCAGTCATTTCTATCTTTTTCCAGATTACATAAAGGAACGAGTGAGAGATGGGGGAAGTGGAGAACAAAGAGGAAGAAGAGCACTCGCAGCAACTCAGAGCAACACAGGCAAAAGTTGCTGTGCTGTTGTCGATTCATGACCCTGCAGATCTCACGTAACTGCATTCAACTAAAGCAACCGTGAGCCGCTCCACGGGGCGGCAATGAAAGACAGCTGCACCACCTGTGTGCCCATGTTCCTTTGTCACCGCCCAAGGATTTTACAGTGTGGAAAGAAGAAGAAAAAAAAAAGAAAAAAAACACACTTGAGCCTGCACCTGGATCAACAAGGCCATCACCACAAGCTTTTGTCCACCCTCAGGTCTTCAAGCCGATTACAACACATACAGCATCTGATGTTACAGAGGACGTCGCACACTTAGTCATTTTCTTCTTTGGTCTATTTAAATACATGAGCCATTTTTTTCCCCAAAACAGAATTATAAATGGCACGTGATTATAGGCCGTGTGGTGTAGAGGTGTGACCATAAACAAGTTTCTGTCAAACCTAGAATCAAAAGGAGCAGAAATACCGCCCAGTCAAGACTGGATGTCTGTGAAAAGATTTATCGACATACTGACAAAAGAAATGTAGATACCCATAAAAAGCACATACATCCCTTCAAGGGCAGACAAACCAAATCCAGAGATACATAACTGAAGAAAGGGCTGCACTGATGATTGTTTGATTTCAGTCCTCATATTGGGGACTTTTTGTTCCGAGTTTCACAAAAATAGATGCTGGATGGAAAGGTCACTGACTGAATGAACTGAGTGTAGGAAATCATCATTTTAAATTATAACATCAGATGCTTTAAGTGGGTTCTAAACCTTACCTTTTTTAATAAAAACCATATTAGTCATTTCTTCCCAAAATCTATTTCCATGAAATATTTTTTGGGATTAGATTCTTATCACACACACACACACACACACTATTTTAGAGGTTGTCTGTGTGGCTACCCTATTGTCACGTCCACACCATCCCGTGTCAATATGATGACAGCAAGTAATTAAGAGACGTAAAAAAAAAAAAGTCCAAATCATCCTGCAGGTGTCGAGCAGAGCTTCAAAGCGGCTCCAAACCACAGGCCCTCACCCACGACTGCAGGTGTTGTTTTTTGACTGACACACCGCATGAGTCAGTGAACATGTCAAATGACAAATACTGAGATGGGTCCAAATAATGAAGTATAAATAGCAAAGTCTGGACTCCATAACACTCAACATAACAACCCTGTCAGCATAAGATAATACAATTAAATTGAAGAGAAAAAAAAAAAGTGTATTCCCCTTTTGGGTTCCTTCTTGAGCTTTCACGATTATTATTTCTTGACGTGACGAAGACCAAGAAACATGAATGAAGTGCGTGCTGGTGAGTGTACAGTCATCGGTGTATGACAGATGACTGAATCCCTCACAAGTTAGCGTTACATTAGGAGCTATATTAGGAGCTTGCAGTCAGTTCCTGACACACCCCTTTCATGTGTGAAGGGACTACTACCAACTGCTGCCTCATTTTGGCTGGGTATAGCGCGCCGAGCCTTCCATCGCATCTTGTTGCATCTGCAGGAGACGCCAGAGACGACCTGCGATGTTGTGATCATACCTGTGACTTGTCCATCGAGCTCAATTGATCGACCCCAACATGTGCCGTCATGCAGGTGGCTGACACCAATCTTCCTCCAGGAGTCTCACTTTATCGACCTTTTTGTGCTTTTGTTGCTCCTGTGTAAAGTAGACTGTGTTTTTTGGGTGTGTTTTTTTTTTTACCCCTACGTTCGCATTCTTACTTTTATCCAACGGCATCGCCGTTAGCGTCACATTTTAACGAGCCGCTCCCCCGTCACTTGACTCTTGACCACAATTGCTCACCGTACGGAAATTCGGCATTAAGAGGAGTATCTTCCACTGCGGCAAGACATGTACACAATAATTACGCGGCTGGCTTAGCAAGAGAAGAGGCGCAGGCGGATTGGACAAATTGCTACGTGTTACGAGTGGCGTGGAAGTGGGCCAGCTGAGAGGATGGCATCCCCATCTGGGATCCTCCCAGGGAGGTCACCACCATGAGCAATCAGCATGCTCCAGAAGAAGAGCCAGAAAAGACCCCTTCAGTGCTGCCCTGCTTATGACCCGCCCGGGGCTATATGCTCCTCTCCTTTCATGGAAATCTATGCGGTACAGAAAGCAAAGGATAATGTGCCTGCAACCCCCCTCCTCCCCTCTGCACTCTCTTCTTCACCAGATTAGAAAGCCAAATCAGTCAAGTCAACACATTAAGAGGCTTATGGGTAAGATTGGCTGTCTGCACGTTGAGAAAAAGATCTGGTATCAATGCAGAACGTAAAACTCTTCGAGCATTCAAGCTGATTTTTGGTGTTTCTTATTTCAGTTATTAATAGCCGGCCCCACGCTGCCACAGCACAGCCTCAATCATGCAAAGGTTCTGTTGACCAGCTGGCTTTTTAAAAAACTACTGCAGGGCGAGGAAGTCAGCGCTTTACATCCTGAGACACGGCCCTGTAAAGGCAGGCTAGCTCACCCTCAACACCCAGGTGTGTCATGGAGCAAACGTTAGAACTGTACACACCCGGATGTCGAACAATATGCGTATTGCGTGTGTTTTTTAGGCTCACCTGCAGAGTTGCACGGTGTTGGGAGTCCATCAAGGTAGGGCGAAGGCAGCGAAGGCATGAGGGAGAGGAGAGAAAAGAAAAATCAATGAGAAGTCCGATAGATGCAAAGCTGAAAATAAATCAGTTCAGTGGTTACTCAATACGGCGGTGAATTTCCATTGTTATACTGCTTACTTGCCTATATGTGTACAGTAATCTAGTAGTACCCCTGAGCCTACTTGCATACACATCACATCCAAATGAAACGTATACCTTTTGCATTTTACATTACATACATCATTTACCATGTCTGATAGAAAAACATTGTCAGTTACTTCCCTTGTATAGTGTACATATTTGTGAGGCCATGATGCTGCCTTTGAAACTTTAATATTTTTTTTTAAATAAAGCATATTACTCGGGGGAACAAGTCAGAGCGGGCGTGTATCCCCGGGTGATTGTGACTACAAATATTAATGTATAGTTGCTCTAAGAGAAAGTAACTAATATGATATCTGGAGTGTTGCTCTACGTGATCCATCTGTATCAATAATATCTTTGAGCAATTTGTAATGAATGATTTGATCCAGGTCAAAGTCTGACCCTTGTGTTCCTGTAAATTATCTATTAACGGTTATTAGGTTTGGCTACAGAAAATCATTGATTAGTTTCCTTTGCTTGTAATAGTGTTTTATATTGATTAGCTTTACTGAGATCTGACTTGCATCCACCACATCCTGAAGAGCTTCTAAGCAATTAAACTCTTTGGATCGGAGTCTGAGTTGTCTGCGTTTCTCCGTCTGAGCGTAGACCGACTGTCACCGCTAACCATCAGCGCATAGAAGAGCTTTAACGGAGCCGTTATGTCGAGAGAAGGACGGGAAAGACCCCTCGCTACACCAAGATACGCGACAGAATTCCTGCGTCACATTTAAGCACAATCTTCTTCAGTGTACGTGTCACGATAAAAACTAAACCTGTCGACGAACCTGCGGACATTCTGCCAAATTTGGAGAGTTACTTCTTAAAAAAGGGCACGCTGTCAGCAAATATCAGTTTTCTTGTCGTCGGTTATTCCGGTCTGTTCGTTTTATTCGCGCCAATATCATCCCAAGTTTTGACACCTCTCAGAATGAATTCTCGACCGACCACCGGATACGTTTTGGCTTTGTTAGTAAAATAACGGTTGAGTTCAGTTGACGGTTAGTTGACACCTGCAAGCTGCCTGAGGTAACTCAATAAAAAAAATAAAAAAACGAGTTGAATAATGCATCTAAAATGAAAATGAAATGAATAATTCACGAGATCGTCACAAAGAAACACAAGTCGTGAGGAGGATATGATCGGGTGGTTGGCATTGTCACATTTCTGTAAGACGACAAAGATGAGCCAAAGATGTCAGACGTCAGAGCTTAGTGATGGATTCAACCTTTCTTTTTTTTGCAGACAGAGCAGAAGGCTTTGTGTGGTTATGTGTCAGGTCTGAATAGCGTTATTTATTTCGAAAGGAACTCGAGGTCAGACGACATTCCTGTTTAGTGGCATCACATCAAACTGATCTCAGACATCAGAGACGCTCCTTATTGAGTTTAGATAATCTTGGCGAGAGCTTTTCGGTGTCCAGTCGGCAAAATCTGCTGACGACCAGATGCTTAATTGAGTTAGTTGACTCTCCATCTACCCCCATCTATCCGAGCCCGTCTCCTGTCTGCTTCTATCTGACCGGATAGAAACCGGCCCGACATAAAAAATAAAAGTCTCAGAGGAATGTAACTATACAGACATGTCAAAACACTGTTTAACTAAAGCCCAGTACAAGTTCCAAAGCAACCAACACTCACAACACACACACACTCAGCTTCCCATTAAAAAGTTAACTTTGGTCCTCTACTGCAGGAATTTGCCAAACACGATTCATATTGGGTAACATCATTTTTTTTTTTATATATGTCACAACATTCTGAATGTAGAACATTTGAAATCTCCTGCAAAGAGATCTTCATAAGAAAATGATCCAACAAAAAAAAAAATGTTTGGTTAGAGTGGGTGTTATTTTATCTCCAGATGGACACAAGAGGACAAATTATCCAGGATATTTGAGTAAGGCTCCGCAGAAAACAACCAAATGAGCCTAACTGCTTCCATGTTGAGGAGGAGTGAAAAGTATCATATGCAGGAATTTAGAAATGCATGTACTAATACAAAAACAATCCCTCTCAATCATGACTTGTAACCCACTAGAAGTGTGCGGTGGTGTCTGTTTCCACAGAGGCCCCTCAGAGAAATAATAATATGTCACATTTGTCGGTTGCGAACGTGCGTGTGCTGCTTCTTCTCTTTTATGTCCAATAACTCATAGTCACCGAGAGCCTCTCCATGTTTGGCTGTGCAGTAGCTCTCCCCGTCCTCGACTCGGAGCCGAGGTGCTGCATTGCTCAGCGCGGGTATTATGCATCCAGAAGAATTTACAATGACTCATCGGCATACCAGTTAATTCACAACGTGCATCGCACAATAGCTCGCTCAGTTCTCCCTGCAGTCAAGATGTGTTGCGGGACGCATGTACCAGAAAATATAAGCAACAAGCTGCGGAGCAACACTAATGAACACGATGAGGTCGGCCGACTACTCGCCGTCTATGGAATGTGAGAGAAATATCCATTATACACCCCAGAGCGATAGCATATTCTAATTAATATGTTATGCAAACATCATTAACAGATAAAGGAAGTGAATTAACTCATCTTTAAGAGTGACTGAAAGGTTAACAGTTCTCTGACATTTGATTTCACAAAGTGCATTGCTGTCAACAGACCTGTGTAGATGAGTTAGAGAGCAAATACTGTGCTGGATTATCCCATCTATAGAAAAAAACTCCAGACCAGTAGCTCAGGCTCAGATAACCTCAGGTCAACCCGCCCTTAGGGGAACTCCATCTGATCCCCTCTTTGTCAGAAATAAGGATGTCTAGTCCAGGACCAGCAGCAAACAAAGAGGTCGGGGCCAGCAGGCGGTGCAATACAGGGGCAATTATCTGCACAAAGGTTATAGAGATATTGAGAGGATGGAGTATTAAAAAAAGTAGGTTACAATCATAGAGAATGGCATAGATTGATCCTGCCATACAAGCGGTGTTAAGAGGCTTCCTAGCCTGCAAACTCACCCCCAACAACCCCAATTCCTGACCCCTGTCACAACATAGTGTCGCTCCAATACCTTGTCCCTATACCGCCCCCATAAACCCAAACTCTCATTACATCCATATCCTCGGGGTTCTGCACCCAATAGACACCCATCTAGGTCAGGGGCAAAGGCCTGTGTGTGGTGAAATCTCACACATCCAGAGGAGTATCAAACACACACACACACACACACACACACACACACACACGCACGCAGAGATACTCCAGCCACCTACTTGTGTTACATAACCTATGGTGCTGCCTACCCGTCCACCGCCAGATCTGCACTACGCTCAGCCACCGACAGAGAGGCATCATTGTAATCTGCAAAAGTGTAGCGAGGCACTGAGAAGCGAGGACCGGTCCACTGGGCTGCTGATGCTAAATGACCCTCTTCATGGTGTAAAACTGAGATTTCAGTCGGATGGACTTTCCTCCTCCTCCTCCCCCCCCCCCCCCCCCCCCCCCCGAACGTGACATCTGACAATCCATGAGGGTTGAAAGTGTGGCCAAAAGGATTAGTTTGAAAAAAAGTGGACCACTAATCGTGCCCAAACTCTCGCTCGCCAGCACACTAAACGTAGGGTCCTATTCACTAAAAGCCCTATTGGCATGAAAAAACCAGAGGAAGTTTTGTTTTATTGTGTAAACAGACAAAATGTAGCTTTGAATTAGCTGGGGCCCACAGTAGCTGCCAATTTATTTATTTTTTCAGGCAAAATTGGAACTTCATGCCAGATTCTGACACAACCAAAAGATACCCTTTTTTGGAGCGGAGGGTCTCTTGATGCCAAATATGTGAAAAGCCAAAATGTAGTAGTGACAAATGATCCAGGCTATTTGAGTAAGGCTGCGCAGAAAACACACACATAGTGTGAATATTCTCAGAGAGGCCCTACACAAACGAGAGCAATGAGAGTTGCCTCTCGCTTTAAACGGATGTACTTGTAACTGGACAGAGCCCTGCAAGTCAACAGCATGGCGCAGCAAAAAAATAAAAATAATTGCTGATGTAACAAATGTCCTGTAAACTTTAAGGACTTGCAAAATAGATACAAATGGCTCACTATGTTTTAACACAGCAGCAGGGTGCATCTCTAGACACCAGTTGGTCCAATTTCACAACAGAATGGGCCCAGGAGCACAACAAGCCTGAGATATACTGTGTGGCAGCACGAGTGTCATAATTCCTCCTTTTTAGCTGTACAGTATTTCATGCGAGGCCAGCAGTTGGTTCCAGTACGCTAACAAGAGACCGAGGGAGTGCTCATCTTCTGAGAGCGGCGTCAGGCTGCTGAACAGTGCACTTTTTACGCCAGACTCCTCAATGAGGGAAAATCTCATCATCCAAACCAGAGCTGCTGCAGAGACGCTGCACTGACACAGCCCTGAGCAAGACTTATAGCAGCTTGTATTGAAACGGGCACGACAGCGATAGAGCCGCTCACTTTACAGCACTGTCTCCTATCAGAAACACTGCTTTAAGAAATAGGAAGGAAAAAAAAGGACCAAATGGTGCTTGGCGAACGACGTAGCGTTCTGGTAGCCTTTTTTCTTCCAAATCTCCATAGTAACATCGCTCCTAACTGGCAAGTAATGATAATACAACTCGTGTGATTTTTATTCACTTTTGCCTTTGTGTGCTTTTGGCCCTCTCGTGTCCTGGCATTTCGTGGCCTGCTATTATTTTGGCTGAACCTTCCGATAAAAGGTGCCGTCTTGTTGGCAAGAGCTCCATAGAACAACTCTCAACATAGCTCTCCTCATGATTAATACATATATTATTATTGTTAAACTCCCTACATACAGAGATATTAGCCATGTTGCTTCTGGAGAAGTGCGAACATGAAGGCCTTGTGTGCAGTGATGAACTAAGACCCCTAAAACCACAAGGGCCCAATGCATTAGGGGTAGGATTTCGGCTCACCACAGCTCATTATTTGCTTGCAAAATGGAAGGAAAATGTCTTCAGAGTTTAAAATGTTCCACAGTTTTAAAGTATTATCTCATAAATAATACAGGCAATATACTCCATTAGAAAATTAGGTAGAGCAGCGTTTCCCAAACTTTCTTGAAGAGTGAGTTTGTGCATAAGAGCGAGTTTGTGCATAAATAAACGTTCCTGGCTATTTTTACTGCCATTTATTTTGCGTCACCTTATATTATCTAGTTAAAAAAAGCCATTTCAGAATCATAATCAGCTTTATTTCGCCATGTGTGTGTACACATACATGGAATTTGACTCCGGTTACACGTTGCTCTCGTCGTACATATACATATTATATACAAATAAACAAGATAAATATAAAAAAAAAAAACATTAAAGACAACAGAGCAGAACACAGAAACTAAGCATTCAAACTCAGTTTTATGCATGTGTGAAAAAATACAGAACATATCAACATGATAAATACTTTATAAATGAGACCAAATAAATGCATTTATTCAGAGGTGACAGGCCATCTCTCTTTTCATTTTCAGAATGTACGCACGCCTTTCACGAAGTAGACAATTATCAGAACTACATTCAGACGCTCTCATGCGAGACAAAAGATGATGGAAGAAATTCTGCTAATTTATTTGCCGACCCTAATAAAGTCTCCTGCGGCCCACCTGTGGGTCCCGACCCGGTCTGAACTAGAGCGTCGGAGCTCTCTAAAATCACAGCAGGGAAACGAATACAAACTCAGACGTGAAAAGACTGGACGGCTTTTTAGTGCCACAGGAAGTAAGTCTTTACAGCTTGGAGCCGACGTCCTGCGCTCAGATGTCGGGTCCAAAATGGGAACGGTGATTGTGTTCCTGGAGGGGTTGTTGTACATGCAGTTCACATACCCCACCACTTGACATGTTCCTGGGTCACGGCCAGTGGGGATTCAGCAGTGGAACAGCTTTAGGTTATTCCAGTCGGCGGCGGCGGCGGGGAAGAGCAGGAAACGGGGGTATAAACAGTAAATAGGGGTCACATTACTCTTCCTCTCAAGTGATTCCCACAGAATAAAAACTCCCGATTCACAAAGCAACAGACCAAAAATGTCCCCGCTTTTGTAGACAGTTGGTTTTAATATCGTCTCATCTATGACGTGGACTTTCCCCACAATCAGCAACAACAAAAAAACAACGAGAAAAAAACAAACAGCACCTGGCATGTTGCCTTGTGTGAGTCCTTTGAAGGCAGCGAGCACAAGGCCAGAGGACGTGCCACAACAACACCATCAAAACAATGACATCTGCAACAGGAATGTTGGACCTGGGTGATAACGCTCAGCTGGCACTTGTTGAACAAGCTGCACTGACAAGAGGGCCAACACGAGAAAAGTAGCGCCGACGCCGACACTATTCTCAGCTATAAATATATACAGTAAGGATATTTTAGTGTGAGAGCAAATGTCAAACTGCTGCATACACACATCTAGCCTCAACTACACACTAAGGCGAGAGATCCGTATAATGAAGCCGAGTTTGTATGTTATTTTTAAATAGATCTGAAGTGGCGGTAATACTATCAGATAAGGAGCGACTCGGCGCTGCAACCCTTCGCTTCGACATGATTCATTCACGCAACTTTTTTTCTGAATAACTCCAGCAACCCTCATGCGGAAACAAACAAACTGGAGGCCCGTCCTTGAAGATTGACTGACGCAGAATAACTGTGACATGTCCCTGAGCTGTTCGGGGAATTGCTGTTAATTTCCGCAGCCCTGAAAACTTTAAAATAGTCGCAGTGTTCTCAATTCTATTTCTCTCCAAGAGCAGGAGTGTCTGTCTTTGCTTTAGTGCGTGCAGCATTATGGCCTCACACACTGTAGGCCACACTTCCTGTATCCGGCATTTTTCCCCTTCAGTGAAGAGAATGTGCTCCCGAGGGCCAGAAAAGTCCCCGTGTGGGATTTATTTTCAAAAAGGCAACTGAACTTATTTTCCTAGATAACTGGATGACTAATTCTTCTTCACACACAAAAAAAAACCTCCAGTTTGATTCTTTGCCCCTATTCTCCATTTATCCCCAATTAGAAGAGATCTGAATCCTCCCATAGGTGAGATTGCAGAAAGCCATTTTCCTTCTCAGGACACTTCATTCTTCACCGTGATCCTCTATCCATCCCAAACCTGGATGAGGCCAAAATCTTCCCACAGTTAGTCACGGGACTGCTGGCAGGCTGAGGGGACTTGGAGGCATATGCGCCTTTCCATCTGTTGCTCACTCGCTGCTTTTCCAAACCCCTTCCTCTGTCGGCGGCCATCTGCTTCCAGCCCTACCCCACTGGCAGGAAACATGAGCCCTTCCACCGTAGGATATGGATGATGCACACACAAAAAATAAATGAACAAGAGCCTATGGCAAATGTATTGACCGCTGTCTCAGCCGTAAAAAGAAAAAAAAAGTAATATATATAGTAAATATTACAAAACAATACAACTTTAGATGTAGGGCTGTAACTAGATGACCGAATAATCATTCTAGTCTTTTTTTCTATTTTTGTTGTGTCGCACTGTACCTCTCTATTAGCAGAATTGGAATATAATATTCATAATTATGTTTTGAGAGTATACAATCACCCGGAACTAAGAAATGTGTCTTATTTAAATGTTTAGGTCCTAAAAGTTGTAAAATGTAAAATGCACTATTAGCCCAAAACATCAAATTCTCACATGCAGTGGCTGGAAAACGTTTTTTATTTTGCTTTTTAAAAATGTTGTACTTAGACTGTATCAAAAGACTATGGTGGTGGTGGTGTCCATACTATGGTGAATTTATACTGCATTTTATACATTATTACAGCACACTTCATTATAAAAGTCACATCCTCTCAATTGGTCGTTCTAGTTATAACTAAATTCACAATGCGAGAAAGAGAATATCGACCATATTACATCACCACGTATCCCAAAAACCCGAATCGGTTCTTCTTCCTCTCATCTAAAATCTAACAAAGCTTCTGAGGGATGAACAACCACAGATCTATGTATGGTGGGGACAAGCACTTATCTCCTTTTCTGCATTGAAAACCCACGGATTCAAAATGAACTGAGCCCAGAAACTCAATGGCTCTTACCTTCAATGAAACATGAGATCAGAACTACTCCATTAACAATGTCAGAATACGACAGAGACAAAACAACCTTTAGGCCACTCTAAAATGTCCCTTTATTGAAAAAATAAAAACCAAACGAGCTCACCCCTGTCCCTCCACATTCAGAACCGAAGAACAAAAATTAGTTGTCCATCAATAGGAGAGAGAGAGCCTTTGTTCAATCGCACAATGGAGGACATTCTGCTGTTGAGGATAGCGTCACATTCAATAAGCCAATGCTATGGCGCTTGCAGCTGAGAGGGGACAGCAGGGCCCAGGCAGAAATGGCACTATGACCCCGCGGACCTCCCGGACCGAGGCTGTTTACGGCTCTCCGGGTTCAGCTCATCTCTGCTGACCCACGGTCAAAAGTCGGGTGCCGCGTTAAAAAGGCATTTCAAATGGGGATGGAATGAGCGTTCTGGAGCCGCGGACGAGAGGAACTTTATGGGCTCGTCACAAAGCAGGGAGTCTTTTGAGCGCGAGGCATGTGGGGGACCCTGTTATCTGGTGAGCATCTGCTCGGGGGGGGGGGGGGGGGGGGGGGGGGGGGGGGGGGGAGTCTGCTACTACTGCGCTCCCAAGAATGAACCGGTGACGTCGAGTGTGATGTCAAGTGTTTTTCCACAAGGATTAAACCGGGGGCCTGATACTCGCCATGCTCAACACAGATAGGGCTCCAGTTGCTCCAGATGCTGCGGAGGGTCTGACAATGTCTTCAAGCGAATGGGAAAATCAAAAAGAAGCTTATGCTTTTTAAATCAATGGCCGCTTGAGCAAGTTGACAAGCGAGCTGCATGTGCATTTCAGGTGCTCGTATTAATCCGCGTTACATCACATCAAAAAGGCTCAACTGAGAGCTTGACAGTGCTGTTGTAGACCTCTGAGACGTTCGATGCAGCAAAGAGGAGCTTCTTCCTGCTGACAGATACGTGATCATTCGCTTCCTCAGATGTTGAGGGAACTGAAGTGAAATGAGTTTCTTCTGGGTAATCTGTGGTCGTCTTAATTCTCACAAATAGTCACTGGCAGCAAAATGACAGATCCGAGAGGTCCATCAGTCTAAGATGCTTTACTTACTTACAGTGGCAACACTTGGTTAGTTAGTTTTGTATTTGTTCGAGAGGCACAGTGTACATTGATGAACACTTTAAATTTAAATGTAAATGCACCCAATTACAGCATTATATTAAATTACAACATTTCCATTGTCTGTCCCCCCTGCCAGAATGTACAGGCCGAGTGTCCTAGAGGAAAAGATCATGCCAAAGTGCAGTAGTAATAAACTACAATCACTTATATAGTCTATAGCTGACAATACACAACAGTTCGATAATAAAAAGTTAACAATGGATAAAAAAGAATTGCATATTATAAAAGAAACAAGAAAATATCATTTGATATCAAAGTTGATTTAAAAACGGAACAGTTAAACAATTTTGGAAATACAGTTATTGTGCCAAGACTTGGAGAAGACTGATACGTGGTATCCATCTCCTCATCAGGAACAAAAACAATCTGTACTGGGCGATATGGATCTGCAATCGGTGTCGGCGGCAGAAAAACATGATAGGGGAATCTCTAAAAGTGATATTTGCTCCCTCACCGTTGCACACCCAACACTTCCGGTTAACCGATTCAAAATAAAATCCCTCTGCAGCGTCTTTCTGTGGAAAGAATCCCTTCATCTGTTTACACAAGGCTTTTGTTCTGAAATATTTGCGGGACCCGTGTGGATTCGCGCTTACAAATGAGCACACTTTTTTTTTTTAAGAGAATAAGATGTTTAACTATCCCTGAATACATTTGAGTTGCAGTGTTACAGATCAATCTCCCGAAAAATTAGAACACAATAGTACTTACACATTTTCTAAAAGATGGCAATTTCAGTGTTTAACCTATGTTTTCTTTGTAACGCAGTATTTAGAACAGGCCATAGTTGGACCTTTTCCACGCTTCACAGATGTATTTATGTAAGGCTTTATTTAGGCACAAGATCTACAACTAGTAAATACTTACCGAGCTCCTCTATAAACACCAGCATTCCACATTAACAGCAATTCATATTGACAAGCCGCGTAAGCGACGCAGCTGGTGGTATTGACTGACATTTCTGACTCTATAACAGTTTCTAATCCATATTCACGGATACGGTTCTGAAATATAATCAGCACATTGTAGAGACTGCACTTGCCAGAAGTAGCAGCGGCATTTCCCCGACACAGATGGCCCACAGTGACAACTGTAAGCCCAGTTCCTCAAACCAAATTCAAACCACACACACACACACACACACACACATATCTCACCTCTAAACCGTTACAACTCAATAAAAAAAGAATCATCACCTCAGTAAACCCGGCCTGTATTTCATGTTTAATGAATGATTATTAATCAGGACTCTATTTCCCCATCTTGAGTCTTGGATGAAACCATTTTTTTTAATACACAACTTCTGCTGCATCATGACAGCGTGAGGCCAGTGAAACAGTGTTAATTAAGATAGTTCAGGGTTTTACATCTCAGCGGGTCATGAGGAAATAAATCCCGCTTCAGCGGCGCAATCGCCAAGAGAAAGATGCATCATCATCACTCTCTGCTTGTGATCAGCAGATGAGCACTCAGCCTCACTCTCCTTGGCGATTGACTGCGAGAGAGAGATGCAGCGCGTGGTGGCACACAATGCCTACAGAGAGCTGCGAGGGTTCAAGTCTGTGCGCTTTCTGTATCTCTCTGTGTCGTCCCTACTGCTGTCTGAGCGCACACTGTCCCATTGTGCGGACGTATTGGTCCTTTCTTCACATCCCAAGCACCCCCTCTTGAGTAGCAGTGGATTTGGGCGACTGCCCTTGCTCTGACATTGGACTCTCTGTTGGAAATATGGAAGTCAGCGTGGGCTTTTGCAGTTATTGCTCAAGATGCAAGATTACATGACAGCGTACCATCATAAAGCTCACGACGGGCGGAAAAAGGAAATCTCCTCGAAATACCCGCAGGTCAGAAATCACAACCGGCTGTTGAGAAAGTGCGATGCCACGTTGAGGCTGAAGAGGCAGGAAGGAGACAAAACGTGTACGTCATCCTGTCCAAATCGCTGTCCGGCGTAGCTCTTTCCCCTTTGCTATAAACACAGACTGGAGGTGCTTTTGTCCTTTGTGTAACTGCATTCATCCACATATCTTTTCAATTACCCGCAGAACATCCTTGGAAAGCTAAAGAACATTATGCAAGTTACTTTGATAAGAACATGAATGATGGAAGCAATCAGATCTACCATTGAAAATAAACCCCAAAGAAAACTATTCCCAGGACACGGTCTTGTTAATGAAACGCTCCTCCACATTGACACGAATAGCTAAAAATATCACTGGAATCACAGTACAGATACCAACAGTACAGATACCATCTCTGCAGCTGTCTCCATTACTCAGTGATCTGGATTTTCTTCTATTTGCATACGCTCGAGTATTTATTCCCCCTAATATAAAATCCCTGACCAAATCCTGCCTCCAACGGTTTAGAGTCAGTTAAAAACACATATATAAATAATATTAGTTTGTTCCTCTGAATAAACCTGAATCTATCTGCTATTTCCAACTATTAATTATGCAGCAAGGACATGATATCTAATGCCGTTCCAGATGAATGTCGGGTATTCATTAGCCCGTCGATCTGCTAAGGGTCAGCTGTAATCCAGTCATGCGCAGTACAGGTTGCGCAACACTTGCGATGTGCACAAACAGCTTTTCGTATTCTTATTTACGTCCTTTTATTTCTCCCGATGACAATGTGGGACTTCAACTGCATACTGGTTGAAGTTTAGCCTGCTATCAGGGGAGCACTGCTGTGGTGCAATCATCAATTGATATATTCTTCTTGGCAAACAGCTAAAGAAGTTGCAACAACCTTTCTGCAGCATCGTCAATGTCACGGTGAGGCTTAAAGATGGCCACCGGCAGGAAGACTGGCCAGTTTAATGGTGATGGTAGACAAGGGAATATCAAGAGAATAAACAGATTGGGTGGTTTATGGAAAAGGCGGAGCTACCACTCAGTAGTATATTCTGTATGGAAACACATCTAATATGTAGATTTGCCATTTTTAAATTCATTTTTATGATGTATATATTAATTCTGTCCTGAAGTGTATCGTCGTCACTATGTATAAATCTTTTCTGGGGAACCCTGCAGTTAGTGCAAGTCAATTCAAGCGTCCGACAAGTTCCAAAAACGACAGAATCTGATCCATCGTGGGACGCAGTTACAGAGAGAGTCTGAGAGCCGGTCACTCACGTGGAGAAGAAGCCCAGACATCGAATTATTCCCAGACTAAAAAGACAGTTTAACTGACACAGCCATTAAAAAGCATTTTTTGGATTAGGCCAAATCGTTGTCCGGCCTGCTATTGATGAAGCACCGGGTTTCCACTCCAGCAACGCCGCCATCTAATCCGAGGGATTTTAGAGTAATTTTAGCATTATGGCAATGACGGTTCTCAGTCATTCGGGTCACAGATCATCGACGTTTTTTACGACTGTGATTACCAGCAAGGCAAAGTGGGCAACTGGCCCAGGGCCTCTAAAAGTCCGAGGTTCAGCGTGTGTCAGCTCCTTTTTGGGGAAATGGTCCAACAAATTATAACTCGGGAGCCAGGTAGTATTCTAGTATGCCGGTTGGTTCCTGGATCAAAATATACTGAAGTGTGTGCTGTGTGACCTGCATCTGCACCTGGTGGGAAATTGGAGCCCAGAAACAGATGCTACTTATCCGAGCCCCTGGGAGTATTAACGAATCATCTTCAAAAGTTCAATACTTAGCACTTCTTTATTATATTCGTATTCCCTATCATACTCGCAGTTTATCGCCAATTACATGGCTGTCTAATTTAGATCAGCTTCCGTTACAAACGTTGCTTTAAAAAAAAGGACGAGAGAAGAGATGTTAGTTGGAAGTGCAGTATAAATTGGCACAGAAACCACGCAGCACCTTGAATTTCAATCAGTGCAAAATTAAAAATGCGAGGCCAAACAAACGCACACAAGAGTCTGAACGGCTCGTTGTCATCGTCACACAAAGGTCTTATTAAATCAACAAAACAACAGGGAAACCTTAGTAATAATGGGAATTCATTTTGTAAGGGCCGTAATTTATATTCACTCTTTCTTCAGCATTTTCAGCTAAATGCATGAGCCACTGGTTCCTTAGCAACAGCCTCTGCAATGATGTAAGATTGAAGAGGAACAGACTCCGCGGTTCCACAGTGCAGGTGAAGACAAGTCGGGCAACAGCTCCTGTTGCAGCTCTTCAAAGCCTCTTGGACTTAGTTATTAAGACAACTGCATCTCATTTAACAGCATGAAGAAAAAAAAACACCAGAACCCACATCAAAGCTAATGCAACAGGGATTTCTTTGTGAGAAGGACACCAAAATCTGTTGAGCCCGCTGACATCCCGTGTATGCTTAGAAATATCAATTCAACACCGTTCTTTATACACTTATCGTCAAAGCAGGTTAACAATGTGCAAAACAGATTCATAGATAAACAGTTACAGGGAGTATGCTTGGCATTTCTGCTCCCGGTTTTGTTGTTCAGCGGGGGATTTTCGCTTATGGGGTTAAACATTTCCCAGGTGGAGCATTTTGTAAAACGCCTGCAGGTGTGTACGCGATGCCACAACTGGTTTGTGTTTTTATTCCCACGGATACCTGGCCAAATATAGATATTGTGACATTCCGTTGAGAGATTTGTCATCTCAAACAGCAGGTTTTCGCATGCAATGTTAGCACAACAATCTTTGTGCTAACGTTCCACCATGACACAGGGAAGAACTGTGAGGAAGATGTCCGGTTTCTGCACCTACAGAAGCTACAGTGGACATTAATGCAGTCCATATGCCGTGCTTTGAAAACAATAAAATGAAGAAAAAAGGCACAGTAGTCTTCAGACGTGACCGTAGCTAACTAGCTAGTTAGCTACGGTCAGCTAGTTAGCTAGTTAGCCAACTAGCTAACTTTCCTGGGGTTTTAGTAGGGCATTCTGGGAAAAGAAAATTCTGTAGCTGAAGTGGACAAGGAGAATGAATCGACAGTAAAAAGTGACGTTCAACACCACAAAAATAATCCTGTAGGATGCTTTTTAAATGCATGTCAGATTAAGAAAACATTAGAATTAGCATTTAAATTGATTTGAGAATAATAAAAGCAATTGACGTTATGTTTCTCAGTGCATATAAGGATAACTCATAAAAGCCTCCAGTGTTGTTCCATCAACATGCTGAATAAAGACATGCCTTCATTGGGAAAAAATTATGCAACAATCCTAGAGGCATCAGAAACAAACTGAGACAGCACAGACCCACCAGTGGATTGCTTATTTTCATGAGGATGGCTTTCATTTTCCTTTATCTGATCTGTCCCAATCTATGGACACGACAAGACATATTTAAATCAAAGTAGATCCAAAAATATAACTTCTCAAACCGCAAAACAAAAATGTACAAAATATGTCCCTGTCTGCTGTGTGATTGACAGGTGGCATCCTAGAATACCCTAAAGCCGGTTCAGTGTTGACTGCATATTCTGATTTCCCAGGTAAATATTGTAAAGATCATCTCTGACAATCGGTTGATAACCTTGACATTTTGTTTGGTCACCAATCCACATTAAAAAAAACATACATCAATATCTTCGTTAAAGGTGCATTAAAGGGACAGTTTATCCAACCATTTAAAAGTAGTGCTATTTATCAATCTACATTGTTTTGGTGCGAGTGGCCCTGTTTTGGAGATATTGGCCATAGAGATGTCGGCCTTCTCTCAAATATTGTGCTATAATTCACAGACCTTGTTGTGATAGTTTCAGGTGAGACAGATAATAGAGTGCCATCTAGTCCCATTGTATAGGAGTGAAGACAGACATGTCTGTGGAAGATCTCTCCAACACTAAGCAACTCACACCAAAACAATCTAGATTGATAAATAGCACCAAGTGTAAGAGGAAAAGTATGTATTTTTGAATTTGGGATGAACTGTGCCTTTAAATATTTATCTGTTTTAACACTCAACAACATTTCCCATGAATCTTTGCCATTGGCACACTATCAACTCCTAAGGACAACTGTAAATGTTCGTTTATGATGATCAAGTTGTACTGCCCACTGCAAAAATACTAAAGGATCACACCGTTAAAAAGATTTCCCCACATTTAATAACTCATATTTCACCTCATATTTCTGCTGGTCTATTCTAAAAGGATTGCTGCTTTCAAGATTAACTGCCACTCGAGTCCTGTGCTTTGACCACGCCAAATCTATCTAAACGAGGGAAACGCTCCCAAAGACAGTAGATGGAAGCAGTGGCGCAAATGTGTACATTCAGACAGTTGCTGTAACACTCCTCCATGACTTTGATGGACAGTACACTGACTGACTGCGGTGTCACACAGCCAATGACTGGATACATGGGCGGGTGAGGGGCAGATAAGAAACTGCAACCATCATTTAAGACGGTCACATCTGACAGTGCATCATCAGCACTTGGATCTGACATGCAGCTGGTTTACAGCCACTGTCCTCCTCCAGCTTACACCATTTGCACTTGATTTCCTGTGTGTGTGCGAAGAATACGCTCGCCGAGTGGCTTTATAACACAACAAAAGATGTCCATCGTGCCGGTTTTCCTGGTGCACACCCCCGTGCATGTGCCTCTGCATTGTCCAGAGCAATCATTAGTTTCATGCAACATGTGCCTTTAGCATTGGCTGCCTCTGCTACACACTGAGGTTCAGAATGAAAATAAGGTCACGCGGTTGTGCATGAGAAGTGAAAACAAGTGTTCCCTTTAGGAGAATGTCATTAAAAAAAACAGCAGAAACATGTTTGCAGAGCTCATTACAATCGCAGGGTGCTGCAACTTGTGAGTGCCTTGTATTAACACTGCAGTGTCTGGGGGGCAATTCAATCCCGGAGCAGGACTATGGGATCAGGACTATGGGAGCAGGACTATGGGAGCAGGACTATGGGAGCAGGACTATGGGATCGGCTACGCCCCCAACCTCCGACCTCAAAGTGTGATTGTTGACACTGCTTTGCGCCCATAACAATGTGTACTTAAGGAAGGAAAAAGGAGACCCCCCCCCCCCCCCCCCCACACACACACACACACACACACACACACACACACACACACACACACACACACACACACACACCCCTCCATCCCCCAACCCTCAATGAATGAGCAGCACCAAAAACCACAGTGTGATTCCCCCAAAACCCTTTACTCACCTTCGATGGAGATTACGTGCTCTCTGATCTGGTTCTGCAGGGCCAGGTCGTCGATGCGCTCGATCAGGTCGTAGATGGCGTAAATGTTCGGGTGGACCGACTCGAACCGGTGGATCTCCGCCCGGATGGCCGCAGAGTTGGACAAAACAAACTGCGAGCTCGCAGAGCCGGGCTGGGCAGCCTGGCCCGAGACTGTGCCCGAACCGAACTGGCCGCCCCCGGAGCTCGCGGACGATCCGGATCCGAACTGGGACGGGATGGACTGGGGCACTGGGACGGGGACCGGCGCCGGGACCGTTCCTGGAGTGGGCATGGCTGGCTGAGACTGCTGCGAGAGACCGGACCCTGGGACGCCCGACTGAAAATTCATCTTGGGGTTGGGTTTTTATTTGAAGGGAGGGGAGGGGAGGGGAGGGGGGGGGACGGGGGGGAGAGAGAGACTAACTCTTTACTCGTTTTTTTTTTAGTTTTTTTTTTTTTACAACGGCAACACCAATATGCAGACTAGAATTTGTGATTCCGAGCGACGCGAACAAAAGAAGTGTCCGCGCGTACTGATGGCGTGGAAGAAAGAAAAAAACGAACGGCGCAGACGCATCAATAGTTGATCGCCAATTGCAACCAAACGCGACTCGTGTTCATATTATTAAAAAAAAACTTGACTTGTGATTCATTTCCCCCTCCCCGCCCCCCCGTTATTGGCCAGATCTGTCCAGGGCCCCCTTCAAAAGTCTTACGAACCCGCAATGCCTCTTCTAACCACTCCTTTCCTGGGCTGCCCCGCTTGCTGCCGGTCAAACCCGTTTTCCTTCAGCCTGCTGCGTCCTGGAGGAGACAATGGGCTTCACACACACGGAGCCCTGGTCCGCTGCCGTTAATGCGTTGTTTCTGCGCTGCTGCAAATGAAATCGCGTTTTAGTCCTCTATTTGGTCCAAGTGGTCCCTGCCCAGCGCCCTCCCTCCTCCGCATGCTGAAACGTCACCCAACGCGTAATTGTACTTGAGGATGGGGGAGGGTGTGATTGGATTTGGTGGAGGGGGGGGAGAGAAAGGAAAAAAAGGAAGAAAAAAAAAATCGCAACGTGCACATCATTTTAATAACCTACCTGACCGTTATGCAACCGAGAAAAAAGAAAACCGACACATTTTGTTGTATTTTTAAGATTTTTTTTGCAAGATACACACAAGTAGATACAGCTATGTCATTCGGAATATCGCCAGTTGTTGTTGCTGTCTCCGTTAAAACAAAAGCCACAAGCAATTCTACCACAATTGGGCCCTTTCACGTGTGCGTGGACGCGCACGTGGACGCGCAGGCAAGCACAGTTCGGTCTTATATAGGAATTTATTTGCCCCCCCAGTATCAATAATGACGAATATTCATACTCTTGTGACTCTGAAACACTGGAAATATGTACAACTTTATATCTATCGTGGGTGGATGTGAGATTAAAAACCACATCTGGCACAACAATGCCGTGTATATGGTTGCTAGAGCTTCTGTGGTGCCATCTCTTTAACACACACATACATGTGTATTATGCAATAAATAATAGTCATGATGAGTAACAGTTTCGATTTAGCAAACCACACATGCAGTGATACCGTCCACACACCCGGATGTCACAGCAGACCAACTTTCTCCACCAAATGCCCCCGCGTGTTTAAAAGGACCTTTACATGAAGGAATCTCACGAGAAGTGGTGTGATATATGGATCATAATCGATATCCCTTCATTAAAAAAAAGGAAGACACGGAGCCACCTGCTGGTTTGAATGCGCGTCACAACAACAGCTGTTCAAGGCCAGAAGACTGTCCGAGTCAGTCCAAAGTTGAGCCGCTGGTGCAGCAGTGTTTTGATGCAGAGCCAAAAAAACATGAATGTAATCATTATGTGTATGTAACATGGCATACTCTCAGGGAAAGTGTCTCCACTTTTTGATACAGAAAAAAAAAAGACTGTGCCAAGATTTAAAAAAAGTTTTATGTAATAAAAGTGTTCCAATTATAATTCAGGGGAGAAAAAGTAGTATAGTGTGTGAACCCTTCAGGCAGCCCGAGGCTCTTTTCTCTTTTCTCTCACATTAATAATACAGAGTGCAATAACTATGTCTTCTTCTTCTTCTTCTTCTTCTTCTTCTTCTTCTTCTTCTTCTTCTTCTTCTTCTTCTTCTTCTTCTTCTTCCTCCCAGAATGTGTAAGCACAGCTTCAATCGAGAGGTTAACATTGTAGTTGTGATTTCCAAAGACATACATGCAGATAATTCCCAAAACACTCATCTTATCATGTGTGTTCTGTAATTTCAAACAGCAAAATAAAGTGCCAACAGTTTCTAATGCAGTTTTCCCCCCCTTTCCTTTGTATGTTTATCTACTTCTGTTTATCTAATGCGTTACGTAACCAAACCTGTTGTGGCGGCGGGGATGAGAATGCACATGTCTGAACAGCTGCAATGTGACACGTACCATTTTATTCTCTATGCAGCAGCACAGTGTCTGAGAAATTATACATTCAGCAGCAAGAACAACCTGCTGTTTGGAGGATTACGCTCATTAGTTGAGTTTATCACAATTTAATGACCCGGGTTGTATTTTGTGCTTCTGCGTGTGATGAGAAAGATCAACTCAAATCTCCAGAGGTCACCGTGACAAAAGCTGTTTTAATACATCACGCATGTGACACATATGCCTCTCTTTATGTAACAAAGAAGCACTTCTGCAACATACTGCACACCTTGTGCCGTGCATGTTATCTTCAGCCTTCTGCCTCCATCTGTTGACCAGATTTGGAACTCCCCCCCCCTTTGCAAACACAATACCACACTCATCCTGTTGCGCTCCATCAGGGCCTGAAGGTGATCTCTACTGATATTTAAAAAGCAGCAGGGAGCCACAAGTTGAATCTGGTGGATGTCAAAATAACTTGCGATAACGCGACGTATCTGATTATGTTGCAGCGCGTTGGCCTCACAAAGAGTGTCATGCTCGGTGCAGTCACATGGATTATGCAGTTAATTCTCAGTATGTATTGGCACATGGTCATGTTGGCACCGCTATTATGTGTTATGTAATGAGGGATGTGACACAAGATGTGCCTGCAGGCTCTTTTTTTGGCAAATGGCCGACCGAACATATTATAACAGTAACTAGACTGTACGACATGTAATCTGAGCCATTTCTACCAGGGTTATACGTATGAACATGTAGGATATCCAGCATTTATTCAAAGAGAGTTGAGTTATCTAATTAGGTCCTCAGATATTGTATTTGAATACACATTGTGTCATTTACAAGTAAAAGTGCAATTATACATGAACAGAAAGAAAAAGAGAGAGAAGACTGTGTGAAATTACAATAAACACTTCATCTTTTTCTTTTGGCTTGAATAACTGTAATTATCTGAAATGAGTTACATTTAAGTTCCAGTCTGTTTCACTGAACTACAACATGACCTTATAGTTATTCGAGCATTATATCTCCCAACTGACTCGTTAAGTATCTTTCTCCGAATGATCCGTGCAGGCTTCAGAGAGCCGCCCCAGGACACTGGAATTCTCCATGAATATCAGAGCAGTCGAGTTTCATCGACACCCAGTGAGACAAAATGAGACAGAGCCAACATTTATGAAACCTGTCTGAATTATTGATTCTCATCTTTGCTTGCAGAGGACTGAACCTGAATTTATGGCAGTTTTTCCCCCCCACTTTACAAACCCTTGTGGCCAAAACCCGCACACGGGTCTTTACAAAGGACCCACTATTAAACACCCCTTTGCTGAAGACTATGGAGCCAGTGTCACTATTGTAAGTGTACCCATCGACCTCAGATGACCCCACAGAATCATCCTCTGGCAATATGTGCCACACACGCTGAACGAAGTCACGGTGCATTGCTGTTGATCAGAAAATAAACCCGTAGTTGCATAAAAGAGGGCTGACATTCAAACAACACTCAGAAAACTTCTCGCACTCCCAACCTGAGCTCAGTCATCCGTAAAATTCAAGTATTTGTGATGTGTTGGAACAGAACCAGCAGTGATATTGTGCCAGCTGACAAGAAAATACACATAAATCCATATAAATATGCAGCTGTGGCTCCCTACATCTATTATCTTTTCCTCTCATCTGCACCTTATTTATTCCTTGGAAATATGTGGGAAGACCTTTAATACAATTGAGGCAACTGAATGTGTTGCATAACGACAATAGATTATTATTATTGATTATAAGTCAAACAACTCTCCCTGTTGGAAACACCATATACTGACTTTCCCATCATTCATTTCCTGCCTGCGTTAGCTTCCGTCATGACGCTCGTCTCTCATTCCATTTGAAGTTTTCAAAACTCTCTCACAGCCGCTTGTAATTTTCTTTAATGTGACAATAATTACTCGGCTGTGTATGTAATTGTGTGTTTAAATTGGTTTTGGATGTCTGCGCTTGTACACTGTATGTCTCGATGTCCACAAATTTAATTAAATACAGGATTTAATGTTACTTTTGCACTTGTGTACACAGCATATCACAGCCGAGGCTCAATCTATTTTTACACACCGCAATTCTGTAGCTTCTTCTGTTCAAAGTGGTCATTAAAGTCTGGAGGAACAAAACCCTGAATATGCACCGTGTCTCGTACATCCAATAGGTATTTCACACAGGGTGGAAAACAGTGAATCAACAGACAATTACATAATGCAAACATCATAAACCTGTCAAACATGCATTTATGAGAGCGAAGGTCGTGGTTGATTCCTCAGGGCGAACTTGCATAAGAAGCATGATCTCATGGGCAAACTGAACTGACTGCAGATGGAAGAGATGAGTCCCTATTAATTCTCTTTTATATTGAGGCCCTCTAGCGTGCCATCCAGACACCTACCAAACTACCATTTAAGGATGTGTAACCGGTGCAGAACAGAGAGCCACAGGCCTCCTCGCAGGTTTCAGATAGCTGAAGAGCTCCTCTCGCTCTTTACCTATTGCTCAGGTTCAGGTTATTAAACCATTTCAAACACACTGAACCAATGAAACAAGGCCACCCTCATACCATTCACTTTAATGGAGTGTCTTTTCAGCCAGGGCAACCAGTCGTTTCAGAACTGGTTTTCTTTTCACTTCCAAGATATATTCAGTGTTTGATTACAGCCGGCCTGGGAACAAGTCATATATATTGATATATCGATATTGATGTGTTGTCAGGGGTTTGAAGTGACTCAACAACGTCGTGTTTTTCTTTGTAAGCAGAACAGGTTTTGTCGAAGCGCCTAACAAGCTCACACAGGTGTTTTGAAACTCAACACAGTTCCCACCCGATTCTAAAGCGACAACAATGAGCTGAGGGGAAATTTCACGGACTATTGGACTCTATAACAAAAGCAGTATATCCTTATCTTCAACAGCAAATTGAAAACAAGACATTTAGTCGCGACACATTTACAAAAGCACTTTCCATACTACCACAGTCTCACTTACAGATCTCAGGATATTCCTATGTGCTTGTTGCAATGCTGTGTTAACGGGGTCACTTTTGGGAATCTGAAGATCCTGAACTGAATGTGAAGTTAAAGTAGTTGATTTAGAATTTCTATCTGCATGAAAACAATAGAATTATGCTTTGAGTGTAGCAGCCTTGAGCTGAAGTCTGAAGTTCCAACTAACTGTTGCTAAAGCTATTTTTCAGAACTGTGTGCATAGTTAACATTGTTTGGGGATATTCAATGGAGGATAACTGTAATACTGCAGGTAACACTATCGTGATAGAGCCTATGGCCCACTGATGAAAATATAATATTCATATATTTGCCATTAACAAACTGGATATCTGTGGCAACATTCACGGAAAATAAATACAGTTACTCCATACACAACTCGGGAAAAAAATGCATGTTAGTATAGAACTTCAGGCTCCAGACTGCAAAAGTCCTATATTTTAGTTTTCACTCAAATAGAAATTCTAAATAAACCAGGACTGAAGTCCTCAGGACTGGCACTGCAGATTTGATAGAAAAGCGTGACCACACGACATGTTTGAATACTGGACCTGCAGGTAGAAAACAATGAGGTCATTGTAACCCCAGAGTTGTTGTTTGGGGTCCTGGAAACCTATTATTGTTTTGTTTCCTACATATGTTATGACTTAATGTGTTAATGGCTTACAAACATGATTTTAAGGCTAATTGATTCAGAAAACGATGCCTTACTTCTGTTTGGTGTTTGGATTTCTGTTGTTGGAGTTTTATAAGAGTTTAAAAGGTTTAATTTTGAAAAACTATGTTTAGGCCTCTGCTCGAAAATTGCGTACCCAAACTAAAAAGGGTGTATCTCTGCAACCACTAGGGCTATTTGGATAATGTTGGTGTTATAATAAAACGCTACACATGTGAGATTTTGTTCAGATGTGTACATATCAGTCTATATGTTACTAGTTAAAAGTAAATGAAGATAACATTCTCTCTGCAAAGGTTGACTTTGATAAAGTAAAGCAGAACAAAGTTAGAGAGGGTTTTAGTAGAGAGAACATTCAGGCGAGGTCTCTAAAATATGCATTGGGGCACATTTGCGCACATCTGTGACATTTTAATTTTCTGTACCGAACCATATATAAACCATATATTTCACTTATATATTACTTATGGTGTTCAATACATCCAAATACAGCAGTTTGGGGCTTTTTTTTTTCATAAAACAAGCTATGATTTACAGTTTTATATAACAATCGCTCAGAATGACTTTTTGGCAACCAAAGGAATACATATTTGAATAGCCCATTTACCATGTGATATAATAATGTGTCTTCATTTGGTGTTATGCCTTATGATCATTTTGGTGTTTAGACACCTCCACCAAAGGTGCAAGATCAGTTTATGAGGCTTAAATCAATCCCATATGGACATTATTGTTTTTATTTGGAGCTCAATATGAGTGTTAGTGAACAGCACAATGTGATCCTCGCAAAGAGCTGTTTCCTATTTACACGGTTGGACTGCTGCTCATGTTACAACATGAGGTTATTTTCTAGGGGTTATAGTGACCTCTTGTACAGTGACTTTGTGTACTGTACAAGCGGTCACTGTAGGTCGCAAATATGAGAATTGTTGTCGCAAGATAATGGTGTGAGGGGTAATAAGAAGAGAAAGAAAAAGGAAACACGCATTTGATTCCATTTGATGTGTTTGTTTTATTTGATGATTGCGCTCCAGGGACCTCTAGGGGGAGTTCGTATTATAGACTGTTAAAATGATTAAAGGGCAATTCACCTAAATGTCAATTAATAAATAGACAGAATTGTAACAGAAATTATCGTGATTTTAGAGTTTGCCAAACACAAACCATACCGTCTTAATAAAAGGTTATTCTTCACACTCTACATAACATACAGGTAATAGAGCTAGGCATCATTTTAATCATCCGACTCATGTGGAATCAATTTGTTCATTTTAATACATGATATACTTATTTATAATGTACAGAGATTACAATCCCTGCAAGTACACATTCAATTCAGCACTAAAGACATTGGGGAGTAATTTATCTAATTGATATTTGGGCTTAAAAGCATTCAAGTAGGGATGTAAAAACACACACAAAGATATGTGTGGATAAAACTGTATTGATTGTTTGTTTGGCTTGATGTCAAAGCTTTCTGGTTGCATTAGTGTCCCTTCCTCTGTGTTTTTTCAGATTAACCAAAGTAATTTAAAATTAGTTGCTGTAACTTTGAAAGGGTGTTTTTTTATATATATGTATTTTTTTTTTTTAAGTTAACAAAATATTCCTTTTCTGCCGCTTTGGTGTCTTAAATCACAAACATCATGCCTGGTAAAGGAATATATGAGACAATGAAACGTTTCAGTTTAATAAAATACCACTAGAGCAAGCGACAACCCCTAAACTACCTCCTCTCTGCAGCTAAATAGATTCATCCACACACTGCAGACTTACATTAACCACACCCCTTCTCATGTTGCAGCAAAACACTCGACATCGTTTTTTTCTGCTATTTTCCCAGAATACACCTGGAAAAGTACAGTGACGAACGAATATACTGATGGGAGATTAGATACGTTTCTAGGAACTGAGTCTTTTGAACCTATTCACTGGGATGGACATTTGTATTTGTTGATTTACTGTACTGATCCCAGTAGGTTTATAGAGCATGCGTGCAAAAAATAATAATAAAAAAGAAAAGAAAGAATAAAAGAGTATAAATAAAAACATAGAGAATGTCTAATATAGATTGTATCTGATAGGATGGAGTTCATTCTTTTAAGAGATTGTTAATAAGGACTTGATTTAAAACTGGAAGTTATGTTATGGCTAGCCAAAAGAATACATGAGTAAATAAAGGAATATCTTTAAATGAAATAACTATCTGCATCGACTAATGTTTACATCCTTAACGAAGGCGTGGAATGAAGCAGAACAGTTAAGATTAACAATTTTGTTTATGAGCTAACATTACATTAAAATCTAAAAATGAAGAAATTAGACATGTGTAGTTGACAACGCCATTTAGATAGGTTAGTACCGTATATTTTTTATCTTTGATGTCACCCACTAACATAATGAAATATATAAAGTATGCATTGCTATGTGAATCCAGCTGAAAAGGTACATAATTTAACTTTAACAAATAATAAAAAGCAGTTGCCTATGCAAGTCTAGCTTGCAAAAACAACTGCTAAATTGTCTCTCAGTTGGATTCCAAATGACCGGATCGTTTATGGACTACGCATGAGCAGATGACAACAACAAAACAGACTAAGAGGGTGTTAGCGTAGTTAGCTAACGGCACTTGAGATAAACAACTGGTGGTTTCGTCCGGCGTGTCACGCCTTGACGGATGAACCAACATTAGACATTTATCTTTTTTTCGCCAGATATATGTTTTAATCTGTGTGACCATGGTTCCTAGTTATCACAGTATAGCTCACGTTAGCTAGGTGGCTCGCTAGGCTAGCTCTATGTCTGCCAAGCTAAAACTGGTTAGCTAGCTAGCTCGGTTGCTACTAGCTCGTTGGCTAGCTAGCTCAAACAGTCGCGGTGGAGACCAATAACAGGGAGATGCGAGCGAAGTGAGGTGAGGCCAATGAATGCGTTTATTTTATTCATGCAATGTGGAATATCGTCATTACACCAATATATGTTTGAACATATGCCGCTGGCTTTTTAGGGTTGGATAATCTCACTACGTTTGTCAAATTCATCGACGTTATGAACGTCTGTCCAGACAGCTGTGTTAGCTGAGAGTCAGTCAACGGGTTGTTATTGAGCAGCTAGCTAACTAGCTCGCCAGCAATTGCTGGTGGCTACTTATTCGCCACTGTAACCACAAAGAACTGGAGGCATCGAGGGTTAAGTGCCCTCAGTTCGTTAATCAGAAACAGCCGTGAGTTTTTCGGGAAACCTCGTAATGATTTGAGGCCCGCAAACGGTTACACCTTCACAGTCTGTGGTAGAAACTTGGCTGGTAAACATCAACAGTAAACATTTAGTGGTTTGTTAGCACCGCTCTGTTGTATTATATATTTCACTTGGTTATTTTGTTATCTGAGTTAAACGTCAGCAAATGTGAACTGCCCACTTCTTCAGTCAGTTTTGAAAGTTTGCCTTTGTCTTACATCAGACCAACATGTAATGGCTCACCTTGCATATCATTAAAACAGCGTCCAGTATACAGTAGACAGGAAGTTGCCCGTGCCTTACATGATGGGGTAGAAGAGGATGACATGTCGACCTTTTGTTAAAGCCTGTGATAAAGGATCTTCTGATCCAGACTAATAATAATACCCGTACATATGATTATACATGTGTATCAAGTAGCTTTATTGTGTTGTGGTTTGTGTAAATGGTAGCATCCCCTCTCACCAGAACTTTACATTTAAGTATAATAAGAAAACGTAATCAAATCTAAAGATGATCAACTATCTCATGTTTGTGTTTAGTTTTTTTCACAGGGTGGCCTTGAAGATAGGCAAACGTGAAGAACTCTGGGAGATTCAACATGAAGTTGTATGTGTTCCAGGTCAACAATGGCAGCACGTTGACATTTGACACTGATCTTGCTGTCCAAAGGTAATAAGCTGGCATTGTACCAATATTAGTGAGGAAAAAGTGGTCAGAATATCTTGGTTTCTTTGTGTTCTAAATATTTTTTCCCTTTTTTTCAGTGTACTGGAGCTTAAACATGCCATCCAAGCCAAATATAAGATTGCGATTCAACATCAAGTCCTTGTTGTCAATGGAGGGGAATGTATGGCTGCAGAGCGGCGTGTCTGCAGCTACAGTGCTGGCACTGTACGTTTTAATTTATTAATGTGCATTTTATGTGGCTTAAAAGTATTAAGGGTTGCATTTGTGACAAACATTAAAATTGATTTTTTACGCTTGATCTTTAGGAAACCAACCCCATATTCCTGTTCAACAAAGAGATGATCTTGTGTGACCGGGATCCAACGATCCCCAAGACCACCTTCTCGATTGAGAGTGAGATTCAGGTTAAAGTAGAGGAGTCTCTACTGATGCCAGCTGTCTTTCACACTGTTGCCTCGCGAACGCAACTTGCTCTGGTAGTTAATTATTTATTTTTTAATTTTTAAAGCTGCCTGTCAAGTCTGCCTGTCGTGTGCACTACCTTTATGAGATTAACTCGTACAAATCATTGTATCAATCCATTGACTATGGAATGCTCCTAACATGTCCTGACTGTATTTTTTGTCTGTGCAGGAAATGTTTGAAGTTGCCAAGAAACTTTGCTCTTTCTGTGAACGATTGGTTCATGATGAACACATGCAACACCAAGGCTGGGCTGCCATTATGGCTAATCTGGACGACTGCACTTTGTCTTATCAAAAGTTGCTCATCAAATTTGACACTTCATACATAAACTATCAACGTGACTTGGAGGAAATTAAGGTCAAACTCTCAAAGTAAGTGCTGACACAGAGCATGCTGTATGCATTTAATCACAGTCTTAATTTAATTAAATAACTGAAGTAACAGTAAATTAATCCAAGTTATAATGTATTTATGCGAGAAGGAAATGAGCCTGATGAACCTGATCTCTTATTGACCTTGTTTTATGATTGCAGGTTAGGGACATCAGTTTCTGTAATGGCGAGGATACCTCTGCTGGAATGTTTGACAAGACACTGTTACAAAGAGAGCATGGAGAAGTCAACCTCAACCCCAGGGAAGGATTCAGATGAGACCGAAAAAGAAAAATCCACGGACTCACAGCGGCCTTCCAAGTCGTCAGCCTCCATCTCTGCTTCTGGGACGGCCACATGTCAGCCACCTGGCAACCAGGAAACAAATAAAATGACTGACAGTGGTGGGCTGAGAGCTGCACTACTAGATGATGATGACGACGATGATGATGATGACGACGACGACGATGATGATGATGATGATGATGATGATGATGATGCAGAGTTCACCAACCCGTCCTGCTTCAATGTCACACTATTAGACTGGATCAATGTGCAAGACCGACCCAATGATGTGGAATCGGTTGTGAGGAAATGCTTTGACTCCATCAATAGGGTGAGTCACAGATGATGTAGGAATAGACACTGTCAAGATAGTTTTCTAAATTCGCAGTGATGTCATGATTGTAGTGGCAAAAAAAAAATCTGAAATCTTGTTTCTTTCAGCTCGACCCTCGGGTCATTCAACCCTTCCTGACAGATTGTCGTGACACAATTTCCAAGCTAGATAATCAAAACATGAAAGCCATCAAGGGGCTCGAGGACAGGTTGTATGCTCTAGACCAAATGATTGCAAGCTGTAAGAAGTTGGTGAATGAACAGAAAGAACTTGCTCAGGTACGTAAAGTAAGAGATTTAACACTATCAAGTTACGGTCCCTATATTGAATTAAGTGCTCACTTATTATCTCTTGCAGGGATTTCTGGCCAATCAGAAGCGGGCTGAAAACCTGAAGGATACATCTGTTCTGCCTGATTTGTGTCTGAGTCACACCAACCAGCTGATGATCATGCTGAACAACCACAGGAAGCTGCTCGACATTAAAAAGAAGTGCACCACTGCCAAACAAGAACTTGCAAACAACCTTCAAGTCAGACTTAAGTAAAAATGAAAACCACTTCTTCCCCAATGTGTTTGTTAGACTTGTTGAATAGCTCACTGCTTTCTGCACACAGTGCTGTTGGCTTTTTTTAAATTTGTATTTAAGCGTGCTGGTTTTAAACATCAAAAAGTCAAGAGAATCATGTCTGCGACTCTAACTGTGCTTATGCTTTTGCATTAGATGGTGCTGCTACGTGATGCTTCATGCAGACCAGGATGGGGAGAAGCTTCAGGCTCTACTCAGACTTCTGACGGAGCTAATAGAAAGAGTGAGGGTGGTGGAGGCCCTCAGCACTGTGCCCCAGATGTACTGCTTGGCGGTGGTTGAAGTCGTCAGGCGAAAAATGTTTATGCGGCACTACAGAGAGGTCAGTGCTAAATGCCGTTATTGGACAGTGATCATTCTTTCAGAGACAGTGATTCAAAGAGGTGAGCTCGTTTGCGTCACTGAATCTGTAGCTTTCTAGCGTATTTAGCGCTGAGCACATCATTTACATGTTCTGCTCTAATTGGACAGTTTTTCTCTGTAGTCTTTGCCACTACAATGAAAAAAGAACAGCCTATTATGTTGTTTGCTGTTTCTTGACAATGAAGTTAATTTAAAGCCTTTTTTGTCTTTGTTTACTTATTTTCATGTGTTGGAGGAAATACTTGTTTTTAAGTGGGTTTACTCTGCAATATTGAACATTCTTAAAGCAGTAACAAAATGTGAAAATAAGTGCCTGAGCAAGCGAAATAAACTGCCATTGCAGTCCTGTATTGTGACATTCTATTTAGCAGACCCACGAAGGACAAGGAAGCAGTGTGGTTTGAGAGTTGCACTATTGTGGGAACTCCTATTGCATGGAGCGTAAGGCTAAAACTTAAGAGCCCTTTAAATCTCCTGCGTATAATTAATAAACTGATAATGACTTCTGTCCTTCCTCATTGTATTGCTGTCTGTAAATGCACAGTAAGAGGGGGAAATAAATCGAAAGCCAATAATGGAATGGATTTTGCTCACATTTATCGTCTTCTATTGAGCAGACTGGTTTCACTTTTGTCGACAGGAAGCCAGTCTTGTTGCATCAAGTGGACATTAATTATTACTTTGTTGTTGTAAAATCCTTAATATCATTCTTTTCAGTGGGCGTATGCGCTCGTGAAGGACGGGAAACGTCTGTACGAGGCGGAGAAGTTCAAAAGGGAATCCTTTGGTAAACTCTTCAGTGAGTGTCTGTCTGTTGAAATCAGCACTGTAGAGCATAGTGTGCTTTTATAATGACACGGATCCCAACCAAGATCAGGGTTTTGATCTATTTACTTGTCTTTTCAGGGAAGTCTTTCCTCCGAAATCGTTTGTTTAGAGGACTCGATTCATGGCCTCCAACATCGTTTTGTGTAAGTTACAATTTATTAGCATTTTGACCAAGTTGGTTTTCATGTGTATATTATTTCCACTGTATTTTAAGGGGTCCCTTTTTTCGCTCTCTTTATTATTATTTTTATAGACACGAAAGCCCAGAAGGTTTGACGATGAACTTCCAGACATCTCCCTTGATGACCTGCAGTACTTGAAATCTTGTTGTCCTCTAGAGGTGCAGCCGTTCCTGATGTAAGTCACTGTCCCCAGTTATTGAAATTGTTTTAGATATAATATTATATAATATGTCAGTTTATGTAACGCTAGCAGAACTATCCTACGATATGGCTGATGAAAACATACATTTGGAAGTTTGTGTCCATTTCTGAAGCAAATTAACAGAAAGCACATGTCTCACAAGTAATCAATCATCTCTAAATTAACTCATTATTTACGAAATGTTATTGATTGTTTATGCGCCAGATCCTGTTGTAGGGATATTGTCCTGACTTTTGCAGACCTCTGCCATAGATTTTTCAGTACTAAAATAAAATGTCAACGTAGTTTTGAATTCTGTCCTTAACGTGATTAGAAATGTATATAATTTGTTTCTGCAGGGTTCCCACAATGTGTGACTTCGAGCCCTTAAATCGCCACGTAGAGACGCTTCACAAGCTGGTCCAAGCTGCACAGAGTGTGGATGAGATGTCTCAAACTATTACTGACCTGCTAAGTGAACAACGGGTAATGACCGCTTGATTAATGTTTGTGTTATTAAAAACAAATGCAGATATGCTTGTTACTGGTTAAAAATAAATAGTTAGATTTTGCTTTTCTCCTATATTTATGTATTTATATAAGTATTTCCCTTCTCTCCCGTTCCTTTCATCTCTTCTGTCTTTGCAGATATCCTTCAGTCAGAGATCAAGCATGTTGGTCCCAGAGTCTGGAAGCACACCTGGGACCACGACGCCGAGGTCCCCAAAAACCCCGTCCTCCCTTAACCTGCAGGGCCCCAGCTGCCAGCCACTACATGTTCCCGTCCCAGCACCGCTAGAGGATCTATCCCCAGACAGCATAGACGCGCAAACATTTGACTTTGAAACGATTGGCCACCCGAACATGGATCCGGTCCTGCAGCAGGGCTCCCTCGACTTGGATTCTCTAGCAGAGAGCCCTGAATCTGACTTCATGTCTGCCGTCAACGAGTTTGTGATTGAAGAGAACCTAACCTCTCCGAACCCCATCAGTGACCCCATTAGCCCTGAAATGATGGTGGAGTCGCTGTATTCATCAGTCATTAACGCTATTGACAACAAGCGCATGCAGGATACCACAATACTAGAGAGGGAGAACTCGAGGATCACTGTGCTAAAACAAGCGATTGACAAGTACCGATCTGCTGCAGAGGAGTCCCATTCGAACTTCAGAAGTGTAAAGGATGATCTCCATCACTTGAGAGGCATGGTTTTAAAAGAACAACATGACTTTGGCTTTGTTTTGAGAAATTTAACCACAGAGGTGAGCAACATTGTGGACAGCATCTGCCAAACCCAGAAACTGGAACTAAAGGATCAGCATCAAAGTGAGCTTCTCTCCCTTCGGCAAGAGCTAGAGAAGCAGGTTGAGACACTAACGGAGGAAAACCAAGTAAACCAGAATATTGTCAGAGATGTCCAGCACGCGATGCTGGAGCTGGAGGGGCGCATGGAGCGCAAAGAGAAAGAACTCACTCAGCTCGAGAACGAGAAAGAGCGATGTGCCGAAAGGGAGACTAACCAGACGGAAAGGATCAAAAACCTGGAGCAGATGATGAGCGATCAAACCGAGGAGATCAAGACTCTCTCAGCTTCAAGAGACTCCCTGACCAGCCAGCTTGAAAATCTCCACTTTGAGATCGAACGTGGCCAGCAGAAGATCCGGCAGGAGTTGGAAGTTGTTGAGCAGTCTCACTTAAAAGAGATGGAGGAAAAAATGGCGCAGGAGCATACGGCAAAATTGGAGACCCTTACCAAGGTTAACCAGGAGGCTCTGGAACATCTATCTGCCGAAAATAACGCAAAGTTAAACGAGGCAGCCGAACGCCACGTCGCTGTGCTTAAAGAGAAGGAAAACCAAATGAAGGACTTGGAGGCTCGTGTTACTGAGCTTGCAGAACTCCGCTGCAAAGTAGAGGTGGAGTTAGCCCTCAAAGAGTCGGAGACAGAGGAGTTGAGGGTCTTATTTGAGGAGGCCAAGACGCAGCAGGCCGAGACTGTGAAGTCCCAGGTGGAGGCTGCGACCAAAGTTCTGAGCGAAGCGCTGGCAGATGTCGAAAAACAGCTCCATGTAAAAAACGATGAGCATGAAGTGGACCTCGCAGAGCTGAGGAGTCTCATGAGGCTTGAGAAAGACCACTGCATCTCGGAGCTGGTGGACACGCACGAGGAAGAGGCTATTTTGTTGCGGAACGAGCTCATCTCCCTGCAGCGGCAAGTCCAGGATGCCGATAAGAACCACGCCGAGCAGCAGCAGAAACTCGAGCGGGCTTTTGAGCAGCGAGCGGCGGCTCTGAATGAAGAGAAAGAAAAGCGGGTCAGAGGTTTCCAGGAACTAGAGCAAGAATTGAGGACTGATATCTGCAATTTGCAGGCAGACAATGACCTGCTCTCCCAAAAAATAGAGCAGGACAGACAGGCAACTGAGAGAGAAGTGACCTTGAAGGTTGCGTCACCAGATGCTTTGAAAGAGTTGGAGCAGCAGAAGGAGGACATGGAGAAGAGCCTGTTGGACAAAATTAGACAACTTGAGGACGAGCTTCATGGGAGACAATCCTCTAAAAGGTAAATGTTTGATCACACTGGCAGACGCATCACATAAAGAAATCTAGCTTTAGTATTTTGTGGTTTGGAGCCCAATCCTGAACGAAGTCAACCTGACTGTAGTTTGTTTTAAATTGAATCTGTTCACATTGAAATTGAAATGACACAATGCAGAACAATTTATTTAGTGTGCTTGTACGTCCACATGGTGCATTTCTTTTGTTGGAATTAAACTGGATTGTGTGCCTCCTCAGTGACGAAGGGTTGCCGCTGCATGCTGAGGGCCGTGCAGATGCCGGAGCACCTCTGTCTCTCGACTCGGCTCTACAGGAGCGGCTGCAGCAGGAGAGGGCCTGCCTGCAGTCCCAGATGGACCTCCTGGAGAAGAAGAAGAACGAGGAGATGCAGAACCTCAAGACATCGCTAATCGCAGAGCAGCAGGTTTGTGTTTTTTGGGGCGGTAAATAGGCGAGACACGTTATGTGCCTTTTACAATGATGAAGGAGGGTGATGACATAACACTCCTAACAATGGTGAATAGTTAATATGTGGACTGCTTAAAAATACGTGCATGTTGTGTAGTGTGGCTTCTTACCTACGTGAGTACTTACTTTCTGAAAGCTTACATTTTTAATAGATATTGACACCGTCACGCTCTGCAACTTGCATTCAGTCGAAGTTAAGCCTCGCACATCAACAGATCAATGTTTCATTCATTTGACTGGCACTGATCTGGTCTCTTTACACCAAAGATCAGCAGAAAGATTTATTTACAAATTACTTACTTGCTGCTTTCAGTCATAAGTTGTCTTTTTTTCATTTTTTGTGATTTGTACATCTCTGTTATTGAGGTCTTGGACCACCCATCAGCTAACAAGAGGTTTTGTACAAAATATTACAACTTATTGTCATTTGAAACATCAGTTGAGCTCACATCATTTCATTTCATTTGGGCTTTTTCAATAAGTGGGTATAATAAATGATGAAGAGATAGGACATGGAACAATACAAGCAAAAAAATATCAAACGGAACATTAAAAATCAACAAAACAAATGTAACTCCCATGGCTGCAAGCGGATCTGCATTGTTAGAACTTAGCAATAAAAAGGCACCCTCTCCAATCATTTGTGCTTTGGTATGAATTCCCTGTTGTGACCAAAATGGTTGTTAACCTTGTTAAAACACAAAATGATTTATTTTTATTTTTTATTTCTCTAGACTAATTTCAACACTGTTCTAACCCGAGAGAAGCTGAAGAAAGAGCAGATCATCAATGATCTAACAGAGAAGTGGCGGAAAGTTACCCAGCAGCAGGAGAAGGACAAAGGTGAGGGCTGGACAGAAAATGTCATAAAAATCTATTAAAAATAAGTCAAATGAAAGACTGCTCATATTTAATTAAACGTTTTTGTTAAATAAAAGCTGTTGCCTTAACACAAGATAATGTAATCTTGTTGATAGTGTACTTCCATAAATGGTCTGCTTACTGCCACGTCTTAAGAGCAGCCACTCTGTGAGCTTTTATGTTATCGATCGTTATGTTGTGCAGGTCAGCGTCTCTTTATTTATTTGAACTCATTGCAGCTCTGATCGAGACGCTCTCCGAGGACCGAGCCAGCGTCATGCAGGAGAAGAAACACTTGGAAGAAGAGCTGAACCGCCTGCGCAGCACGGCGCTGGTCTCGTCTTCCTTCTTCTCTCCTCACCCCTCAGGTCAGGAGATCTCAGAAGCCGGAGCCGCAGCAGCCCGAGCTCTGCCTCTTCTCGGGGCTTTTTCCTCCGAGCCCATGGGTGAAACCGACCGACTGGCCTCTGTGGCGGCCATTCAAGATGACGAACAGGTCGATTCAGCAGTGGAAGCCAGCATGGTGGCAGTCCAGTAAGCATCTTTTCTCCAAAGAAAAAGGGAAGAAATCAGATCACATTTACATGCATTTTGCCAGCCAGTGTATTTTTCCCTTGCTCCACTTATTTTTTTTAAGTATGACACAGTGTTTACAAATATGTGACACTGAAGCCAGTATTTCTTTGGGGCGGTTAGTTTCTGTGGTGAGAGTTTCAACAGTTCACAGAAAGGAAAATCTGTGTAGACGAGAAGCTCACAATCTTTCTTACTTCTTTCTCATCCGCCTGAATTTTACAAATCTCCTTTTGGACTTTGGTTTTAAATACACACACACACACACACACACACACACACACACACACACACACACACACACACACACACACACACACACACACACACACACACACACACACACACAGCTTTAATCTCCATCAAATCTAATCAGAGGTGAACGCCACTGAATAACAACAATGAGTCCTCATCTTCAGTGCCGTTTTCATCCAATACTTTGCTGCCTTGTCATTTTGCTTGGCCTATCTACTGCGAAAAATTATTTGACAATATTACTATAGACATACTTTGTCTCTTCAGAGGTTAAGAATATATGTTCTACGTCATTACACTGTTGCTTTTATAAGGAATTAGTTTATTAAGACCAAACTAATGATGGCACATTTTGATATACAGCTATTACATTTGACTGTTTACGAGCTTGGATATATTCCTGTACTTTATTATAATCAACATAATATTGTGCTTGATAAAGAATGAGTAATACATAATTAAGTTGTTATATACAGTATATAGCAAACTTGCAGCAGTATTGACCATTTTGTCATAGTATGGCATGAAAGTGGTTGCCAGCCACTGACAGAAAGGGACTTCGCATTATTGAAGAAAGAAGAAGAATTTAAAAGGACATTTCGTAAAACATCCCAAAAAAGTTGATGGACAGAAAGGACATTTGACAAGGAAGGCAGGCAGGGAGACTAGGATCAGACAGTGTAAGTTTTCCATTTATCACTTTTTAGATTAAGAACTATTAAATAGTTGCAAGACAAAAAATGAGAACCAATTCATATGTTGATCAATTTAAATTTTCTACACAATACATACAGTTTTGCTGACATTTTTCAGAGGATATTAATCAATAATCTGACGTTTGTTTTTCTCTTGTAGTGACAACGTCCTGATGTCAGAGGAGAAACAGCGGATACTCTTACTTGAGAGGGTAAATAGAAACACTGTATTCATCACATTGCATTTGAGAGCACAAGATGCCATTTCTGGATGTCTCTTATCTGTTTAATCCATCTGATATATGTTTCAGACTTTACACATGAAGGAAGAAGAAAACAAGCGCCTCAGTCAAAGACTGGTCAGTTATTTAATATTATCTCTATGGGCTATGTAACACCTGCTCCACTGGGTGGCAGTAGCATCAAAGAGTAAAATCCTGACCCAGAAGGCCAAAGAGCTCAGTGAAGAAAAATGTTTTTTAAGAGAGAGTGACAGAGTGAGGAGAGGGGTGAATTTGAGTGGCATGCAAAAGAAAAATGTATATTCAAATAAAAAAAGTTAAAAAAAATAAATATTTTAATCAAGCCTGAATTTGCATGATTTACAAATAGGATCACATTTAAATTATAAAGTATAATGCAGTACATAGGTTATACATGCTAATACTAGTTACTAAGCCTCTTTCTTGCAAAAGCCCAGTAAGTCAAATGTTAGAAGTCATTGGTAACCCTTCATTCACATTACATGCGTGTAACGTTTTCCTAATTCTCTTCCCTGTAGATGTCTCAGAGCATGTCGTCTGTGTCGTCACGGCATTCAGACAAAATCGCCATCAGAGAGTAAGTGGATAAAAAAAATAGCGCATGTCCTCGCTGTATTTGTTTTTAGGCAAAAGTCTGACCTTGATGACATGAAGTGTAATTACACACATTATTGTATAATTACATTAATTTGTTGTCTTTTTACGTTACTAGTTGGCAAAAGTCTTTGTAATCATCCTATTGTGTCTTTTTTTCTTCTTTTTTTTCTTCTTTCTTTCAGTTTCCAGGTTGGCGATTTGGTTCTAATCATCCTGGATGAAAGGCATGACAACTACGTGCTGTTCACAGTTGGTCCCACCCTCTACTTCCTCCACTCAGAGTCTCTCACTGCACTGGACCTCAAACCAGGTCAGCAACTGTAGTTCTTAATTTACTGATGTCAAAGTGATAGTTTGCTTGATTTCACATATAAGGCATGCATGGATTTATAACAGAAACTGTTAAAAACACAGGTTAATGTATTATTTTTGCTACAATCTTCTCTATGAGCTTCATGTGACACGCACAAGGATGTATTTGTGGTTTATTGAGTGTTTGCCTAACAAGTCTGTTTGTATATTGTTTAGCATCAGGGACCTCAAGACGGCCGTGGGTACTTGGAAAGGTGATGGAGAAGGAATATTGCCAGGCAAAAAAGGTACTGAATTTGCCAAAAGTTCCGTAGTGATTTTTAAAATGTGTGTTCTTTATGAATATGTAGGAATCAATACACTTGCATAACTGAAGTGTGGTCCTTGAAAGCTAATCATTTTGTGTGTGTGTGTGTGTGTGTGTGTCCATTTCCACACATGGTTTGGATTTATTTTTCGGATGTGTTGACTTAAACCATGTAAGCTATTATATTGACCGTTGCACAATTTTGAACCATCTCGTCTCATGAAAGCTTTCTTTCCTTGTCTCCTTTCCTTCCCTAGGCACAGAACAGGTTCAAGGTTCCTTTAGGAACCAAGTTCTACAGAGTGAAAGCTGTTCCATGGAACAGAAAAGTATAATAGCCAAGTAATGAGCTAAAATGTATATTTATATTGCTTAATTTTTGAACAGGAACATCATAATTCATAACTTGAAAATCGAAAGACCTTAAAAATGTAAAGAATCTAAGGTAGTCATCATGCTATTTTTGGTTTTAGTTCAATATCCCACCTGCTACCACATTTTGTTTTATTTTAAACCCAGATACGTTATTGTGGACCAAAATGCTATTAACTTTATTAGAGCATTGCTCTAAACACTGTGGCATTATGCCATTTACCTGCGTGTAAAATTGAACAAAATTTGGATGTTAAATATTAGTTCTCATTATCAGCATTTGTCCTTTTGTGGAAAAATACTGTGTCATTATCAACATAATTAATAAAAAAATATACATTTATTATAAATGTTTATGGAGGAATGTTCATGGCATGCATATTGATATATTTTCTTTGATTTACTTATCCAGATAAATGTTGTAGTTGGAAACGTAGTTAATGCTGTTTGTTACTCACAAAGCAGTGTGGCCCTCTGTCAATACTGAAATGTACATTACGGCTGACTTATGGAAACAGTCGTCTTTGCAATCCTTGAAATGCACTTTCAAAAACAATGCTTTTGTTGATTTGAGAAGGGAAGTAAATCGAGCTGTCAGAACTAAGTAAATATATCAGCACAAACTTCTCACTATCATAGAATATTGATATGTAGAAAGGAAAACTTTGTGACTGTGTTTCATTATTGGACGACATTGTACATTACCCATAAAATCACACATATAACAATAAATGACTGTATTGTAAAAGATAGAGTTTTGAAACAATAAAGGATTGATCCCAAATATTCTCTGCTGTTTTTATTTTTGGCCAATTATAGTTTTTTTTTTTTTTTTTATATATATATATGAGAATATGTAATGCTAAAAAAATGTACATGATGCTATTGAACCCATCTTTATAATCATTAAGGGGTGCAAAAACGAATTAACCGCCAGCAGACGTTTGGTGATTTTCACCAAGATTCTCTCCTGCTGAGAGAACCTAAGAGAAACCATTTTATTAAAACTTGTTATTTTTTTATAATAAAATAAACACCGTGCTGACTTTTAGGACGTATATGATAATAAAAAATAAAAAAAACCTTTTTAATGATGCTTTTTAGAAATTTCAGGGGGATTCGGGAGTCAATGAGGAATAGCACAGTGTAGTGTATTCATTTGATTTAGCGTTTTTGCTTTTGTGGAAACATTAATGTTGGCACGCTGCTGCAGGAAACAGACTTCAAAAAGGCTTCAAATCGGGGCCCAAGAACGATGCGGCCCTCATGGAGAAGGAAGCCCACCAACATCACTTTCCCAGTTCACAGCGGGGAGCATAGCAGCTCTCTGCCGAGCACTCTCTACCATGTGGGTCTAGGGGTGTTTTAACAATGTTTAGCTCTATTTTCTCCATTTAGCATAAGCCTGTTGTCACATTTGGATGGCTCCTTCATAAATTGATGGTGTGATTCCTACAATTTCGGGACAGGCCTGAATGACAAAATATGCAACACAACATTCGATACCGAGGTGGCTGGCAAGCACCAACCATGTGCACTGGACAGGCTCTTAGTGTAAATGTTTACAACCCCCCACTGAGCTCAGTGCTGCTGGGAGTCACTCTCATCAGGCTGAATGGGATTTAACATTGCCATGTGGAGTCTAGCTCGTTCCACCAATAAAACTGCCTTTGACTGGCTGACAAACTTATTTCTATAACACTTGACTACATATCTTCAGTATCATAAAACTCGCCGTTGTTAAACTGTATGCCTTGCTAATCACAACGAGGTTGAAATCTCATTGTAATGTTTATTTTTTGACGATTTAATTTAACAGGAGAGGTAACAATTGTGATTTTCTTTTTTGTTTTAAGTTGAAGTGTTTTTTTTTTTATATGTCGCAAAGTGTTAGTAAATACAGATAATATAGAAATACAAACTTAATATGTATTACTTTAGGTTAAACCACATATAGCTTACATGGACACAAAATCAGTATACTCTTTTAAATTGCCTCTTAAAACATTTTTTTATCAAAAGGCTTATTAAGATAGAAATTGGGTAATATGTTTCCATGTGTAAGTCTGCGTTGAGTTGAAGCATCCTAACAGTAGTAGTAGTTTTAAAACCTGGTCTAAGGGACAAGACAGTATCAAATTACACATTATATATATATATATATATATATATATATATATATATATATATATATATATATACTGTATATACATGCACTTCCCATATAGAGTTGATCGTACTGAGGACTGTAAGACTGTAGATGTTTCTTTTACACAAGGGTTTTTTTACTTAATAGTGAAGTGACCCTAAAATGTTACCGACTTCATACTGACTTTATCTTCCTACACAAGTCAATTCAAATGAATCTCTTTTCTCACTATCATGCAAAAAGTTCAGAAATAACCTGAAGTTTCTTATGTAAAAACGGCATAAATTCATCACAAACATACTCCAATAATTGTATACGAGGACAGGTATCTCAATGCAGCTTTCAAATGCCATCAGCTGAAATCCAAAGACACATTAGAATGGCTTTTCTTTGCTTGTCAACACATGCTGGAGGCAGTAAATTAAGGTTTAGATGAGTAAATGTGAAATATCAAAACGATGTCAGGAACCACTCACAAAGAGTGTCATAGAGTCTCAGATCTTGCCCTTTGTCACCGATATCCTCTGTATTTGAAGATAATACACAAGTTGTATTTGATTTCCCAATATCTCTGACACTATTCTAGATAGACGGAGCTGCAAATAAACAAGCATTATTTGTAGGGTAAATATATGCATGAACTTCAAATGATGGATAAATGAAAATAAATGGGAAAGCCTTAACATAACATTTATATTTTTCCAAAATCTAAATGGAACGAGTGTGTTGAAGAAGAGCCAAGAGGCATTAAGGCTGAAACTGCAAACCAAGGAGTAAATCGACTTAATGCCATCACATTTCCACCCTATTCATGCCTAAGAAAAGGGTTATGGAAAGAGATTAGGTTATATATCTGCTGTCAGGGACTGAAGAGACCAAGAACTTCACCTAAACAGAATGATGATCAAACAGACATGCTTTAACAGACATGCTTCATAATCTCATCCGTTATTGTCTCCTCTCTGCCTTGACTACAGGTTCAGAAGGAAATCTTAGACAGGGGCAGATTAAATGTGTGATGAAATGTCTGAGAAATATGTGAGAACGCGCAATATAAGGATGGTTGATTTTCTACCCACATGACGAGCATAATCACTATTAGTAACACATATCCACATAAATATGATAATTCAAATTTTAAACACATTTATTGGGTTCATATTGGAAATCATCACCATCTGATGGCATAGTTTTATGGATAATTACCGCCAAAGAGATAATGCAGCATATGAAAGGAAGGCTTTGAGGCTTCTCCACTCACTGGGAGGAGAGTGCGTAGGTTTAGTTGTGCATCTGAGCTGTACCCAAAAGGCAAATATGGGGAAAGTTGGGTGACGAGCATCCAGGCGTGTGGTTAACGAGATTGCATCTGCCGAGCAGGAAGTGTAGGATATAACTAAACTACGTATTTAAAAACAGGAAATTATTTTCCCATTAAGTTCAATTCCATCGGTAATCCTTCCAAATATAGATAGAACTATTGCATTTTCAGTGGAAAATAATTATTCAAACACCCTATGGTGCAAATCCCATTAATATAGTGCATGACAGTTTTTGATTTTCTACCACAGAACAAAACGGATAAGAATCCAGTAGACATTACAAATCTGTTGTCTTATTTAGCTAATGCTGCTTACTGACAAGTAAATAATCAATACAAATAGTTCTGAAGTGTCTGAAAATAGACAGGCGATTTAAACTGTAACTAACAGCCATGCAGTTTCCAGCTGCAGTGCAGTGTTGAGGAAATGACACCAGCTTTGATGGGTTGTATAGCTTTTGAGATGAGCCTCTTTATGCCGCTTGCAGTTCCATTATGGCTTTGTTCGAAAGCTTGTTTACCTGCTGATAACATACACTGGTGGATTCAGGAGCACCGATCCAAAATCTGCTGCCAAAGTCACTCAAGTCTCATTGTACTGCAGGAGGAGAAGAATTAAATGTTTATGCGGAGGGGAATGCAAATGCTAAATGTGAAATCAAACTATGGGACCAATAAGGGATCAGAATAACTTTGCCAGGTTTTATTTTTAGCCCAGTTGCAATGCTAGCTTTGTGGAACACTCTTCAGTTTAGCCTCTGTGCATCTGTGTGCTTAGCTTTTACTCTGTGGAGAAACGCTGTTCCAATTTTGCAAAAAAAAATGTCAAACTGTAGATTTATTATTTCTCCAAAATGGGTCGGGGAGAACATAATCTGATTCAATCATGCTGCATATTACTTTAATTAAACTGGAATAACCTGCCTGGTTGAGGAAAAACACCTGATTACGGTGCCGTTTTGCCTCTGATAATATTCAATATCAAATAACCAGCAGATCAAAAACTGCTCATCAAATCTCATCGTTGTACATCACTTGAATATTTTTTTGGATTTCACTGTTAGAAAAGCTATGGTCTCGGGTCAAAGGAATAGCCCCTTGGTTTGCATATTAAAGAGGATTTGGTAGACCTCTGTTAGCCATGCATCCCCATGCAGGCAGGTCTCCAGGGGGCCAGCAGGGCCCCACAGACGGGCGACTAGGGGGCCAGGTGACCCTGTCTCTGAGGTTAGCAGGAAACACTAAAGAGGGATGGGCAGGGAGCTGAGGAGCCACTGAGTGCGAGTGTGCAAGGCTGGTGATGGCAGCTGTCAATGGTTTGGAAGGAGAAGCAGACAGATTGTGCGTTCTGTTGGTGCAGCCAGTTCGCCACCTGGCAGGCTTTTCCTTGTTAGAACTTCTTGCTGTTTCTGTTCTCATCAGAGAAATGTTTTTCCTCTTATCCTCCGTGTTCAGGGGAAGTTAAATTTGTCAAAAATGTTTAAAGATGTTTCGTGAAATGCAAGTGTTTAAAGTGTGCGCTGTGCATTAAATACAAACATAAAATACAGTAAAAGAAATAATTTTAAAAAAAAGGCTATATATTTATGAATGTAAACCTTGCTTGGTGTGATGGACTATGTAATTAAAATGAAAAATAAGAAATAGATATGCATTGTGAGTGTTGAACTTGTGCGGCATTATTTAACTGTGTCTGTAAGAAAAGGGGGTGTGTTTTAAGGGGTAGGATTTACTCCCGAAAAATAATCTGTAACTTCCAAATCCCATCATAGCCGTAAATACTGCTCCGTGTTGTTCACTTGTTAAGAAGAAATGCAAACGTAAACCATGAACAGCTTAAAAGTACATTTAAAAATCAAATTTGGCAGTCAGTCCTTGTTCCAACAGGATTAAAAAAAAAGTCTTTCATTTGATATAAATATATGCAAAGAGAGTGGTGTGGTGATCTGGGTGCCAGAGGTGGTGCTTTACTCTGGATATTCTGGCTTGGGCCTGTAAGGGACATAAATTAACATGAATTAACACATGCATGCAATAAGAAAATAATTAATTCAAGTTATCAGTCACCTCTTCCATTCCAGGAATCTGATTGACAAGATAAAGTAATGTGCAAACTGCTTTTCAAAGCTAACAGCCTGGAGCACCCCTCCTATTAGTTAGTCATTCCCTCAGTATCACACCCGGAATCTGTCATTTCACAATTTTCTCCTATAATGCATATGTGCCGCTCTCACCACTCCACTACAGCAACTGCCATCTAACAAGTTGACACAGAGAATGATACAATTCACGTCCAGTATTCAGTTCCATATACCGCAAGCATCTGAGGCAGACGGGTCAAGAATATGGTACATTCTGTTCTCTCTCAAAATCGCTTTTCCAGGACTCTGGAGAAGCGAGATGAAGCTTCCATGATATCCTTCAAACACCTAAGATGAGTTTTTTTTTTTATGATTTAAAGCACTCACCAGGTGTAAAACATAGTCTGTGTTAATAAAATGATGCAATATATATTTTAACATTTCTACTTTATCTAAATCTTACTGTCATTTTTGGACAGTCATGCAAGTTTTTTTTTAATTTTAAACCAGCAAGTGTCTTTAGACGTGTTTTCTTTCTGAACAAGACCTGGCAAAAAACTAGTTGACATGTAGTCAAATTACACTCACACACTAAATGTGCATTCACATATAGCATGCATGTCGTATTCACAGTAAGATTGCAACTCAAACGAGAAAGCTTAACTGTTTGAAACAGTTACACTCCTCAAGAAACATGTTGCAAATGTGGTGCGAATGACTGATATGGAGAAAGCGTTTGCCAATAAAATGTATCTTGGAAATTATGACAAACACAAGAATTCGAAAAGGCAGTTCTGCCAAGTTCCCAAGACTCACAATGTATGGGAAACCCTGGAGTGGTTGTGAATCAACGTAATAGCATTTCAAAAATGTAATTTGAACAAGCCAATCCAGACCATCTGTACTCGTTTATATATATTTATATAATATTTAGATAAATAATAAGTTAAAGCATTTTTTTCTTTAAACATGTTGTTAAAAAACCAGTCTATACTTGAAAAATGTTTTGATAAATCTGTAAATTAGCAAAGCAATGCTATGTTAGCCAGTTTAGCTTGGTGCTAACGTTTATCCTACCTGTTTTGGTACCTGTATTGTTTATGTTCAAACTGCCGTAGAGCTTCGTTTGACTAATTTTATATAGTTTGGTTATAACAGCTCTGGAGCTGACGCAGTCTAGTTCAAGTTAAATAAAGCTAGTTAGCTAGCTAGAAAGTAGGTTAGCTAGTGTGAAAGCCTGTATAAGCTACTGAGCCCTAACATTTATATTAGTATCAAATTCAAATTAGCTTAATTGGCATTACATTTTTGCCAATTTGTATCCTTAATTGTGCTCAAGTTTTAATTTCTGGGTTGCTGGAATAACGAATTGAATGTGTGTCAAACGCTTCACAAAGTAGCTAATTTGAAGTGTTTGGTTTCCCCTGTGCTGTGTTTCAATAATAATATTTAATACTATTTCATGTCCCCGTGAAATTGAAGCAAGAGTGTCTTTAGCTACTGTGAGTATTTTAGGGATTTGAATCAAATCCTTTGCATTTGATTGGATCACCAAAACGTGGGCGGGCTTATTATTTAGCCACACGGAGCTCCAGAGGACTTTAGCACACACCTCCCACATTGCTAAAAGTTGCAGATTGATTGATGGATGGATGTCATGATATTGTTGGTTAAAATTGGTTGGTATTAGCTTCTGTAATCACACATCTTATTTAGTTTTACAGGAGAAAAAGATGATTGAATTTCAACACTTATTTTTGCATTTATTGTTAAATAGGAGCATAATATGACCGGGGATGTGATCTAAAAGGCTTGAAATTGATTTTTTTTCCTTTCTATTTCATCTCGACCATGAAGAGTATCATGTTGCTATTAAATTAATTTGCAGAAGGTGTATGAGGTTATCAAGTTTCCCAACATGTTTATGAATTACGACCAAAGGGGTCGGAGGTGAAGCGAGCTCTGAACCAAAAAGCACGTTTTGTCCAATTTGGGTAGATAGAGGAAAAAAAAATAGAAGAAGAAAAAAAAATCCAGAAGAGGATAGTGTGCACAAAAGTTGTTCTGTTGCCCGTGAGTGTGGTGTCAGCCAGTCCCAGTCCCTGCGGCCCTCACCGTGCACTGTGCAGGCCTGACGGGAAACGGACTGCAGCTCAGGACATGGCCTCGTTTGTTCACGGTCCCCCCCTCTCTGAAAAGAGTTATGCTGTCTGTTTTGAATGGACAGCGTTTTTCTTTGTGTGCTCGATCAAAACAGAGGGCAAAGTTAGTCAGCAAGTTGCATAGCTTCTGCATTCTGATTCTTCAAGCCTCTTTTGTATGAAGTTTAGCACAATGTTTTACACTGTGTTTGACCTGAATGGCACGCTGGAGGTAGGAACACTTTTTCCCCTAACTACAAAATAGAAAAGGGATAGAATGTAATTCTGCTATCAAATATTCCTCATTCGTGTTTCTGTTGTAGAACTAAACTTGTAAAAAAAACTCAGCAATAATACACAGAGTAAATGACAGAGTGCAGTGTTGCTGAAATATTTATATGCTTTTATCTGATCTATTTCCTAACCACAAGGTATTTGCCTGCGAATCCCTGGCACTTTTGATATTACCTGAAGGCAAATGGTATATAGATTTATACAAGTTATTTACAACAACAGCCAAGCCATTCCTCTGAAAACTAGGCTGCAGATCAAAGGATTGTTTTGATCTCTACTTAGCATATTTGTTTAACCTAGCCAGTGATTCTGAAAAGTGCACAAGCTTTTCGGTGATATGCAGAGCACCCTTTATCCGTCTTTTTCTTCTGTTAGCTCTGGATTTAAGTACTTTCTGTATTTAGGAGACAACTGGATTTGCCAGCTTTTGAAATTTAGTTGCCCACTGCTAGCAGTCTTGGCAGTCAGAAATAGATAACTAGGTATGTTCCACTGCTAATCCTGATCGGCCTTGTAATAGTATTTGCGGACTGTACAGCACTCAATTAGGGCATAATGTGCTATTTTTATTTCCTTTAAGTTGGATTAAATGTGAAAACGTGTTTGTTTTTCCCCCCGTTTCCATCTACTGTTTACTGTGTGGGCACTTTGCAAAGTATTGTTTTATACTGTTTCAATCAGCACCACTCTCTCCATACAGGATTGCAAAATGTCAGGAGGAAAACAATGTCCAAACGCTCTCTAAAAAAGATGCCAGGGCAATCAGGAAATTTTCTGGAATGCTTAAGAGAATGCATATGCACACAATGCCCTAATTCTCTCTTACTTTGGGTTTGGGGAAAGATGAGCCCAGGTTTATTGAGAGCCAAAAAAGGGGGCAGATGGCTCACAAGAGGGATAAACCTGGGAAGTCATGCTGTAAATGTGTTTTACAGAAAACAATGAAAGGAGCGGACAAAGCGATTGTGGCAAAGTCCTTTGGAAAATGGAAAAGCAGCTCTCTAAGGTCCAGGACCATGGAGAAGCCGGATGAGCCGTCCGAGGAGAGTAAGGAGGAGAGCCTGTCCAACTGCACCTGTGAAGCCCCCCAACTCGGCAAGAAACCAGTTGGTAAAAGTACCGTATCTTCTTATTTGAAGTCCATCCATGCTGCTGTGTCTCTCCGCTTATTTGTCTTGTGGCAATTTTAATTATTACTGTGGTGACTATTTTCTTTTTTTTTCCTCTCCATTTGACTCTGTGGCCTGCCATATCCGGTGAACAAACAAACCACATTGTTGGGCAGGAGAATTCCTTTTGAGGCAAAGTGTGTCTCCGATGATACAGTGTTGCCAGAAAAAGACAAAGCAAAAAATAGCAAACACAAAAACAGTCACAGGTGCATGGGAAAAAGAGAGAACCGAGTGAATGGTCACTGCGGTCCCCAGGAGGTCTTTCAGTGTTAGCCAGTGCGGTGGGTGGACTTCTGACAAGGACGTTGGTTAGCAGCCAGGTGGAGTGTGTAACTGAGAATGCCTCTGTTTATTCTTTTCACATGCTAATGTGGCTCCTATGTGACTTTAATGCGGCAAAACTTTTTCTTGGAGTTAACATTTTTGTTGTTCCAATACCTGCAGCTCTTGTATCACAGTCGTGGGCTAATTCAAAGGCTCCACACTCTTTCATACAGGCTTTGGGACCGTGCCAGGGATAGAGATATATTAACTCGGCTGTATGTAAAGAAAGATTTTTACACTGGTGGAATATATTTTCTGTACAAACGGACACAAATTTGCCTTTTAGAAACACAAACGAGTCATTTGTGCTGTTTAAATTATAATTACCAGACATGTTTTTTAATTTAAAGCATATATATTGACATCACTATGGATTCCTGGAGGAGGTGGTTCAGTGTTTATGTGCAGCAAAGCAATATGCTCTAACAAATATGTCTTTCATCTACTCTTTGATCGATTCCGTCCATGTTGGCTCTTATCGTATTACCTTATCATTATATATAGTGTAGTGTCAAATGTGGCCTACCGTATTTTCTATATTTTTTATCCTCATAGTACTGAGATTAGGCTTCTGACAATCTGTAATGAAAGACTACATAAGGGCCCAAGTCCTGAGCAAATGCACCCCTATGTGGACAAAGTAAGAACAGTGGGGTATTTAGATGAAACAGGCCATGCAGTCCTTATAGTGCAATTGTCTCTCTTTCCTACAGCGCTATCTAACTTGTTAGTATAATGGGCTATTAATATTGCAGTAAACATGCTCTAAAATATATCTTTCATTAGTTTGTGAGCCAGTCTAATGTCTAATCCAGGAGCACAAAAGAGCAATATGGCCTCACACTATGGGTCTTTCCATACCTTGTAGTGTGCGATCTGTAAATAGCTTAAAAGGCATTGCATCTGCCATCTGCACTTCTAGGAACTCTTCTGCATAACCATTAAAACAAGCTGTCTCAGAGGACATCATTCGTATTTCAGCCTCAACCCTGAATTACTGTGTGTTCATTATAATTATAAGGGAGGAGTGTTGCCAGGCTAGCCTGCAGAATGCCAGGTGCACACTTCCATAATCTACCATTTTAAACAACTCAGAGCATTAGCAACAGTATCTACATGCTATTCAGCCATTAGTTCACTTTGGCTTTCATGCTCAAACTCACATCAGTCATCCGAGCATTTGGTTTGCTGCAACAGACATACAGGAAGAAAGTGCAATACTTTATAGTGTTCCATTTTCCTAAGCCTGCTTAGGTTATGTGACTGAGCCATGCCGCTGTGTGAAATTGTATCCCGATACTGGCACTGTATCCTTGTGAGGGAGTCTTGTAAAATAGGTTTACTTAGCGCCTTTGCTGGCATTTTCCGAAGATAGCAAATGCACAAACACTGTCCATGATCGGATTAACTGTTCAACAAAATGATGTAACTCTTTGTCTTTCTTGTGTGGCATAGGTTTCTCTGCTTAAGTTTAGTGGTCATCCACAGGAGAATAGAAACATCTGAAATCCAGTCGCATCATTATAATCCATATATTATAAATGCAATAGATGACAGCCTTGGTTAGTCATCCTTTGTCACATAAATATGACATGTGCCTACCCAGAGTGAATCACTAAATTCACTAGATTTCCCAGATACTGTCTCAAACGGCACAACAACAGTCCTTAATTAACACAAGTCCTAATTTGTAAGGCATTTCATTTTGAACTTAGCCTGATGTTCGTCTCCACTGTCGAGGCACAAGATTTAAATTGCATGTGATAACTGTGAAGGTTTTTTTTTAAGCATCCATATACAGTATAAAGTACGCTATGCCAAGTGCACAGAGAACATGAATTTGCACCTGAGGACATATAGCTATACATCCAGAGTCACAAGGTGTGTCAAGACAAAATGTTAATTACACAATTTATGGCAGGAATCAGTTGAAATATCTCCATGATTCTCGCTTATTTACATTTTAATTACTACTATTACTTATTCTTATTTTTTGGATGTGACCATAGCAAGCCCAATTCCTCCTCTACACTAGAAAGGAGCAAAATGACTGTTTTCCACTGGAGGTTTAGATGCTTGTTTATCACTTTTAAATACCATCATCTTTGCCGAAATCCCCTCTCAAAAGAACCTTTCACTTGCTGGAATAAATTCAAATTAAAATTTAAATCCCTCTTTGCATTTCTTCAGCCCTTTTTAAAATAGCTGCCTCCTTTTAGAAAGCTGTTTATGTAGTGATCTGTTCATAATCCAGTTTGTTTCTCAACAGCGAAAAACACAGAAATCGTATTATCACTATCTTGGAGAGATGATGCGAGAAATCAGGAAGTATAAATGTCTGGATCTGTGCAAGTTTTCAAAGTTGTAAAGCTGAAGGATGTGGAAAAAGCCTTTTCAATAAAGTAGTCTGTAACACTGCAATTTGACTTGCAAATGTACAGAAATATAAAGTACATTGTGCTGATAACTCAAAAACATTTCACCAACCTTGAGCAAAGCTAGTGTAGAAATAGACAATATGTGCTCATTCAACAAATACACAATATTTTGTCATGTTTCAGACAATGCAGACGGTATTTCTCAGTGTACTGTGGATAGATGGCTCATCAGAAATGTTGATGTGTATGACATACAGCTATGAGAACTGGGAGATTAACTAACCCTTGGCACCGTGGATGACAAGTCATGCAGATCTCTGTAAGCAGCTCTTTTTGATCCTGGGAGGTGCTCACCTTCTAATATACTCAGAGAAACAATATCTAATCAGAAATGTAGCGAATGTAAACAAAAAAAAGCAGACATTTACATGCAATGCCTTTTGATAACAATCCATTTCAGATGTAAAATGCCGCAGAAGAGGCCATAGGGACATTTAATTTGCTCAAGCTAGATTGGATTTATTGTTTGGAAACAAATTATAATTGTGTCTCCAGAAAGTTAACCAAGATCTAAACAAAAGGAAATCAATGACCCTCCCCCATTAATCACTCAAAGCCAGCTACTTGTGCTGAAGGAACTAACTTCATAATCAATTTCTTTGTTTTGCTCATGAGACATTTGCATTTTAGTTCATGTCAGCAAGCTTCCTGTGTCTGGTGCAATCAAAAATTGCAAGCCATCCACATTAATGGATTTTTTTTTTCTTCTATTTATTCAAGTGCATATCTCTGAATACTCAAGATGATTTTGGCTTATTATGCAAACTACCATACAAATATGGGGGAAGAAAAAGAAATCCCGTTGAGTGGCAGACTTAACTTTTCTGATGCTTCTCATGCAGTGTCATTGTATGAAAATAAAAAAAAAGGCTACATCATCTCTCACGTTTGTCTTTTAGTTTTAAATGAGTAACCAACCAATATCTGCGCCTTAGGATCTTGCTATTGAGCACTCACGGGACCAGACAGAAAGGCCTCCTGTTAGTTGTGTCTAGACATGCTATTACGGCCACCAAGGTCATTATCAAAGCACGCATTTTACACACCTGTTACCATTGTTTAGATGCTCGTTTTGGCTGAACATCCAAGCTCTTATCTGGCCAAATTGTAGGCGTGTCTCCTTCATTGTCTGCCCGCCTGAGTAGAAAAGATGGGCAGGCACCCCTAGAGACGCCCCAGATCTGGACCTAACCTCTCAATGACACAACACAATGAGTCCACGGCCTCTGAACTACAAAAGCCAGAAATCAACTGACCAGTCATGCATTGATTTCTTCGATGTAAGCAATCAGATGCTCTCATGTGAGGGCAGTAAAAGTAAGAAACCAGCAGTGACCGCTAATGGCTTTTAGTTGCGTATCCTGGATAATTCAAACATGCAGGAATATAAAGAGTATAGATTGAATTGAATCAATAGTTTTCTGTATTATGAGTGAACCTTTATTTCCATGCACACAATTCACAGCCTTAATTGGCCAGTTCGCTCATGAATTCAGACGCTCTCATTTGAGGGCAGTAAATGCATGGACCCAGTAGTGACCACGAATGATACATACAACAATTAAATCTTCAATTTAATCAACAATTCTTCTGGAACCACGTGGATTTAGGAATTGGAAGTATAGCCTTTTAATACCCTGCACGCAACATACGGCTTTAATTGTGATTTTTACATCCAAAAGTCCATGTTTGGTCACCTACATCTAGTACAACTGTATCTTTGGCCACTTAGTAATTATATTAGTTTTTGAGGACTACCCATGTATGTTATACCCCATCAGAGGAACATTCAGCGCATTTGGACAACACACTCAGATATAACAGAGCCCTAGATCCAAAAGGAATCAGTTCAAGGCAGAGATAGAAGACATCCTATATTGGTCCATAAAACATTTGAAATGTTATTGAAGTGTCTTCAAAGGACACTGAATAAACATATTGTAAGGTTGCCCACGGTCACACACAAATCGCCCCAAAGGGGATTGCTGGGAAGTAATCTAATCATTTCTTTTAACTGAGACACAGTGACATGCAGTGTAGATAGTGATCCCCATGAAAAATGTACTGTATTTTCAAAAGAATATTCCCTGTCTGCTGACATTAACATAAAGATAGTTCTACATCCTGGAGCCATATCAACAACATGTACTTATGTTCGGTTCCTCGTATTTGCATATGCAAATATATGTTTTAAACATTTTAATTCAGTCCTTTTATGTGACTTTGTGTGATGAACAAGCGGCATCAAGTGGTTGCACAATGAGGGTTCAGTACCACCAAGAAGCATTTGTGTCATTTTAGACCAAGCTTAAAGCATTATAGCTGAAATTAACCACAGTTTAATATAGATTTTTACACATCCATCTTATTCAATGGCACAGTGTGAATATGCATTGTTGTTTGGGTGTTCGGGCTGCCATGCGAAATTACCCGCTTTGCTTTGTCGAAATGATGGGGCGGGGTGTTGAGTGAGGGGGTTTGTTGAAGTTTTACTGCTGACATTTTGATCTCACGGTGCATTAGAAGAATTCAGTTAAACATATTTGTGTAGGTTTCACAGGAGGAAGGTATAGTGCTCGAAACAACGGGGTGCTGCGACCCTTCGCTTTGCTTACGTAATTTGCGGGAGAATGCAAAAAAGCTTTTAGACACAGATGTGACCCATTGTAATACCTTTTCTAAATGCAATCAAACACTTTCTACAAATATGAGCAGGACTTTTTAAATGTGAACCCTTGTTTGACATGTAATTTTGTCCAACCCACTCCTCTTTCATTTCTCCATCAGCTCTCTCCAGCTATGCCCACATTTTCAGTTGATGAAATAGCTTGACAAAACACTAGTTTGTGTTCGATGCCTGCTCTGAATGCGGTCTCTCTCTCTTTTTTTTTTTTTTTTTAGGGGTGGGGGGGGATTTAAACAGATGTTAGGGCCAACAGAAAATGTTACATGTTGTAATGGCGGTGCAGTGTAGTCCTCAATATGTTGCTGATTGCTTTACATGAGTTGATTCTTTTTTGTGTGTGTGTGTGTATTTTCTTCCAGCAATACTGATGTCTAGTTCAGGACATGAAATAATCATCCCTAGAACAAGCTTGTTGTGTCCTCGCAGCGAGATTGTCGGCACAAGCGAACAAAGAACATGTTATTTGATGAGATGCCTAGATAGAGGATTCTTTACTTTCATACGTTTGTACGATTATCAGGCACAAATGGTGTAAAAAGAGGGGAAAAAACGAGCAGGTCGACTCTCTTTGTACGTCTCTTTCACAGTGTATCATGAATTGGCTCTCGAAGACAGTTAGAAATTAGACTTTCAAATGAGGCATTAAACAAGGTGATGATCAACTGCCAAACCTTAAGTAATGATATTCTCCATCCTCAAGTCCCCAGCCTTGCATAACCAAAATGGACAAATCACAGGAAGAAAAAGAGCTGAAAATACATTGTTATTACATATTGTGTTCACACGTCAGTCCCCGGGGACCGGGGGGGTTGGGGGGGGTGGGGGACATCACCTACAGATAAGCATGTTTGGGTGGCCCCTACCATCAGCTGAGGAAGAGCTACGCTTGGATCTTGAGGGGGGCCCCCTCACGGGTATCACTTATTCTAAATCCTGAGCCACCGCCCCCACCCCCTACACACCCCCCCACCACACACACACACACACACACCCCCCTTCGCCCCAGGCTCCACCCAGAAGTGTGGTTGCCTTTGTCATTGTAATCTGGTCCTGTTTGCTAAACGCTTCCACTGTTTACTCTCTGCTATGGGGGCTTGTATGAACAGGAGTCAGCAGGACGCAGGGGTGACATCACTTTGGCTGGGGGGGGGGTTGTTTGAAAAGCTGCATTTGTGATTTCTCGGGGCCCCTTTTCTTCTTTTATTCTTCCCCGTCTCTATCCAGGCCTGTCGAACGCATGAGCTAACTCAGGAGGCTAACATGGCCTTCAGGGAGGAATTACACCTAATTACTTGAATAACTGCTAGGCAGCAGCCTTCCGTAGTCACCCAAAATCATTTCCAGGTCTCTGCCTTTTACTGATAGCCAGACGTCTTGTCACAGAGAACCCCGGACAAAGCTTTTACATTCAAATTGTCCAGGAGAAATGAAACAGACTGACAGGTACAAACATAAAAAAAAAGGGGGGGCGAGGGGGGTGGAAATCAAATTAACAGACAAGGATTTCATATCATCCATTTTTGTTGTTGCCGTAGCGATAAAGTCGCAGACATTGAAACTGGTCTGTTGAGCCATTGTTATCATCCCTGGCCATCTGCTGCTGAGGAGTGACATTCCCTCTCATTTGCATGATGAGTGATGTATGAGGAGCTTGGGAGGGCATATGCCCCGGTCTTATGACAAAGCAAGAGAAAGTTTTTTCTCCTCCCTTTGAATAAGGATCGATATATATATATATGCATACACGCAAATAATGCTGGAAGAAGGAGCTACAAACAAAAAAAGAGAGGAATAAATCACCTGTGAGTGTGTATGCGTGCGCATGTGTGTGTGTGTTTATTTGCCTGCGTGTATGTTGCATCCTCGCTTTAAGCGCAGACAAATCTGTGGTGTCTGTGCGAGTGCACGCGCGCATGAGTGGAGGCTAGTGCGCGCATCTGCCTTCTTGTGTGCCTGTTTGTGTGTTTTGCGGATGTGGGAGTAGAGCGAGGAGGAGGAGGGGCGGCGGGGGGCGGGGGGGGTTGGGGGGGGGGGGGGGGGGGGGTTGGTGGCTGTTGATGTGCAAATGTGCATCATGTTGAAGGGCTGTGAATGGGGAGGTGTGACGTAAAAAGGGACCCGAACGCAGGTGCTTATCTCGAGGCTGTCAAAGGCACAGTATGTCATATTCCTGGGGACTACCTTTCAAAGCCACAGCACCAGCTCAGCTATCAAGAGACTGGGAGAAAATCAAACTTTTGGGATCACAGCACTAGGTTGGTGTCAAAGTTCTTTTTATTTATTTAAGATACTGTCAGTTTTGGTCAGCATTTATCATCCCTGATACTCTGCATCGCGTGCGTGAACGACAAGCCTTTTTCGGCTCCTGCTGTTGGACGCTGCGATGTGAGGGAAAAACTTCCTTAGATTTATACTGAGATTTACTCAGCTGCTAAACTTGTGTTCTGTGGATTTTACAAGATTATGTGAAATAGCAATTGTGCTGGCAATTGTGTCGGAGGGGGGAGTGTGTAGAAAATATTGCTGGTGGTGATGAACATTGTTTGCTTGATACAAATCGGTGTTCTTAAAATCTTAGCTGGAGAGCGAGGCGCAGCTTCTGTCCAGGTTTCAGACAGTTTGAGAGGAGATTAAATGGCTCAAACTGTTTTTTGAGAGGCATGACCTATTTTTGATCATCCAGATAGCATGAGATACGGTCTATCTAGATTAAAGTCACAGCGTTTTGTGTATAAGCTTGTCTTAGAAGAGCACATGTTCGTATTGTGTGCAGAGACAAAGCATTGTCAGGTTGCCTGTGGCTTTGACAGTGACAGCTGTACATACAAGAGCACTGAGGCTAATGCACTTAAACATTTACTCTGTGTTCCAATAACGTATTTGAACAGTCGGTGAAGTATTTTATTGCATCGTGTTCTGGCTTGCTGTAATTTGAATTGTAAGTCCGGTAAAGTTTTGAAAACTATATGCTAACGTTGGATGTAGTGTGACGGTGATATTTGCCCAAAAATCTGCTTTTGTGTTGAACTTTGTGGGTCGTAGATTTGTTCCAATTCATCAGGACCGAAAGCAGTGCATCCTGTTCTGATTCTCTGTCATTATGTGTATCGTAACTGTGGTAGAAGAGGAATAGATTAAAAACGAGATGCTAATGCTAAATGTAGTCTGATTGTAACACAGTCTACAGGGTGAACTTTTGCATTTTACGTTGGTAAATCTTAGCTTTGAAGAGATTCAGAGTGACTAAAGCACTCGACAGTCTCCAGAGCGACTATTGATTTAGGAGGACGGATGCTGGTTAGAAAAGTTCATCATTTACTAGTAACGTGCGCCACGCTAATGGCTCAGAATCTGCTTTATGACCTAACTTTATGTTGATCATTGTTAAACAAAGTAGTTTTTTCTTTTTTTTTTTTAAACAAGAGCTGACTCTAGGCCTAGGCTGAATTTATAGTCCTGATATTATCACAACTTCAATGTCTTTTTAGATTTAGAACAAGTGACAATAAACAATATAGTATGGAGTCTATGAGAGAGAATATATATATGTGTATATATATATACGAACCAACAACATCTACTATATCTATTTGTCTAAAATGTCTTTATGAGACACATACGCTGTGATTAAGGGTGTTCAATCATTTTAAGGTTTGGAATTATTTGGACATGTTTCACTGTTGAAATAAATCAAAATGCCGGTTGTCATCCTGCCTGTTAGCCTCCATTTAAATCACAACTCCATTAGCTTATTTCAGTCAGCTCGCATTCTCAACAAACAAGAAAAGAGCAACAAAAGACATTAGGTAACGCGGCGTTGTGTAACTGTGTCACATCTCGATAATCCTTTGAAAAGTTTGGCAAGTTACAGATACAGGGCCGACGAGCTGGGTTGTAAAGTTACACCTCCGCTCCTTGTTTTAATTACAAAAGCAGCACAGGCTGCAGCAGCAGGGCTGTGTGGTAAAGCAGTGATAAGTAAGAGGCATTATTCCTCTCTGCTTCAAAGCACAGGGATGTGAGTTGCTACACAACACATGAATGTTACCTCTGTTCCCTCCAGTAACTGTCCATGGTACCTGCTGCTGAACAAACTCACTCACACAGCTGAGAAGCACACACAACTTCTGTGACGGGACAAATATTAATGTTTTCCTCTGTTTTCATCAGTCTTGCAAAGAAATAGAAATATGACGTTTCTCGATGCTTTTGATTTCTAATAGTTTGTCAATCAAAGTCAATTGCCGTCGATTGCACACAATGAAAACAACAACATCTAAGGAAAAAGCCCAGCATACACGTCGGTTTGTTGCATATTGTGTTACCTGTTTTTTTTTTTTTTTTTTACCTAACTCAAACTTCAGTTAGTTAATCCAGGAAAATGAATTATGTGGATTTAATTCAACAAGGTCTCAGAAATGATCCATCTGCTGTTGAGCAGCTGGTGAAAGGATAAATGCAATTAATTACTTAACTTTTGAACAGTATTCCAAAAAACAGTGCTGTTTGTGTGTACTGGGAACAAAAATGTAAAGGAACAGTGTGATGTATATATATATATATATATATATATATATATATATATATATATATATATATATATATATATTCCTTTCTATTTCTTAGGAACATGTTTTAAATAGTCTTTTCATGTGGCCTCAATTATTGTTTAAATTGTAAACAAATATCCATATATTCTCAGGAATTTGTTAAAATGAAAATATATTACTTTAAAATATTACTAGTAATATTGCATGGATTATATTTCAGCCTATTATAAATTAAATATAGTAATATATAATTAGTGTGTAGAATTAGATACAAGTAATTCTCATTTTTAAAATGATATAGTATTTTTCTGGTTGTTCCTTTAAAAGTGGACCGATCCTAACCAGTCACTCTAAAAATAGACATTTTATTGATTATCGTTTGAAAATCTTATTAAGATGGTACTGTTTTATAATGTATTTCATATTTACTAGCTCAGTTCTATTTTATAGCAAAATGATCTAAAAACGTTAACAAGGGTAAAACAGGTGGGATTTTCCTGAAAATAAAATAAAACACAACACAAAAAAAACAACCTTTTAGTGGATAGTTACATTTTGCTTGACAGGGCAAGACTATGAAATGTTCCCAATTAATATTACATGGGATTTTATTCCGCCTTTCCTTGTGTTAAAAATATATTTCAGAATTTACCTTGATTGTAATGTACCTCATTGGCTGTGGTTTTGTTTGTTGGCCTAACTATAAAGGATCTGCTTATACCCTTGTGGGTTGGGAAGAATTAGGATTTATGAATTTATTTCCTCTGTTGTATTGTTTAAACAGCTTTGGTTTAGTTTTGATCCCTTCCTCTTGCCTTTGAGGCTGTTCCACGGTGTCAGCTGTTGACTGATAGTAAGAGAACTGCCTCACAGTGTGAATGAAAGAAAACTAGCGGTTGGTAAACACTGATAAGGGATAAATAGAAAGCGGTCAGGCAGAGATAGTTCTGTGGGAGCCCAGATTGTGTGCGGTCTGTTAAAATGAGATTCTGAGCCTGTCCTTTTTATTCTTCCTCCCCTCCCCTCCCCTGTGCGGCGTTTGTCTGGAAAATCTCCAGTGACCCGGCTCGGCAGTCCCAGGCTGCAGTATTCTTTTTTTTGTATTTGTTTTGTTTTCTAACAAGGGTCAAGTTGGCCAATAGACACGTCCCTGATGCTTATAGACAGCTGTCATGACTTCAAGTACTTACAATAGTTACATTTTACATTAATTCATGGTTCTGCACAGACAAACACTGCAGCAAGAGATTTGGTTGAAAGCTAAATATCTTACAGGAAACCAGTTTTTCACGTGCGTTTATTACCTATTATATCACCTTTAAGATGTTTTAAAAAGCTGAGTAGGGGGCACCCTTTCTTATATCACCCATTACATATGTGCCCAGAGTATCATTATCAAGTCAAAGTGTATATATCACCATGCTATATTAATTACAGTCACATAATTAGACATTTACACTCTCTTCACTACAGACCCCGAGGAATATAAATCTCATTTCTCAATTAGAATCACTCTAAATTACTGTTTTATTCAATTCTTTTTTAGGAGCAGTCTGTCCTACCCATTGATTTTTTTTTCCTTCTTCTTCTGGGGGTGAATCTATCTTTTATGTGATTAAAAAGACCTTCAGAGGTCTTACCTTGAGGATCACCATGTGGTGTATTTACACAGAAAATAATTCAGCCCATTGTAGCCCAGCAGCTAATGAGATTGGTTGTTAAGTGAATGACACAAAGGCTAAAAAAAAAAAAAAAGAGAAAAGCTTAGCGTTTCGGGTGAATATCACTGTGTCCCTACACACACACACACACACACACACACACACACACACTCTCTCTCTCAGCAGAGAGACTCTGGACTACCCTGTACCCCACCTCGATATCCTTCTGCTCCGTCTCCTCCCCGATGTCACTATGAGATGCAAAACAAAGGCTAAAAGGGGCACGGTAAGTCGAGCTGGCGATTCTGCCCTGTCGGACATGTTGACACGCGTGCGTTTGGATGCAGGAGACGAGTGATTCTGTTTGTCAGTGTGAGGTTTTGCGCTGTGCTGCTGTGTGAGCCTCGGGCTCAGATAAGTAGATCCATTGAAGGGTCAATAACAGCGATGCTTCTTTCATGCTACTCAGAATAAGATCACGCCCAGTGCGCTTCTCAACTTCTCAATTTGCCGCGAAAAAACTTTTCTTCTCCATCTCGCTCTGCCACTTGCACTTGAACTTCATGTTTTTTTTTTGTGTGTAAAGTGTAAAGCGGTTGTTTTTTTGGCGCCTGTATTTGTTAATGGTGTGGATTACTCAGACTGCAGGTTATTGTTGTTGATCCTTGATTAAAGCTTGACTCGGTGTCGTCCAAGGATTTATCTTAAAAAAAAGCAATGAAAGGCATAATAGAGAGAAGCATGACAGCACAAGAGAAGGTCTCGTTAAGCACCCCGGGCTCAGATCGTATCGATTGCTGAGCGGTTTTAGATGCTCACTCCAAAAGTGAATAGGTGTTTGTTTTGACACAAACATGCACATTTTGAACACGGATACGTTGCACCTTCCTGTTTTTGATCCCTGAAGAGCAGCACTGGAGCATCAGCAGTGATTGCTGTTAACAAACGTTTAAGTGCATTAGCTTATCATGCTCCCACTGTCAGGCGGGAAACTGGGTTAAAGTCCATCACGTATATTAAACCCTGGACTTAAGTCAAATTTACATTTTGTTAAAGATTACTCCTTTTATTGATGCATATAATCATATTCATGGACCATCTGCTGATTTGGCAAGCATGGATCAAACTCACAAAACAGCCCTGCTAACCTTTTAAGTACAAAATAGTCTGGCTTAACTCTGCTAGCCCAGAAGTGTGTGTGCGCGTTTCTGTGTGTGTGTGTGAGAGAGAGAGTGTGAGAGATTGTATGGATATTGGATAATACTTAATTTAGATCCTCCAGGCTGCTCATGCCATATTTTATTTTATCGTGATCGCTTTGGTAGCCGATCAGGGGCTCCTGTTTGAACAACTGAGCAAATAATGTTTGTCTGACAATAAGCTGAGCAAAAATCTTGGTGCGAGGAACCTGATTAAACTCTTGACCACGGCCGCCGCGGCTCTGAGTTTATATCCGTCGCCATGGCGACGTGGATTTCACAGCGCCGGCGCCGGCGCCGCACACGTCCACCTGGTTCCGTGGATGGGCGACGCGGGGGCCTCGGGTGTAATAAAGCAGCGCTGGAGGCTAACCTCTCGTTATTCTGACAGCTGATTTAGTCGTGAACTATCTCCTCCCAGTGTGTGTTTCACAGCAGAAATAGGAATTCACCATCGGGCACCCTTACTGCGGGAAATACTTATGTTCGACTCATTCCAAACAAAGCTTACGCAGATTGAGAATTCATATGCCAGAGGTAAATCCGAGTTAACACGGATTTATACTGGCATGAGTTAAAGGACTAGAGTTTGTAATCCAGGTGGCCAAGGGATTTTACCATACAGTGGCAAAAATCACTTAAAACTCTCCCAACATCCTAAGCCACTGAGCTCAGTAAGCAGACAGATTGTTCAGAATTGATGACAGCACAACTATATCGGAGCTGGACTCTGCGTTTGTTTGCGCATGTGTGTGTGTGTGTGTCTGCGTTGGTGTGTATGCGTGTGTGCGCATATGTGAACATGTTTGCATCCTATATATACACTCAATTAGTACTAAATGGGCTCTTTAGAATAAGACCGTGACAGATTGGTACTATTTTGCTTCAACACGGTAGGGGAGGTGTATTGGGAATACCGCCGTCTATCTGCATAAACATCAGTAGCATGAATTGGAATAAAACAGCAACCTCCTTTTCAGTGGCCTCTGACTTGATAAGCAAATTGATCAAAGTCGCTATAGTATTGAAACAATCAATGTTTTGATAGGCCCTTTGCTCGATCACCATATCCAATACATACAAAATAATGGAAGGTAGAACAAAGGTGCGTATTCGTATGTGTGTATGTGTTACTGTGCGTGTGTGTGTGTGTGTGTGAGAACACGCACACCCGTGTGCACATGTGTGTGGAGGACAGAGGAGCAGAGATAGAGTGGAGTTGTTTAATGACAGGAACAGCTGACTCATTTAGAGAGAGCAGTGAAAGGTAATTAACCCTGGGAAAACTACAGCTGCCATGCGAGCTGTTCACTTCAGCGCAATCTGATTAGGAATCACTGCTCGAGTCCCTGACTCCTTTCAGACGCTGTGTGTTCGAGGTAAACTTTTCCCTTTTTTGCCCCGGAGAGCCCCGGAGCACTGGAGACCTGCCTTTTGTGACGGGGGGTGGGGGGGGGGATTAGCTGGAACGGTTACTACGTTTCTCCAAATTGCAGACCACCTGGTAGCATTCATGCAACCTCCTCCGTGAAAGGGCCTCCTTGGGCAGGAACAATGAGCGGGGATTACTCCGCTCATTGTTACACCAGGGCTGGAACTTCTTTTTCCCCAAACACCTGTCCCGCAAATTAGACAGGTTTGAGAAAAAAAAGAAGAAGAAAAAAAAAAACATGTTCATGACCGAATTCAAAGATTCAAAAACTAACATGAGAGTGGTTTTTTGGCAGACTGGAGACTTGCCAATGGACGGATTGTCTGCCACTCCAGTTTATTATGCTATTGATGCATAAGTGTAGTGCAAGAACGTACTAATTCTATTTGCCTCAATATTTTTTGGTGTTCTTAATTGGATTGAATTCAGGAATAAAATATCATATCATCCAGGCCCCTTTCATACGATAAGGGAACTAGAAGCACCAGAAATTTGGTCAAAAACAGAAATTGGCTCTTTGATGTCAGAAGAAACAATCTGGACTTGGTGCCTTCGTGTGGTCCGGCTCCAGATGAACTCAATTTAGAGGGAAGGCTTTGGGATGACTTTGGAAAGCGATTACAAGATTCATAAATCACCGCGGCAAAGGTGTCACCATCTGACTCTTTTATGGGACTCTTGCTAACTCCGTCCAATAACAAGTTTCCCCTGTAGTTATGCCATCATAACAAATCATTGAAGCGATCGCAGCTAGCCAGCCTCCTAATTGTCTGTTAAGAATTCTGCGAGCTGTGTTCTTTTATTGAAGCGTCTCTGTCTTGGAGAAGTGATAAGAAGCCAATACGCTCCTCTATAAAAGTACTCTTTGGCAAAAGGCACAAACACTTTGCTTGGCCGTCAGGGTAGCTGTGAGGCTGTCATATCTGAAATCGCAGTTGACTTCAAGATTTTTCGACTGTGTCTGCATGAATCCAGAAACCTCGATCAGACGGAGGAATGCTCATAAATTGCGGCAGAATAATTTTATTTTCAGTATTGTTTTTCTTCTTTTATTTGAAAGGTCATATATAAATATATATATATATATATATATATATATATATATATATATATATATATATATATATATATATATACACGGGCACAAAAAACCCAGATATTTTTGTAGAATTTTAGATTCTACTAAATATACTCATCTTAATATTTAATGCATTCAATGGGGGTCATTTATAAAAAGATTGTTCCCTTGATTCAATTGAAAAAAATCTAGAATTTTCTTATAGAGACAGCTTATTCTCCAATGCAATTAAAGTGTTGATTAATTGTCAATTTTACTATGAAGGTAACCGATAAATAAACATTGTGAAATGAAAAAAAAAGGAGGATTTTATGCCAAGTTTTAGACATAAATTAGACATCCTAGACCTCTTTTGTCCCCTCCCCCCTCCTGAAATATATCTCAGCCATTATTCTAATGTCCAGCTGGTATTTAGGCGCAGGGCGTCTGATGGCTCCCTGGCCACCTCACAAAAAAAAGACAAAAAAAGAAAAGTTGTTTATCTAAATACTCTCTGAACAGAAGTTGATTTTAATCTCCGAGCAGAGCTTAATTTACTCACCGCGAACCCATTTGCATCTCAATGAAAAATAAATAAAGGCAAAAGCAATCGCCTGCTTTCTGTCTATAATTCTACCTGCTTTCCACAGAATGGGTGTGAGCACAAGCAGCTCACCTTTTGCTCCATCTGGCTTTATGTTCAGCTGCTTCTCTGCACACCACAAACCTCCTATAGGGTAAATATAAATCATGATCAGCTCGCTATAGCCTCAGACATTCATTACAAGGAAATATGAAAGTAAAAGGTGCTATCTCCTTGCCGTTTGCGCTTTATTATACATAAACAGAAAACACTTAGCATGTAAAATTAATGTGAAAATTATTCCCGGGGTAAACTATAAACACAGAAGTTACCCCGCACATTTACCCTTTTTTTCTCCTTCCCCTAGATCAGAGTGTAATTGCCAGTAATCAGGTCTGTTTGCTGCTGATAAAACCACTCTGAATGCGAGGAACCCTCTTTGTGTGATGACTCAATTATGCCAGAAGTGGCTCATCAAACCTGGCCCATCAGCTGCTTTAATAAATAAGGAGGAAAACTTGCTGCAGGCGCATTATAATTCCATTCATTCCATAATTAAATCCATTCCAGTTTTAACCCTTCACTCAGTGTGCTTCTGGAAGAGGAAACAAAAACAAGGAGAGAGCGGGGGAGGGGGTGGTGGGTGATACACACCAGACAGTGACCTTGCACAGAGCACCCATCCGTTCCCTATAATTCAAAATGATACTGTTGAAGAAAGGTTAAGAGAAAAAGGGCTCGTGGAGAAAAGGATGGGAATCAGGAAAGATGTGGCCCCTTTTCTTTTTTTCTTTTCTTTTTTTATGTATGCATTGTTTCCACACACACAGCCTTAGACAGTAATTATATTAAAAGAGTAATCTAATCATAACAGTTGGTTGGTTGAGTGTGCAGCACTGACATTTTGAAATCTTATTTTGAGTAATCTCATTTGCCTCTATCATCTTGCCTGTACCCCTCTATCTAAAGGAAATGTAAATAATGTAATTAATTTTATGGTCCCCAGAATCTTACTTTGCGACCGTGGCCTGCTTTATTGGTTTCAGGATGAGGTATCAGGCCAGTGAGTTTTTTTACTCCATCACAATAATGTCTGTGTTAATTACATGAGAGCGTCCCAAGTGCGCGGATAAGCTGGGAACAAGGGGACACAAAGACTCAAGGTCAGTGATGAATATCCACAGCAGCTGCACGGTATTAATAAGGCATTATATGAAAATAATAATAATAATAATAGCATCACTTACAACAAAAACGCGAGAGTGTGCATGGTTAGAGTATTGTCAGGAGCGCCGGGGTGTTTTACAGATATTTCCTCTCCACCATCTCAGCTTGGATCCAGCCTCTCTCTCTGATAATGGTGCGAGGCAATGGTTATTCATGATTGCTGGACTGGGAAGGTCCCTCTCTTTTTTTTTTCCACTACCCCCAGTCGCAGCCCATTCTCTCCTCTGTGGTGGGAATGCTAGCAGATGGGGTTAGGGGGGAATGGGCTCAAGGACAGCTAGCAGCCAGATTAACACATAGAAAATCTCACAGACCCTCAGCATCAGGCTGCCTCCCTTGAGAAATCTGCCCTAGACGCAGGGAAAAGGTCCTCTGAGAAGCATTATTTGTGTTGGACTTGGGGTGTGTGTATGAGATGGGAGGAGTAGGGGTGCATAAATATGATTCAGCAGATGACGAACCAGCTCAAATAGTAGTGAGTCTTTTTTCATATGCTAATGAAACTGAGTGAATAACCCTCACTCCCCCCTCCTCTTCTGTTTTCCCCCCACTTTTGTTTTTCCGGGGAAGCGCTCTGTGAGCTATAATTAAGAAGATGTTCCCTTTTTTTTTTCTTCTTCTTCTTCTTCTTCTTCTTTTTTTTTTTTGCCAAAGCTAACAGAAATATATAATTCCATAATAAGATCTGTGAAGTGAAGAGGCTTAATGTACTCATTGTGTTCATGCTTGTTTTCCCTCTTGGATGTTTTGTATTAATTAGAAGCAAGCAATTTGATCTCTGTCATGCAATCAATTTGCATCGTGTTCCTTATTCCATGAGAGGTATTAATATGCTCTTTCCACCTTTTTCACATCCACTTTTCTACGTTATGAAAATGTAATGAAAACCTTCGCAAACATGGTTCAGAATCAACATATCATTGATTCAAAGATGTGCTAAAAACAAGTTTCTGCCATTTCTTTCCGTTATAGATAATGAATTACATGATCGCCTCCTGAGAGATTACAAGTGTGAAAGCATCAACCAGCGTGGACAGTGCGGATCTGGAATCTTATCCTACGGAGCGCTCGGAAAACTACAATCAAAGGTAAATAATCCGACACAGATTGAATATGACGTACAACGTGAAAATAACTTTTGTTCAGCACAACAAGTCTGGAGATGGTTGTGTATCAGTGTTCTGTAGAAGTAACACGCTAAGTGGGGGTCGTGTCACTGCTCCTTTGACCTCATACTATTTTCTATTTGCTGAGTCTGCTTTTTCTGAAGTGACGGTTGATAGTTGTCAGATTGTCTCAGCTATTGTTGTACCTGATACAACTTCCTTTGAAAGCACAATACAAAGTTTAGAGAGATCTGCTGCCATAACAGTATACACTAGTATATCACACTGCCTAGAGGGCTGGAAAATACAGGAAACATACAGATTAGGTCAAATATGAGACAAAATATAAAACCCAACGCTTTGAAAAAAAGCTGAGCAGTGTAAAGGGAACGTGTTGTGTAGTAAAACATGCTATAACACCTAAAACATTCCACTCAGTGGCCTTATTTCTTTGTGTTGACGAAGTGATCCGATCAAACTATTGTTTCTGTACAATGTTTTTGGGAGCAGTTGGCAACTACTCACAACATGAAATGCCAGAAAACACAGAAAGATAGCTGAGGGGAACAACATTAGGATGGAAACACACATTTTACACACATTTTACACACATGTACACACATTTTCTGCAAAAGAACAGTATTGTTCTATATTTACACAGTTATTATGTGAGTTGTTACGCTGGAATGAGACATTTTTTAAGTAAATGTAAAAAAAAAAGAAAAGACTATTCAACAGATATAAGGATGTTGTAAGTGCTTATTAATCTATAGTTTGTAAACATTTAGAACTTCCCCTATATAAACATATTTTGTATCATTAAAAAAGAACACGTTGTTGATTTTCTTACACACTTTCCATTTATTGGGGCCGGCAGGAGGCGTCATAACGTGTTATAAACCCTTTATTAAGTGTACACAGTATATTACTTATAAAACAGAGGGTTAAAATAAATCCTTCATCTCATTAATTTATACTAAATACAGCATTCTGTATACATCAAATACATTAACCCAAATAACTTTCATACAATAATGATTAAACAGTAAATTATTTAAAGGCCTCACTCACATTGTGCAGTGAATGTCAAATAAAAGCTCTCATTTGACCCTGAATGCATCTATTTGTTCTGCTTTTGTAAACACACAGCGTCACATGTTTGTCCACGTTGTTGCCATGCCAGGACTACCTGTTAGCACACCAGAGCGTCTGCAGAGGCCCTCCTTGCTCTCCTGTTACTTGTCACTTCTTGTTACGTGAATTAGATGTACTGTAACCGCTGCTTTGTCAAAATCTGCCGGTAGGTTTTCGTCATAATTGCGTCAGAAAGGCACACGTGACTCAATTTAAAAGAAACTGCCAACAAAAGAAAGGTTAACATTTGCTCAGACAGACTTTTACAATGTGTGAAACTGGATACGCAGTACAAAACACAGTCAGATGTACAGTTCAGCGTAGTTGGGTTTCATTGGTCGGATTAAACTGACCGTTATTAAGTGATTCCTGTCACGTTATGGTTCATTTAACTAAAGTATAGGGTGATGTTATCATTATAAACACATTTTCCTAATTCAGAGAAATAAAAAAGCAAAACAAGTTGTTTTGTTGACGTTGTTTAATGATAAAATACAGTTTTTAAACACATTTGCAGGAGAAGGGCACTTTTAAAATGTCAAATAAAGAAAGAAAAAAAACACGCACACACCACAGTGGTAATAAACATGTGTGAGTCAGTGGTGATATTTCCGTCTGCCGATAACATCATTTTGAACTTTGATTAATGTCCATGTTACAATCTCAGGTTGCGGGACGTAAGAGCAGCGTTTTGCCTTCAAAACAACAAATTCATACAAAATGTTGAAACATGTCTGTGTGGAAAAGTGTTGCAAACTAATGAGGTACATTGGTTTTTACAGAATGTAATCTATAGTGTTTGGCAGTTGTTTGTCTCAATAGGCTGTAGTAATCAAAAGTAATGAACCTATTATGAGCAGGACCTCTGAGGGCCCGGCGTGGCATTAAGAGTGTGGCACATAAAAGGTTTATTAAAGGAAATTAAGGTCCATCACTGCCACACCTGCTCCCCTATTATAAATGTATGACAGGTCAGTGCCTTCAATCACAACAGCAAACGAGAGAGAGGAGTCATGTTTCCCATTACCAGGGAAAAGTAACAGCATATCCTATGACTCACAGATTTCACTGGCCTGTGACCACTATACGCCACCATCAGCCTGGAATAATTATGTTTAATAGGTTTTATTTGGGACCCACAAGCAACAGCCAGCGAGAGTGGATAGATTTTAGCAACTATTTTTGTCTAAACACACACAGTGAGGCGCCGTCTGCACTTTAATGTCATTATTTTGTGTCATTACATTATTTATTTTTTTACTAACCTTTGAAACTTTGTTCCCCCACCCCATCCCCCACCCTTAACGTTATACTTTGTGTTTGAATATTGCTGATGTTTTTAGGAGCTCTTTGTGATGTTGTTGTGCACACAAATTGATTTTACGGCTCACAGGCTGACAAAATAAAAATACAATAATCTTAATACATTAAAATGTTTTCGTGGCTCATCTGTACATTGTATGCTTTTATTTTTTACAGATGGATTCTGAAGGTGAGGAGCGAACCCTGACGGCATGTAACGGTAGCACAGGTGAGAGCAGCTTTCAGGTTTTAGTTTGCTTTTAACAAAACACACACACACACACACACACATATACACACGTTCCACTTATCGCCGTGGGTTCGGGGTATCGGTTCAACAATCCAACTTTATAACTGTCAATTTTATGTATTATCTTACCGGTCTGAAGAGCACTGCACTGCCATTTCATTATTCAGAGGGGAATAACTTCATTAAATTGGAACACTGGCTCAAATTAGTTAAGGAGTGTGTATATATTGTGTGATTGAAAACCTCTAGACTGGATATGTCATTATGCAAGTGTTCAGGGCCTCTGAGGCCCGCCTGCTCACGCTGGAGCTATTACTATATCAGTGGGGGAGGGGGGGGGGGATTCATGAAAAGTGTTATTATTGGTTGTGCTTCATGCGAGTAGGACTAGAACTTGTGAATGAGATTCACGCGGGGCCCCCTGGGAAAATTGATTTACCCTTTTAGATCATGTTGTCAAAGGATGAGCTTCCGTTGGTCTCCCAGAGAACGAGCAGACTGAATGAAAAGTGTTTCAGATCAATGGCGGGACCACTTCTCCATCCTTGTGCTGATTATACCCGGTGGCATTGTAAAAGAGAATAAAAGGTTAAAGGCGGCATAAAGCAGTATCAGCCCAGGTGGCATCATCCCTAAATCATTAGCTACAAAATAAATATTTACGGGGACATTGTAAAAAATTTCATTAGCAACAAAAAAAAAAAAAATAGCCCCAAAAGTAGTAGTGAGTCGGCGTTGAACCTTTGATGGAGAATATGTCGACAGATGCTACGCGGCTGTCGTGGAAATGTAAACATGACGTTTTATCTGTTCTTTTTTTTTGTGTGTGCCTTTATTTCACAGGGCCGGCCAACTGCATCACCGAGACTCACAGGTAAAAACTTTTACGACGGGAATTCTCTCATCTTCATGCCAAAAAAAAGGAGATATTTTTACCCTTCCAGGATCGTTCATGCGGGTTTTTAACTTCATAAAAGAAAGTCTAGCATTGTTAATGAATTTTTCTGTTGACCCTGCTGTACCTTTTTTTTTTTTGTCCGTTCCCCTCTGGCCCCTCCAGCCCATATGGGTCCGTGGCGAGGAAGAGGAGCGCTCAGGAAGGGGTGCAGGGCGCCCCCGTCAACAAGAGAAAGTCCCTGCTGATGAAGCCCCGCCACTACAGCCCCAGCGAGGCATGTGAAGAGGAGAGCGAGGACCTGGCACCGCCACAGGACAAAGAAGAGCTGAGGAACATTGACACTCCAGCAGGTAAACAGATGTCCTGTTGTTTTGTCTGTTTTGATGAACAATTGACGCTGAATTTTAAAATCCCATCTGTTGCATTCATATTTCCCTCCCTCTGCCATCAGCCAGCAGCCACAGTCATTGTGCAGTGGAAGTGAAAGACTACACTGCTGGGTCCACATTAGTTGTGTCTCACGTCCACAAATTGAAGTTTTGACAGCTGATCTGCCATGATATTTTTGGCGTGGCTTCACCCTCTTTTGATGAGGCCAGATTTCAGACCCCTCATCTGTCCTTTTTTTTTTTTTTTTTTTTAAAAGCCAGTCCAAAAACCCATTGAATCCATAGAATGAAGCGCTGAATGGTGGGAGTGCACCGGTTCACTTTGATTTAAATTAAACTTCCTCCGTTCGTTGGAACTGAATTAGCGCTGAAGTTGCCTATTGTGAAAAACAAATGAGGCGTCAACATTGCTTGGCGTATGTTTTAATGTTTAACCGTTTTTTATTTTTACTAAACCCCCACACCCCTCCAGAAAAATTAAAAAAAAAAAACATTTCACGAAAACAGTTACAAATTTGTTTGCTTTCACTTATGCCGCTCTCCTTTTCAACGAGCGAAAATGTTTTCTTTTTTCCTAATGAATCGAATTTTGTGCATTTTGGCAACAATGTTTGTGGTGTACATGTGCATTCTCGCCCACTATAATCTGCACTGATTTCGTATATTTTTAACGATGTAACTAAGCAACAAACGTAATTGTCCCTTTCAAAAGCTTTTGTTAGGCCCTCTAACACAGTCTAATACATAATTAGGCATAATGTCTACAGCTCATTATAGTACACATGTGTGTAGTTAAATGGACCAGGAGAGAGTAGCTCACTGAATTGTGTGGATTCATTGGAAATGGAATGTATTTGTTTCCTGGGTTCATATTACATTACAATTATCTAAGTAATTCACTGTGCATCACCTTTTTTTTCCTTTTGTTGTGGATTCTACATTTTCTTTTCATCCTCCAGAGTTGATTGACAGCTGTATATTTTCCTTATTTCAACCTGATATTCAGTGGACCAGCATTAAAACTAAACACTGCCAGAACAAACAAGAAAAGTGTCAAATGAACATGTGTATTGGTAAACAAATTCAAAACATATTTTGCTGTTATTGTCAGATTTGGGGGCTATTTTGTGCGGGGAAAAAAACACAAAAATTGGACAAGTGGATTGGAGGCAGGAAGATTTTTTATTTTTTTTCGCTGTGGAAAGCTGGTTATATCTGCATTTTAACAAAAAGGGAGAAAAATAAGCCTCTCGTTTGGTCGAGCCACACTGCGTTCAACTCCAGCCAACTGCAGCCCTGCTGCAGAGTGCTGGTAATGGCTATTCTGGAGTACAAACTGTTCACCTGTTCCAACACACAAACCACCGGAGGGATCCAAGTTTTTTTCCTCCATCCCTTTCCTTTTTTTACCGCACTTCTGTGTCTCTGCGCTAGTATGTATGTGTGTGTGTGTGTAAAGGCCTGTGTGCTAGTGTACGCGGCTGTGTCAGGCCGCCGAGTCCATCTGGATGAAAAACAAAACCCTTGTTGCTCGACTCATAAATGTAAATACGTGTAACTGGCTTTAATTTTTCATTCAACGGGGTTTGCCTTTAAACACCTCTTTTTATATATTCTTTCACTGCCGGGAAACCAATGTCAGAAAATGCATCGAATCATCAACGTCCACTGCATTTATGAGATGCATACATACATTTACAAAATACTAGTTTGTCTTTTTCATTATTAGTGCCACATATTTTGTGAAAGCTCTTTTGGCGAAGGATTAAGTTATCGTGCTGCGCCCACTAATAATAATAATAATAATGTGTCTGTATCATCCTTAACAGTGTGTGATCTGATTCTCAAAATCCATCAATCTATCCATCTTCTCAACCTATCGAATATCTGGTGTCTGGCCACTTAAGAGGATCTGGGTCCACAGTCCAGCTCTGAAAGTAAAAACCCTCACAGCCCAAAGAGCCTTAATCGAGCATAAGTTTCAATGCTTTTGGGGGGATCAAGAGAGATTTTGTTGAATCAATCCAGATGATAGCTTTCCATTGTTAATCACTGACCATGACTTAATATAATCAGCGATGTTAATAAAGTGTTGTTTCAGATGCACTTAGGATAACCCTAACCCTCTTTGTCTGTCCCACTGATCAGGCTTTCAGTTTCACAATCTTCTGGCTCATGTGACCGGGATTTTGGGATTTATGCTGGAAGATAGACGGCAAAAGGTCAAAGGCAAATTAATTGAGAGCACTCAGCAAAAGAGATTATATGAAATGACTAATTAGTGTGAAATTTAGGAAGAAACGCATGTATATTTCATTAATCTGCAATAATGCTGCTACATGTATCACATATGTGGTATCTTATCCCACCCACAAGTCCTCTTCCAAAAATAAATACTTGATATTATTAGAAAAACGCTCTAATTTTAATTAAATTATCTGCTAATTATTTCCTACAGCATTATGCATTTAATGGTCTATTATGGAATGTTAATATGTTGTTTTTTTAAACCATGTGCTACATTTAACAGAACAAGATCTACATAACTACTTACGGTCTTAAAATCTGAGTTTAAAACATTTCTTTGCACACGGACAGATAATTTAACTCTACTCGTAATACCTCCACATTTCTGATCTTCATTTAATTTTGAAGCAGTTTTTTCAAGCTTCTCAAGCTATTTTCGGAAGAAACTTCAGTTGAATTAGCGACACACCTTTCTATCAAATTTAGTTATTCAATCGCTTGTATCTTTGAGCAATTTTGGATCATGTTCACTAAGTAATGCCGCTCATTACTGTGGGCACTGTTAGCTGTTGTGTCCTTTATCGTTTTTTTTTAGTAACCAAAATCATTGTCAGGTGTTCAGATGTATGGTTGGCTTCTCCTGAACCAAATCCTGCCGCACAGACAGCAGCGGCGAACAGAGATGTCTCTCTTTTATCTTCATGTTTGTAGTTTCCTCCATCTGTGTTTTTCAGGAATCCTCTTCACTTTTCTTGTTCACGTCTCCAGAAACAACAATTATGTGTTTGCTGTGCCGGTGACAACATGTTGCTGCTTGGTTTGCACTTAAAACTACACATACTTAATGAAAAAAACTGATGTTCACTGTCCACCGCACAGTAAATCCCTCCATAATCTTGTTCTAAATCTATATTGGGTTGCTGCTCCAATTGGAGACGCAAGAAAACAATTGTGTTCCTCGCCTCCAGGTTTCATGTTCCACTAACGGACAGAAGGGTCATGTATGTTTTCAAAAATATACTTGAGGAATTGCTTGGAAAAATCTTGCAACCTTATAATTATCCTTTCTTATTGCAACATGTGTTCTTCTAAATCCTCGAGATTATTAAAAAAAAACATGTTTTTCTCAAGATAATAATTGTGGAAAAGTCACAGAATCTAAAAACCTTTAAATGGATTTAGAGAAGATTATCGTTGACGTACAATTCTTATCATGTGTGTGATCGAGGGGGGGGTCACAAAATAAACATGTTTGGTCCTGAAGGGTCTTGAAAACACATCCAATAACAAAGAATGTTCTTGTTGTTTTAGATGGGAACTTAAGTGCAATCAACGGAGTTGCCTACAAGAATGGCTGCCACGACGCGGCGGCAAAGTCCAGCGGTTCTCTCGGATGGTCAGAAATCACATCCGATGGCTCTCCATCGCAGTGCGAGCCGGACGCATCCGAGCCTCTGATGGACGAGGATGACGAGGAGCTGCTTAACCATGAAAGAGAAGACCAAAGTCAAGACAGGATGAGCGGCACGTCATCGCCACAGAGTCCCTACGAAGACCCGAGAGAGGCCGAGTGGGAGCCTCTGTCTCTGTCTCTGTCTGCCAACGTGAACGGCTCCCACTGCAGCCCCTCCAGAGCCTCCGAAGACCTGTCGGGCAGGAACGGCCACGTGAAAGAGGAGCCTCACTTAGAATTGGGCGGCCCGATGGGCAGGGCGAGTATTCTTCAGGGCGAAGCTCTGAGATACAGGCCGCTCCCCGCCGAGGAGGACAGCGAGGGGGAGGCGGAGGTGGAGAGGCCGCCTCAGCTAGACGGCTGGGCTCTGGGCCTCCACGAAAGAGGCATGGAAATGGGCCGAGGGAGGGTGAACTTCAGCCTGTTGGAGCAGGCCATAGCTCTGCAGACGGAGCAGAGGCAGGTCCTGCACCACGCCTACAGGGAGATGGACCGGTTCCTCATGGAGCAGATGACCAACGAGAGGAGGCACCATAGGATGATGGACATGGACAGCAGACTCAACTATCATGGAGGAAAAGGTAACAATACCTGCGATGTAAGATTACCTAAAGACAATCACAAAGTGATCCTTACGGGAACGGTCAGTTTTCACGAACGTACCTTCATCAGACAGACCACTTGTGATTCGGATGATTGGGCGCTCAAAAAAACAAACATTAAAAGGAATAAAAGAAGCAAACGCATGGGAGGGGGGGGGGGGGAATCAGAGAGGAGGAAATCCTCTTAAGTATTAAAACATTTTGGCAACAAGAGAAGTAATAAATAAACAGACTAAAATAAAGAAGAATACAAATTCCTGATGGAATTGCTACTACTCAGAATATTGGATTTTGATAGGAATCAACTGGATATTTAACCATGACCATAAGTCTTAAATCCTCCTAAAGTACCTCTCATGTTTCCCTCTGATTCTTCAAATCACTGCAGCTAAATGTGTAATCCGAGATGTAATCTTTCGATGGATGGGCATTAAGAAGTGAATGTTGAACTGCAGCCTTAACTAAAATGGCAGATTAATAGATGCATTTTGTGGAAAAAAAGTGTCTAGCTTTGCATGATATTTCAATCTGTTGACCTATGTACAATATGCGCACAGGAAAGTGCATTAAGTGTCTATTTAACTTTTTTCTACTTTACTTACATAGAACACACTTAAAGACGGGAGGGATTTGGTATGTTGAAGCAGCAGTACAGTGGTTATTTATCTAAAATATTGTTTTACTGTGTCCGCAGATTCTCCACGCACAGATAAAAAGGACATCAAGTGTCCGACTCCTGGCTGCGATGGCACTGGTCATGTGACCGGCCTGTACCCGCACCACAGGAGTTTGTCCGGGTGTCCTCACAAAGTCAGAGTTCCTCCAGAGAGTAAGTCCCACAAGCCCTTCTGTTTTTACATCGTGGATGATTTATACTTATAAAAAAACTGCTAGTTGTAGGATTTATAATCAGTCACAGTAATTGAAATCCTCTTAGCACGAACCCAAAAGACAAGAAAGACCTGCTTATACATTTAGTTAAATTCAAAAGATGTGCATTAAACTTTTCAAATAAATTTAGGATTAAGGATTTCTTCTCCGTCTCTCTTTCTCTTAATGTGCTGTAATGTGTAAATATTGAATTCTTTTATTTTTTTTTTACCCCTCACATTGCCGATTGTCAAGTCATTTCAATATAACTCAACAAACATTCAACATTAAACAGTAATGTTACAAAAGGAACAGAAAAAGTAATTAACTTTTTTTCAAAAAAGCGCGTGCTCTTAGTCTGGAGGCAGTATTTGTAAATCAAAGGGCTAGCTAACGCAGCATTCAAAAATAAATAGACAACTCCAACAAACTAATTGGAGAATATGTACAGAAAAGAAGTTTCTAAGGATACAGAGCGGACCTTTAACGACGCGTTTGTTTTGAAGAATATAATCGGCTGTCTTCTTACGCTCCTCTTTGCACTAAGCTATTTACATTTCAGGCACATTACAGCAGCATTCCTCACAAAGCCTTTTGTTTTTTCCCCGCCCTCCTGTTTCTGTTTCTGTAGGATCTTTACTCTATAGTCACTAATGTACCAACCACTTGCATAAATCATCCTTTAAATAGAAAATGTATTTGTTTTATTTACAAAATGCTGTGTGTATATATTTGTATTTACCATTTTATAATCTTCCAGCTTGATTATGTCTTGCATGTTGAATTATTCCGGACTCTTTTCTGACCTTATCTCCCCCTCTGTGTCCTCGTCCCCTCAGTCCTGGCCATGCATGAGAACGTCCTCAAGTGCCCTACACCCGGATGCACAGGAAGAGGCCATGTCAACAGCAACCGTAGCACCCACCGGAGGTACGTCCACGGCGGAAAAGCCATTAGAGATCTGCACCCACGTTCGTGGACGAGTTACAGTATAAAGAGGCTAATGTGTTTGATTTCCTCCCCCCGGGCCCAGTCTCTCCGGCTGCCCCATCGCCGCCGCGGTGAAGGTCTCCAAACCTCAGGACGAGAGCCTGAAATGCAGACAAACACCTGACCGCTCACCGAGGTACAGCGCACTGCCAGATAACTAACGCTGGGGATCCTCACTGCCATCAATGTGGTCGCATGTGCAGGACAATAATTACAACAAGCGTCCAGAAAGCATACTCAGCTCTGGAGTCGTAAAAAAGCGGAACTGAGGTTATGCAAAAAAGTGATAAACACTATTATTGTTGAGGGGAGTGTGGGGTATTTTTATTCACTGATCCCAGCAGAACACACGGTCTATTTTGAGCTTTCCAAGCAGACATAAGCAATGGTTGCTGGTCCTGTGAGTTCCTCTCTATTAGAGATGATAAAAGAGCAGAACTCTTTGTTCCCTGTGGATATATCATGGGCAGGATGCCCACTCCTACTATATTAATTAGTCTGGCAACCTGGCTGTGGATCTACAACACACATCAGATCCCAGACTATGTGTACAAAAGCACTGGCATCCCTGAATGGTTTAAAACAACGACTTTACTTAACTGCTTAATATGAGCTTATTGGGCACTTGTTATTTCACAAGGTTTGCACAATAAAATTAAGTCTTTTTCTCCCCTCCTCCCCCAATTTGTCTCCTGGTAGAGCCATCGGCTTGATAAAGAAGTTCGAGATGAACCAGTTGAACTACCGGCTCTCTCATCCAGTAGCAGCCTTGAAAACGAGCCTCACAAAAGACATGGACAAGTACAGCCGAATCCGCTTTGATTACGCCAGCTTTGATGCACAGGTCTTCGGCAAACAGCCTCTGATGGGGACCAACCAGGACCAGGAAATGCCACATTTCCCTGATTGTAAGTTTCATGTATTTTATTTGAGAGAAAGAAGAAGCTGACATGGTACGGAAGGCGAATACATTTTTGTTGTTATATATGTATATCACAGATATACATCTACATGCAAATGTGAAGTTTATCACTTTTTACAGATTGCATCTATTGTTTTGTGTCAGTGGTTGTTTATACATGCTATCAAGTTCAGGGAGCAACGCCCGGTGTCTCTGTAACGATAACACTCGCTAATTCTTTGTCTTTCAGCGCCTCAGCAGTATCATGCCTTCCTCGGCGCTCCAGGTGGCGGCTTGCCCGCCTCTGGTCAGCACAGCCCGCCGAGTCAATTCAGAAAAGAAGACGGCCTCCAGGCCGCAGCGGCGACAGCCGCCATCCTTAACCTCTCCACTCGCTACCGGAAGAACATGGAGGCTGTCGCCGGGCGGCCCTTGGCAACCTCCACAAAGGTAATCAAATTAGACCACTTGGAAAGGTATTTAATGTGGTCATTTTTTAAAGGAACTCTGATTTGTGTATAAAAAAGGGAAGACATCAAAAGGCAGAATTTGGCAAAGGGATCTTGGCGCTCTGGTGGCAGAGGCACAAGGAGTTTTCTTCTCCATAAAGCTTTAATGTACACAAATGAATATTTCTGTAATCACATCAAAAGAAGAAATACAATCAGCCTTCTTTACCAATTACAACGACTCGTCGATTTTTTTTATAAAACATGTGGTACTGTATTTTGTTTCGACATCAGCTGGCATGTAAAAACCCTGAACTGTCGTCTGAAAAACTGCATCTTGCCCGCTGCAGATGGCAGAGGATATTTTGCTTAGTTACATGATCCAGGAGAGGCTGTGTGTCTACACCAGATAGCATTTAAAAGCATTTTTATGGATTAAGCCAATCAGCTCAAGGAGTTAACATCTGAAAAGTTTAATTCGCACAGAATCCAAACTCTTCTTGGACGCGTGCGCGGGTCCAAAATCTCTTCTGCTGTCGCTAAATCTCCAACGCGCCATTGTGTTCGCCTTTTTTTCCCAAACTTCATGATTAATATTGATCGCATTCTGTGGGTTACATACGTGCAACGCTGCACTGTAGATGATTCAAGGTTTCCACACCTACACAGCACAGATCCTTGTCTCCCAGCTTGTTGAGCTGAGAATGTGGCCCCGTACCAGGTACCAGCCCACTGAATGAATAAAACAGTGTTAGCAAGTTAATCATCTGTTCTCGTTTACAGCTTAGTTGTCTTGGAGAGACGTACAAAATAAAGAACAGCTTTCAAGGCTGGAAAAAAAAAAAGGGGGCCATATTTAGAGTGTTATATGTCATCGGATGCTTTAACTTATCTGCATATGTATATTATGTGTTGAGATATCGCACACACACAAAACCACATAGCTGGCCTTTAAAGTGTGAATACAAGCTGATTTTTACTTATTTAAAAATGTGAGATGCTTCAATCATTACTTAATACATAAAATAAATAGTAATAATAAACCTGAGTTTAAGTTTTTTTGTTAAAAACAACATTTAAATCATAAAAAATAAAAAATAAAGAGTTGCGCATTCTTTAGTTTTTATTTTGATGAGGTGCACACATCATCAAATGGCTGGATAATGTAAGCGGGCAGCCACATCCCATGTTCATGCAAATCATCCCCTTTAATTAATTTGAAAAGCTCCCTTTTGTTTCAAAGAAAAATAAATAATGATGTATAGGGTTTAATGAAACATATGCGTTGAATAATTGGTTTCATTTATGGGAACGGATTTCAGCATTTAATGAGGTAAAACTTTTAATACCATAAAAACAGCCATAAGTCATCATGCTATTGCGTTTCAGCACAAAAACGACAAACACATCTGTCAGCGGGGAAACTTATGCCACATTAAGCTTTTTAATTTTTGCTATAATAATGATGACCTAAAACCAGCAACCCCCCCCCCCCAGCTGCCATCATGGTTGCGTGTCCTAGAAAACAGATGACACAGCTGTCACTGAAAAACTACACACCAGTGATTATTTTTTTTTGTGTTCAGCAGAATTAACGCTGGCTTAGTTTGGTACTTTGTCTGGTGTGAGATAACCACTGTATGTATTATTTAAATATGTTTGTTTTTCTGCGTTTCAAGTCATTTTTCACGTGTTTACAGAGAAATGTTGTTGGGTTCAAGTTTACCATATCGCTGCTGTCATATTGATTAGACGTCGTGCGGTTTTATTTACATTCCCTTTTAGTGTAATTAGAAAATAAGTTCTATTTTTATCCCCCTGATTCATTTGTTTTCATACGTTACTGTAGCACGCTCTGCAATAATATGTGAGACATGCTTTGTTTGTTGTACCCTTCTCCAACATGTTGTTTCCGTTATGAATCAATTAAATGCTGAGGGTTCAATCTCCCCTGCCCTTTAGGACACGCTCATAGAGGTGGACGAAAATGGCACCCTGGACTTGAGCATGAAGAAGTGCAAGGACAATGTGAAAGCCCCGACAAAAACACCTTTGGACGACCCGCTGTCACTTTGTGAGGCCGCTGTGGCCAAAGGCGGGAGCGTGCTCATCAGCCCCGCCTTCTACCAGCCGCTGTGTGAGAGAGACAGCTGGGACGGGCCCATCCCCGTCAACTTCAGCAAAGCTCACATGTTACAGGACGCAGAGGTACACAAAAACACAAGACAAAACACACAACCTTATAGACTAACAAAGGACTGAGAGAAAGAGGGGAGAATAAGGCTCATAGTCTCACAAACAGGAGTTTATAAATGCTGAGGCTCTAAATTGAAATATTTCAGATTTTTCATTTTCTATCAGTTCAGTTTAGCTGTGAAAATAATATTTTATAGAAGTTTCCTCTGAAATACCTATCCCTTTAACCCTAAAAGTGTTACCGGATTACATAGTTCTCTGCAGGAAACCTTTATAAAATAGGAATTTACTGTTTATTATTAACATTTCATTTCCAAACATGAAGGTCGAAGGCTTTTTCAAGGCCCTCTTCTTTCCAACAGCAACTAAAGAAATATTGATTTTTATTTATTTACCTTGTTGACCTAAAAGTTGTCAAATTTTGTCTGAAAATAGTAAAAGTAGTCAACTTTAGTCCAAGTGTTGAATATAAAATCCCACCAGGTTACTAAATTCCACATATTTTACATTTTGTGACAAGGGAGCATCTTCTCCTGTCAGATCTTTAAATCTAGAAAACATATTATACATTTTTACACTGAAGATTGGTGCATTCAAGTACATGAATGAATCTTAATCTGGGCTTTCCTTTTTTTCTCTTCTTTTCGTTATTTCCCATTTGGCACTCATTTGTAGTCGTTATGATAATAATGACCACAGTTGACCTGCTTTTAGAAATCATACCCAACATCTGGTGACTGCACAATCTTGTCTGTAGAAAAAAAAGGAAATCCATACGTCATGGCCATACCTCATAAATACTATGTGGATTAAGAATGACTTTAAATGGATGTATGGTTTACTAGAGTATAAGTATCCTTAAGCATGATCACGCTATAACCCCCAGGGCTTTTGTTTTAAGAGTATTATACACTGCTTTTCATTAATTATTCACTTTTAGGTCATTGCCGATCAGGTCAGTTTTAACATCTCAGACTTTCTCCGTCTCACCAGGAGGATTACGATCACATCTCCGTCTTGGAGGACCAACAGTACCAAGTCGACGGCAGCATGATGAGCCCCAACGCCAAGCTGCTATTGCGAGACGCGAAGAAAGAGCTTCTGAGGTGCGTCCCGTTAAAGAATGAAACGTCCGCGCTCGGCCAACCGTGCATAACGTGAGCTTCCCTTTTAGCTTGGCAGATGGTCAGTATTAACGACACACCGTACAGTTTGATACGAGTGAGCACTGAGTTACACATCATTGTAACTGGTGTGTCTGCAGGTTCATGTGGAGCAGAAATGTATCTATTTGAAAGTGAGTTTTTCCTCCCTGCACATCCCCGTATAAGCTTACAACTCTTGTAGTTAGAGTGCATGCTCTGCTGGGTCTCCTCTTGAGAATCACACCTCGAGAAAACAAGTAGGATCCTCTAGTTTTCTGCGGCACATCACTCCCCCCCCCCCCCCCGTTCAGCGACATTCAGAGACACCATTAATGATGAGCAACAATATATTAATTCTTCTACTAAACTTCCCGCTGTACTAACTTTCCTCTATTTAATGAAAAAGGTTCTCAGTGTAAGAGAAATATTGAGTTCTGTAGCTGTGGGAACCGGCGTAATCTGTGTACTTAATGCTTTGTGTTCTCCTGCAGCTGTCCGACCCCAGGCTGTGACGGCAGCGGCCACGTGACGGGGAATTATGCATCACATCGGAGGTAACCGCAAATAATGACGTCCTCATTAGCGGCAGATACATAGACGAGGGGAAACGGTGCCGATTGTTTCATTGTGTTGATATATACCGTTTGCTTTGCAGAGTTAGGCATTCAAATCATATGCCACTTTAAAAAAAAAAAAAAAAAACATGCTGACGTGAGAAAGCTTTCTCGTCAAGAGGAGGTGGAATTGTGTTTTCAAATGATTTTGTATGAAAATGCTTTGAGACATTGTATTAAGATTATTTAATTCAGCTGTGATCAAAGAGTGCATTAAAGTGACTGTTAGCTCTTTATCCTCTCTAGTGTGTCTGGATGTCCCCTGGCTGACAAAACACTCAAATCACTGATGGCAGCCAACTCTCAGGAACTAAAGTATGTGTTTGGGAAACTGTTATTGTTACTAAAGGATTTTGCACATTAAACTAGGCAGCTTGTTTTTTGGGTCAGCTTAGGTCAACGCCTTCCCTTTCTTTACTTCCCCTTCTGCTCCCACACTAAGCATGATTTCTATGTACTCCACAAGAAGTGTGTTGGCTTTGATATTACTTTTCTGCATATTAGCAGTCTTTTTGCTATAAAAAGCACCTGGTCTCTGTGTCTCTCCACCTGCAGGTGCCCAACACCTGGTTGTGATGGATCCGGACACGTGACTGGGAACTATGCTTCGCACAGAAGGTAGCAGAGACAAATCATCGCAACTGAGCATGAAATACATTTGTCAGATGCATGACATTCAGACAGATGGTGAAAGTCTCACTTTATGCCGCAAAACATGCTGCACTTTTCGAATTCTTGTTTTTATTGATATTTTTTGGCTGCCGACTTCTCCAGCGATTTAGACATTTATTTGTGTAGATTTATACTTTTAGATTTCAGACCTCATAGCGGCCTGTAACTACTTAGCTTTTATTTTTTTTAACTCTTAAATAGATTTCCTCCATGTTAACCCATACTGTCGCCAATCATTTTTAGCTTGTCAGGATGTCCACGTGCCAGAAAGGGAGGTTTGAAGCTCACACCAAACAAGGATGACAAAGATGAGCAAGAGCTTAAGTAAGAGATTTTTTTTCCCCCTCATCCCCATGCTGTCATTTTTTTCTTTTTCTTTTTCGTTTAAAGAAAAATAAAAAAAAATAAAAAAACATTGTGAAAATGCGTCATGCTTTTGTGCCCGGGGCATTATACCTGGAGGCCATTAAGTTAAACAAAGAAAATAATACTTCTCTTGTCGTAACATTAGTGAATTATTTTCTAAGGATTAGCAGCGTGTTTTTGTGGGATTTTTTTTTTTTTTGCAGGCTTTTGTATTTTTCCTCTCTTTCTGAATGGAATATCTGGCTTATTACTCTCCACTGAGTGCTTTCTTTATAATTGTAGTATATTAAGAAAACGTCAAATTGCCCACTCCGATGGCATTGCACTCATTTGCAGCTTAATCATTGTCTGTGAAAGTGTTATTGGAAAAAAAATAATGTAATTGATTTGCAGTTTAAATCCAAAGTCAGATATATGAGCCCTTGTTTACTTATACATCTGGACACAGATTTGTTTTTCTTTTTAATTACTAATGCAAGGGCATGAGCTTAGGAATTAGACTGGAATAGATCTCATACACATTAAGAGCGAAAGGGAGAGAAAGGGGGAGGATAGCAAATGTCCCTAAATTATTGTAAACAGTGGGCCATATGGCATGCCTCCATTGTCCTGATGCCTTGCATCGAGCTACCTACCTGTAGTAGATGTAAGTAATGGCACCGGTGTTGTTTTGTCCTCTAAGTGCTGCTGCTGTCGAGTAACGAAATGCTGAAACCGGCTTTTTGCAGCAGCACTCTGCAGCATGTGTGTGCCATTTGTATCATCTCAGGCGACCTTTCACCTTTATCAATAAGGGAAAGGGTTCACCACCTCCAAATTACATTCTTTCGCATGAGGGGATACATGACAATTATCTGTAATTCATGTCACTCCATTACTGACCTGCAGAAAAAAAAGAAAAAAAAACAGGCCTGGAAATGCAACTGACAAACTCTTAATGATATTCGGCGTGACTTGTGCTTTTGTTTTTCGAGCGCAAACATCAGCAACCTCCGAAACGCACGCGCCGAACAGAGCGCTCGCTCCAACTCAAGTTTTTAGCGGATTAGTAACTTGTGGTTAATGCGATTATTTTTTTTTTGTTTCGGCGACTTCATTTTTAATCAGCATTTGGCTGGATTAATCAACGTAATGGTTAACAAATCTTCCGGTCTAGTTGTTGAAACTGAATTTTTTATTTTTATTTTATTTTAATGATGTGTTTGTTTTTTTCGTGTTTTTTTTTTCCAAGCAGCTAAAATGTCTTTTTGTTTTCTCTGCAGCGTAGAAATGTTATTAAATGCAGGTTAGTTACATTTCCTCTGTGTGAGTCAGCGGTGTTTACAACATGTATGGGTTTCTCTGGTAGGTGTCCAGTAATGGGATGTGACGGACAGGGCCATATATCAGGAAAATACACATCCCATCGCAGCGCGGGCAGTTGTCCACTTGCTGCCAAAAGACAGAAGGAGTCGTCCATCAATGGGCTGCCCTTTGCCTGGAAGGCCAATAAACAGGAACTGCCCCATTGTCCCTTGCCTGGCTGCAACGGCCTTGGACATGCCAATAATGTGTTTGCCACTCACAGAAGGTGAGGTCGCCCGTCCTCCATTTTATCTCTAAACGACACTGCCGGTCGACATGTTGCATTCTCAACTCTCATTTTACAATCTCTATTGATGCTGAAGTTTTGTGACATTATCCCGCCTAAAAAAAAACTAAAAAAAACCTGTCCTTTATGACCTGCTGGGCTTACAGCTTGTCGGGATGCCCGCTGAACGCACAGAGTATCAAGAAGAAGCCCTCGGAGGAAGAGATGATGACCATCAAACTGAAAACCAGCAGTGGTAAGCCACCGTGACGTGCCGCGTGTGGTATTTTTAAGTATGTTGCAGTTACGTGTGTGTGTATCTTGGCATAAGAAAGTACCCGGACATGATAAATGAGATGATGTGCTCCAACTCAGGTGTTGAAAACAAAGAAGATATTCAACATTTGGATCATGAAATTAAGGAACTGAATGAATCCAACATGAAAATAGAAGCAGATATGATGCAACTTCAAACGCAGGTAAATATCTACTCTGAAAAAAAAAAAAAGCACGCTCACTTTGACGACTTCTTTTTATTTATTTCATTTCTGCTGTGTTTTTGTACCCGAAAGCAGATATCGTCGATGGAATGCAACCTGAGGACGATCGAGGAGGAGAACAAGATGATCGAACAGCACAACGACAGCCTTCTGAAGGAGCTCGCCCGCCTTAGCCAAGCTCTCATTAACAGTCTAACAGACATTCAGCTGCCTCAAATGGTACAGTAAGCCTTGACCACAGCCTCCACCACAACTCATTGTTATCTAACCTGTCCTGGATGAAATATCATTTTTCTGTGAATTGTCATTTTCTGCTGTGCTGTTTTCACTAATAGTCAAACGTGTTTTTGTTGCAGGGACCCATCAGTGAGCATAATTTTGAAGCCTATGTGAACACATTAACTGATATGTACAACAACTCGGAGCATGAATACTCTCCAGAGTGCAAGGCCCTCTTGGATAATATCAAACAGGCTATTAAGGGCATCCATGTTTAAGCTGCAGAGCTACTGAGAGGCTTCTTTGACTTGGGATAATGGCACTAGATAGCTCTATTTTACTGAAGAGTGATGGCTTGGCTGCATGTATAAGACAAGGCTTTTGGAACACGTGTTTCCCGGTAAATACACTGCACTGAGAAGAATTACCAGCCAGATTTGTAATGCTTTTACTGTTTCTGCATTCACTTGATATGTTTATCCTGGTGAAATGTGTACCCCTCTTGCACTTAATTATTTTGTATGGTTTGCTTGATTTTAAATCTGTATCTGTTCATGTCATTCTTATATTATCGCTATTTATTATTATTATATTTGTTCATCAGTGTATTTATTTCCTTGATTTTTATTTATTCCTTGAATTGTAAATGCTTAATAATTAAGAAATATGTTTGACTTTCTGCACATTGTAAATTTACATAGAAGCACATTCCAATTTCATGGCATACTTTCGCCATCTAGTGTTGAAAAACGTATATTATTATTATGATTATTATTATTATTAAACCATAAGTTGGATCTCCCTTCAAAGTAAAAACCTACCAAAATGACTAAGAATCAATATTTTTAAGCATTGCTTTTGCTTTCTTTATTGGAAACTGAATGTATGGTGAGACAAAGTGAACACTGAGATAAAAAAAAAAATGCAATGCAACTGTACTGTACCTTTTCTTTCTTAAACCAATAACAGCTGAATGCAACCAGGAAGTGACACTGAGCAAAAATGCAAATCATTCGGTGAACTGAATGTCAAGATTCTGCTTTGCATAGAAGAAGAGTGCAACAAAAATCAAAAATCCACTTTGTCAAGATGTCTTTTTTTAAATATAGATATTAAACTGCCTTCTGTGCACACACTTTGGAGTGTGCATATAGTATGTGCCTAAATGTATATGAATCCATAAAAGTATACGAGTACTATGTTTTGTGGTAGGACAGTATTATGTGGATGGTGTCTAATTTATTATACAGTACAATTATTTTCATAGGAGGAAACGTTCCTGATGACTGTTTAAATACCGTTGTCTCAGTAGCTGTAATCTCAGAGGCAGGTTTTTAAAATATCACAACTGAGATTGAAAAGTCTGGGGTTTATTTTACCTTTTGCTAGCATGGAGAGGGGAAAAAAGTAAGGAGTGAATAAAAAAACAACAACATTTATTCCCGTTTTATCTTAAACTGCTTACAAGCCTTAACATTTCAACCAGTCGTACAGTTTGAATATTCTTAACGTAACGCTTGGGGCAGATTTGAATAGTAGCTATTTCAAAAATCGAGGCTGTCTATCACCACAACTCGCATTTTGGTTTCAATCATTAAATGCAACAACAAAACAAAAAAAAGTAATACAAAAAAAGTAATGAAAACATAGACAAATGGTAGTTGTTGGCATCAATTGCACTTTTGTATCTAATTATTTTGTATTTCTTGTTCAACGTACTGCCCTTGACTTCAACAAAAAGAGGGACATGTGACATTGTTGTCGCTTCACTGTTATATACAGTACGTGTCTAAATTTAACATGAAGTTAATCCCACAAGAATAATGACATAGTAATTCATTTGAGCAATACCTTTTTATTTTCTGCAAAAATAAGACATGTATCCTAGGACAATTTGAAGAGAGAAAAAAAATGTATCAGCAAAAGAGCCAAATTACAGAAACGCAAGACCCTATTTTATCAAAAAAACTCAATGTTTTAAAGAATTTCATCTTTAAAAAAAAATTGAATCAAATTCTTTAAATTTAGCAATCCTTTATTTATAATTTTGTATATTTAATTCCTATACCACACATTGTTTGCTCAGGAAGTTTTGTGAATAATATTTATTTTTCCCTGTTAGTATTTGATGTTTTGTAATGTGAAATGCTTTTTTTGTGGAACGATATTAGTATGATATGAAATTGTATTGTATTTTCGTTTCTTTTAAATTAAAATGTAATGGTTTTTTTTTCAGTTGAAGTAGTTTGTAAATTGAAAACTTCCTATTACTTTTAATATTTCATAATAAACAGATATGCGCTGTGTTGTACAGTTTGTGTATGGTAGAAATAAACTTTTCAAATGGTTGTGTGGTCTCTCAAAGCTTTCCGTAGTCTGAAGTCAGGCATCGCGTTTCCTTTATGCATTACCGCCACCTCGTGGTGAATACAGGGTACTACACCTAGAGTGACGGGGAGTGGTCGAAGGGAAAGATCCTAACAGCTGCTGGGGTTAGAAATCATAATAAAGGTTTAAGTAAGTGTAACGTCCCAGTGCAGGTCATCCATCTGTCTCACCGTTATCTGATCTCTCTACACCGACTGAGTCAAGCCCAGGGCACACTACAATCTTCAATGTATTCAGTTTAGGGCTGCAACAAATGATCATTGTTATAAACAGTTAATCTCCCAATACTTTTATTAATTAATGTGTGGTCTATTATATTTAGTTTACAATCACATAAGACAAAGCAGTGAATCCTGACAATTCAGAACTAATATCAGGTAATTTTACATGACAAATAACACAAATTATCATAATAGTTGCTGATAACATTTTTTTTATCAAATGACTGTGACACGTGTTTTCCACACGTCAGACAACATGTGGAAAACACACTAAGATTCAAAGAGGTGTGTAGTTACCTAAATATAAATCAATAAATAACAGGCTGATCAAACTTGGCACACCTAAAAAAAAAAAACTGGACCAATGCAAAGAAACAATAAATATAACATTAAACCTTAACCCTTTATCCCAGTTAGAGCCAATTTCGGCTCTAGGCTTTTTTTTCTTTTTCCCTGTGTTTGAGTCATCGTAGGAACCCCAAATTAATTCCAATACTTGTGTTTATTGTATGTATTTGTTCAGCAACGTCTTGGGAAAAAAATGTATATCTGCAAAAAAATCACTTTTAACCCTTTAAAAACAGGGTGTGAAAATCCCCCTGCTCCTATTATCAGACAAACAACAACAACATATTATCTCCGGAACCACATTGTTGTTTAACTTCATTTAAATTGCTACAATACCGCAACCCTTGTGAGAACAGACATCTGGTGTGAAACATAATTCAAGTAACCGTTAAGTTTAAGTATTTACGTAAACTACATTTTTTAACCGAACAACACAGTTTTTTGATTGAAAGTCCTTTTAACACCCAAATGCTGTGTTCTAGTATGAATTGTGGTGCATATTCCGATTCTTTAGGTCCTAATCTTTCCCAAAAGGTGTCTTATTAGTATGTGAGCTGTTGTTAGGGCACCATAATACAGTTTGAAAAACTCGGTGACCGCTCAAGGAGGCATTTTTGGGAAATCTTGATGGATGTTCATAGTTATGATCAAAATATCTTTTAAACATCATAAGAGCACACAGTACTGTTAAAAAGTGTCACAAACCCAATTGAAACCCACGTACATACATACACGCTTACGCACATACATATAAATCTGCTCTTATTTATACTTTTTTACACACACACACACACACACACACACACATCGTACTTCTATACCACACACCGTACTTGAATATATGATGTTTTGCTGGCTTGTGTCTCACTAAAAAAATTAAAAAATAAAAATAAAAGTGTCACAAACGACCTTTGACCCTCGACGCAATAAAACCACTAATGAAGCCTTCAAAATAAAGTACGGGTTTGAACTCCAAAACTGTTTCTCATGAATCAGAGTCAAATGGGGACGAGCGCCGGGTACAGACTGCATACACGTCATGGAGGGCTATTTATGAGTTTGCTGTACTTCTCACACTCAACACCACCACAAAGAATTATTTGAGTCGAGCCACCGGGGGCCGTCTCCCTGTAACGTATACATGTGGTGTCGGTGCAGATATTTAGAGAAGCTTGACGGCCGCGTACTCCGACCTCAGCTAACCCTGCTGTAGGCGACCACGTCTGTGTACATTTGTCGAACAACACAGATGGCCACAAAATATTTGGTTGCATGGAAATAATATTAGAAGTAAGTGGTGGCTAAATCTAGGATCTTGGTTTTGTGTGTTGTTTTTTTAAAGTTATATATTTCCATGAAGGCCTCAGCTCTGAGGTCATCGAGGTCATGGCCTCACTCTTTACTGTAATGACCTGAGGAGGAGTTCACATCATAGCATTACACCTAATCTTATATCCATCTTTAAATGTGACTATTTTTGGACCAAAAAAAACACACTTAATAATTATAACTAAATGAAGAAATATTGTGTTCTTAGCAGTGTGATAAGGTGCATGAATACAATGAGACTCGTGACCTTAATAGGTCTAAAATCCGGGCCCTGGGTTCATGTTCCGCGTACTAATTAAGACGCTGAAACAGGCCTTACTTGGAGAGGAGGAGCTGATCTTGATCAGTCAGGCCTGTTACGGCCCTGAGTGACTCGACTAATGATCCTGACATACGAGTCAGGTCCAGCATTCAATTACTTAAAAACTAGAATAATTCCCACATTAAGCAGTCTGCAACACTGTGGTCATGTAGCACAATACGACTGTGTTGCGCAATGAAACCACCGAAAGAGGAAGTCGACGGATGCTTCACTTTAGAGAGCAAACTGCAGGAGAACCACTGCTCTGCACTGCAAAATAGAAGAAGTGATGTGTTTTACGATGAAAAGAGAGTTAAATACAAACACTCCACTGTGAATGCGGGTGGATTTGTGTTCATTTCTTCTACTCTATCAGCTACTTTGTCAACTAATCAACCAGGATGTTGTCTGTCCTAAAACTCTTAATATTCTGTATGAATAGTTTTGACTTCGAGCTTCAGCGGTCTCAAAACAGGATGGATGTGGTTTGGTTAGAAGTAAATTTTCCGTTTAACATATAAAACCTGTTTGTGACGTCAATATATCCGTTTTATTGCAATATAAAAAAAAAGACATTAATGTTCTTGAACTGACTGTCTCCCTCTTCGAACAAGTCATATACTGTATTATCTAAGGATGAGGGGAAGCGAGGTCCCTGAAACATCGCCCTTCTGCTCGTCCATTCCCACACTTCCAGAACTGTAAAACCAGCTGCAGGCTAAATTTAAACCTTTCCTTAAGGGAACTGTGAGGTTGCAAGGTGGGTGAAACTTTCCAGGATCTTTCAGACGCCGAACTCTCTTATTAAAAAGGAAATGATAATGAACAGGCTCGTATATTATTCCTGACCTATATTTCTTAATATATTATGCTCTTTAGTCAACCTTTATCTGCTGATAGATAGATATGGTCGTATAAGATCGGTGTGGGGACAGATGTAATACAGAGAGTAAATAGTAAGAGGAATTCCAAATGAAAATACAACAGAAGTAAAATATATAAAACTATACCACAGGATTTAAAGACTACATTTTAGAAAAAAAGTAACAATGGTGTGATGTAATTATAGCAGAAAAGTCAGCATGGTTTAGTGTCAAGTATACCCTGATTAATTAATTATATATAATAAATCAGTCCAATAGAGATAACTTAAAATACCTGAAAGGAGAGACTGTTTTAAGAGGAAAACAACAACATAAACTGCACAAAGTATCGCCAGATAATTGTTTCTCTGTAATGGATGTAGTTTATTTTTTAGTGCTGTACACAACAACAACAATAACACATCAAGTTATTCTAATAATTGGCCACACTTGACTGTACAAACCTGATTGATTGATAGATTGATCAAAGTAATAGACGGACAGACAGACATATATATAGATCAAAGTAATAGACAGACAGACATATAGGTAGACAGACAGACAGACAGACAGACATATAGATAGACAGACAGACAGATATATAGAGAGATGGGTAGATAGACAGACAGATCAATGTAATAGACAGACAGACAGATGGATAGATATATAGATGTATCAAAGTAACAGGCAGAAAGACAGACGGATAAATGTGAGCAACAGTGCCTCCCTCTATCAACAACATTTAAACCACGTGACCTATGTTTACATCCTCTCCTCAGCTGTGTCTCTCTTCTCCCACTTCGACACAACGGCTCGCGCTCACCAACTTACTTCCCCCCTTTCTTCACGCGCGGACCAGCTAAACTAAACTAGTTAGAGCAGTTGGCCTCTCGGGAAGGAAAGGAAAGGAAAGGGAAGGAAAAAGGAGGCTGCTTGAACGTCTGAGAGTCAACGGACCGTCGCATCCAGCTACAAGGAGCGAGTTAATGCGACACGGCATTGTGAGTATTCCTCTTCACGTTTTAGATATTAAACTAACTGCCTGTGTGTCAGTTGGTCGGTTTGTCTCGCTGGCAACGCGCGTGAGCTTCATTAAACTGTCGTGTTGTTGTTGGAGAGTGTGTGTGTGTGTTTGTGTGTGTGTGTGTTTGCGTTTGCTAGCTGGCAGGATAAAGAGGCGAGCTTACCTAACCTGCTTTGTCTCTGTTTTGTTATGGCGCACTCGGGCCCGCGACAGGCTAACGTTAGCCCGGGTCCGCTGCCGTCCACTCCACCCGAGACACGACTGGGACACGTTTAATAAACACGAACTGATTAGTCAGCTGTCTGGGTTTGTTTGTTTGTGTGTGTGTGTGTGTGTGTGTCGTCTTTCATTTCGAGACTTCTCTGTCACAGCCGTTGGAGCGGAAGAAGCTCCGATGAATCGTTTGTTTTGGTGGGGGTTTATTTATTCCCCCCCGCAGCAGTTACTAACACGACGCGGGGACATGTGCCTCTTTTTGTATTATTATTTTTGTTTAATTCCCTTTAACAAACCGGTTTAGCTAGTCGCTGCTTAAATATTGAGGTTAATCGCTCTGCAGAGAGCGAGAGCGAAAGAGCAACTGCCTTAATGGTCGACAAGTGGGAACAAAAGATGGATGAATGCACAAAAAACACAGTGCGTTCGGTATTTGTCAGCTCGTGCATCTGGTTTCTCTCACACGTGTGTGTAGTTTTGTGCAAGATTTAAACAGAAACAGCCGCGATTAATAACGTTTGACAGCATTTTTCTTTTCTCGTGGAAAAACTCGCTGTTGTTGTTTTTGCTCCATCGTCACACGCAGTGCGAAGAAAGTGTCCCGGCAGCTGATTGGCTGACCGGCCGCCGTCTTGTGTGGCAACTGCAGCACGTGACCAGGAAGAGAGCCGATTGGCCGGATCAGGTGTCAATCGTGGGAATGTAGGAACGTCTGTAAATACTGAGTGAGCAGAAAATACAAATACGTCTGTGTGATGATATAAAGTAGTGGTTTCTCATTGAAAGGTTTGCTCATCGATATTATAAATAATGCACCAACTACCACAGCTGAGTAAACAGTTACTATACTGTTACTATACTGATTTATGGTGGGTATTGATTCATATTCATATTATTTTTCTCGTTTGGTCTTTAAACTGTATGAAACAAAAGTTATCAATGCCAATGCCAATTTACTAATTTCCAAAGAAGTGTTTATATTTTGTCCTCTCAACTGCACAAAACCTAAAGATATTTCATTAACTGACAAATAGCGCCATCTTTAAAAAGTGGCAATGGATTCCTTACAGACTGCTTTTAATTTATTGCAGATGACTCTTGTTAACTTATAATTGATTTAAAACACCTAAAAGACCAAATGCATGACTTTTACACGTTCACTTTCATCACCTACTGATTGTATTGTCTCAACACTAGATGGCACTCGTCTAGGGACTTACACACACCGTGGCACCTCTGAAGTCTATATCAAAAGCCTTTAAAATATTTATATATATCTTCACTAAAGTTAGGTTTACATTTTCATAAAAAAAAAAAAAATGTTGCTGCAAGGAAAACTTCTACGCATGCATCTTCATCTCGTTTGAAAAAAACTGGAAGTAGTTTGCATCATGTTTGTTACTTTTGTCCCAGTTTATACTATATATTTTTTTAACTTGATATACATCTTGCAGAAGAGATATTGTATCTCAATTTGGACGTCTGGTTAAAAAAAGATTTAAAAAAAAATACAACAAAGAAAAGCAGCGCATCCTCTCAACTGAAAAACTGAATCTATTATTTCTGAATTATCCACATGATGGCAAATTCTACCGACTAGAGCTGCACCTAACAACAATTATCAGATAATCTACTGGTCATTTGCTCAAGTAATGGTTTTGTCTATAGAACGGGTCCAAGGTGGCATCTTCAGATGTCTTGTTTTGTCCCATTGTGTATCAAAAACCCAAATATATTCAGTTTAATCTCACAATTAACAAAGAAAAGCAGCAAATATTAATATATTAATATGTTTCAGACAGTGGAACAATACATTCTGGGCATTTAAAAAAAACAACCCTGAAGGATTAATTATACATTTTATAAAAAGAAATGTTGCCATGTAATTGTCTGACAATCTGAATGATTCCACTCTCAGCTTCAGCTCTTGTTGCCTCTCTGACACAGCGTTGACAGCAATTAACAACACCTAAAGTCTCCGGCCTTGCTGGCCGCCCTGTGATGCTATCATACTCGCCACACATCAGAAAGAGAAATGTAAGCAGAGCGAGACGCAAACGGTTACAGGTTGACGTAGGTGCCACACATTGCATATATGCAGAGTCAATAGGAGCACAATTAAGAGGATCCTAGAGGGGAATAAGTGAAACAGCTGGAGTTCCGGTTAATAATGTTTCCTGATTCCTGTTCGCCGGGCACAACCGACGCCTCCGCTGTCACGTCCTGTGGCTGTTTGTGGCCAATTAACTCAGAGTCCAGTGGTCAAAGTGGCATAAATATAGACGGATGCGAATGCGCCTCACATTCAGTCCGATCGCACCATAAGATCTCTACCAGCGAGCCCGGGGATGGACTCGGAGGGACTGCCATATTGTGACCTTAATCAAAAGCACTGACCACAAACAGCTTCTTTGTTATTTTTTATTTTTAGGTTTTCATGGCCGTCTCTCTAATGTTACAGTCTGAGGGTGGCACTAAAGGAAGCGGGGTCATTATAGAGACTGACTCATTAGACTCTGGGACATCTTGTGCAGTCGTGGAAATGAAAGTCTTTATCCAAAAACGACTAACGTTGCCTAAAAGTTTCGAACCGGAGAGGAAGACATACTGCTGTAATGGCTACTAAAATGTCGGTCTTTATATAGTGTATTAAAAAAGAACTTCCTGTCTCGGGATTTGTGAGAAAGTAGATCAATGGCCGATGTTCATGGAGGTTAAAAAAAAAAAAAAGATATTAAAACAAAAACTTTCAACAGTGACCGTCTGCCCTTCTAGAATATGTAATCGGACATTATGTGTAAAACGTTTCCCCCGGGGCTTCACCCTAGTAGAGGAGGGGTCAGCAGGTCGTTAACATTCAAAAGATGTATCCTCTGAGGACCCCGAACGTATTCAGAATGCATCACCATATTCAGATTTTTAAAGGTATATTATTAAAAAATTGACATTTCAGTGCCAGGAAAAAAAAAGAAGATCAATAGGTGACCCAAGATCGTCATGATTTATCTTCTGCGTTCCACGGACGGCAGATTTAATGGGACTTGGGTCATTAGTTTTTCAGGTCATGAAATCAAAGTATTTGACCCGCTGGTGGCACTCAGGTTGGCTTAGAACTAGTGCAGCTTTCACAAAGGCTAATATTTATTACAGGAGCGGTGTTCTGAATCACAATGCGAGGTGCAGGTGTTGTCGCTCAGCGAGGAGAGAAACACAACGCGGTCCTTTTGCACAGAGGAATACTCCGACTTCAATAACATATTCAATCCAGGTACCTTTTCTGTAGCGAAACAAATGAGCACTTCTATGAAATTTGCATTTGTAAAGCACATTTGCTCACAGGTTGTATTAATAACACGTTTGACGTTGCAGGGGAAATTGTCGGCGAATTTATTTTCCATACAGACATACCTCATTAAATACACAGTCTCAAGTCTTTTATCCAGCTTCTTATCCTTCACCGTGAATTGAACATTGCTCACAATTTTCGCTTCCGCGAATACCAGACAAAGCGTTGCAGTGTAAAAACGTGGAAATCAATCATGAAAATATATCTCGTGTATCGTAGCTTTAAGCACAAATGACACATTTGCCCTCGTTTACGACATCCCGAATGCAAACGTGAGGCTTGTGACCGTAGATTTATTGACATGCGCGTGTTATTAATCTCTCATAACGATCATAACGCTGTTGCACTTTGCACACACACTTCCTTTTCTTTGCCGGTCAGAGCTGCAAATGAGTTGCTAAAATATCTGAATGTGGCGTGTAAACGCTGGTAACGGCGAGGATCATCAGTTGTCCTCTCACCGTCTGCCGATCAGCAGTGTGTGTGCGTGTCGCTCCTCGGCGTTTGGTTCCAGCTCTCGGGTCGATCTCCCGTTACACGTTTCGTCATCCTGCGGGTCGTGGAACGCAGCCCGCCAGGTCGTGACCTGACACGACGGTGACCTGACACTTTTCCACACAAACACACACACACACACACACCAGGGTTCAACCCAGTTGACGCCCAGTCGTGTGTGTTTAGCACTGCTTTCTTTCCTTTATACACACTGATTTATTATTATTTATTTATTTGTCTTTTCTGGACAGGACTAGCTTCACTATAGCAACAACTGTTATCACGCAGCAGCTGCTGCTTTCTGATTCCTCTTGAAAGGAGTGGGTGAATGATGACTCCTGTTTCAAGACTCTAGATTATCATCGGTACGACTGTACAGCAGTGCTCAAAAAGCAATTTGCTTGTGGGATACCTCCCCTGACCCATTTTTCCTGGATTGTCTTTCAAATGCAGGCTCCTTCAAAAGGACTATGCATTACAGAGAGGACAGGGGGGGGTAAAAATACACCCTCTTGCTGTGCGATTGGTGATGGTGAGCGAATCAATGATTCTTCTTTGCCTGCGAGAAAATTACCTTACCAGGCCTCCCACTACAAAGTCACCTCTGAGTTTAATCTTTATTAGCTGAGTCAGACGCGGAGATGCTGAGGAGGCAGAGAGGGAATTCGAGGCTCGTCTTCCTCGGCCGCATCGCCAGCTCCACCCTTTCACTCCAGCGCCAGCCGTGGGGTACTTAAGTCATCAAAGCATCTATAAAATGTTTAAAAAGCAGCATGTGGTGGTAGTTTCCTCTGTTTTATTTCTACGATGTTGTACTTAATAGTATTGCGTAGTAAAGCCGGTGGCTCAGGACTCACGATGTAAGTAACTTTCAGATCCGTTTTCATTGACCCAGTGAAGTGAAGCAGTGAACTCTTGGCATTGGACTCAATCGATTAAACTAATCGTTTCGGCTAGAAATAATTAAAAAAAAAACATTCTCTACAGTATACAGCACATTACACTGACTGCACGCAGGATATACATGTCTAACGGAGCTTTTCCACGACAGGTAGTGCGTAATGTATTTGTAGGAAAATCAAGAGTGTAACAAATTACATTAATGTTCCACAAAGCCAATGCCAAAGAGCCAGAAAAATGTCTATTATGAAGGGAAAAAAATGCCTTTTATACATTTGAAATAGAGTAAACAACTTGTAAAAGGGAAGTGTGTGTTTGGAGGTTAATTTCTGAAGGTAATGATGTGCATAATGGTAATCTGAAGGCTCCCTATGTAAAGCCACAAATGATATTATTCAATTAAAAAGCCTTACTGTTGCGCTATTGGATTGTTTTCAAACATGCACTTTTGGTGGATATGTTGTTTCTAGTTAATATTCAAATAGATACAGCTTTACTATTTCAATTTTAAAGTGAATACATTTTGGAAAACCACTGATATATAATAATTGCGTCGTTATTCAGTCCGTCTCTTTCTGTCGCCAATTTTTCCTCCGAAAGACAACTACAATCGTGGGAGAAGATGAATAAATCTTTGCTTCAGCGTCTTGAATCTTGCACAGACGGCGTGTTTCCCTCGCGGCCGTGTTGCCGTAACGTGTTTTACGTAATGTCTTCTCAGGTCACTTGCTGCCTGCATGACCGCGGTCTGAGCCGACGCTCCAGGAGTCACAGCGGCAGCAGCAGCAGCGTTCAGGTCAGGCGTTCCTCCCCATGCCACTCTGAGGAGGAGGAATCGGCTCACCCGGGGAGTACGAGTTCGGCCCTTGTGTTTCTCTTCTCTTCTCGCCATGGGAGGAGCCGTGAGCGCCGGGGAGGACAATGACGACCTCATCGATAATCTGAAGGAGGCCCAGTATATTCGCACGGAGAAGGTCGAGCAGGCTTTTCGGGCCATAGACCGCGGCGACTACTATCTGGACGGCTACCGGGACAGTGCCTACAAAGACTTGGCGTGGAAGCACGGCAACATACACCTGTCTGCTCCCTGCATATACTCTGAGGTGATGGAGGCCCTCAAACTGCAGCCTGGACTTTCTTTCCTCAATCTGGGCAGCGGGACCGGCTACCTGAGCACAATGGTCGGCCTTATCGTAGGTAAGCAACGTGTGCAAGTGCTCAGATATCAAATCTAGGGCAAACAAATGTACTACAGAAGTACACTGTGTGCCTGCAAATCAGTGCATCAGCGATAATGGCACTGCAATTGTAATTTTCAGCTATTAAAAAAAGTAAATTTGTAAAAGATGCACTTCAGTTTCCTAAAGGCCAAGGGACCATTTACAAATGTCTTGTTTAAAACTCAACATTCAGTTTATTATCACTTAAGACAAAGAAAATCTGTATAATGCAGATTAATGTCATGTGTCCATCAATTTAAAAACAACAACAACAGTTAACTGTTTCAGTGCTACATGAAGTCACAATAGGTCATTCTGTGTTTTTGATTGTTTTTAAAGAACATATTGTTCCTGTTGTGTTTTTTTTCTCCTCTAAGGGCCATTTGGTGTGAACCATGGAGTTGAGCTCCATAAGGACGTGGTTGAATATGCCAGAGAGAAACTGGAGGATTTCATAAAGAATAGTGACAGCTTTGATAAGTAAGTTCTTGCTTTTAAAAAGGAACATTTCGTTTTGACAAATACGGCAATTTGATTTTTTTTTTGCCGAGAGTTAGAAGAAAAAATGTAAATCTTTAGGTAAAGTTCTTGTGTTATGAAACATGAAGCCAATCTGGAAGTGACTTAGACTTGCATTCTCTTTAATGGCCATCAGGGGGCGACTCCTCTGGTTGCAAAAATAAGTCCTGATTGTATATAAGTCTGTGAGAACATTACCCTTCTTCTCACTTGATTTACAACCTCAGTAAACATTGTAAACATGAGTTCATGGTCTCAATCTTTAGTTTCAAGTCTTCTTCAATACAGCATGATGTTTATATGTTCATGTTTGATAAAACAGTGGTATACTTTTGAGGCGTGGCTACCTTGTGATTGACAGGTCGCTACCACTGTGTTGTCCGGTCTGTGTTTTTGTCTTTAACTCTTATAGTTCATGGAAGTTCATTTAAACATTTTGGTTGATTTAAAATGTCTTGTTCAGTGTTTCGTTGAATTTAGCTCCACCCCTTCCTGTCATTTCTGGTTGCAAAAAAAGCCAAAAATCAAGGTTGCAACAACCAAAAAGCCAAACTTAAAACTCCAAAACGGCACTCCACAAACACATGGGCGACGTTGTAATGACTATGTCCACTCCTTATATACAGTCTATGCAGCCAGCAGCTGGTTAGCCTAGCTTAGCATAGAGGGTGGAAACAAGAGGAAGCAGTTGATTGTCCCACTGTAACAAAATCAGTTTCCTAGCACTTCTAATGTTATTTATTTAGTTTATTTATTCCGTGCAAGAACTATTAAACCATGTTAATATTGCGCTTTAGATTAGATTATTATCTCATTCCTTTTCACAAAAACAGTGTGTGTTGAAACCACCACAGGCACTAGTAGCAGTTGTACCTGCCAGTTCTGACATTGTCTTGAAAAATTAAATACATTCATCTAATCTGCATGATTCTGTCACAGCTCACAAATGGGATGAGTCTGAAAGAAAGAAAGAAAGATAGAAGGAAAGAAAAAACAGTTTTCCATTGTTGTTTTATGCATTTTATTCACGATACTCGTCGTTATTCCTTCCCAGGTTTGAGTTCTGTGAACCCGTCTTTGTGGTGGGGAATTGCCTTGAAATCTCTCCAGACAGTCACCAATACGATCGCATCTACTGCGGCGCAGGAGTGCAAAAAGACCACGAGAATTACATGAAAGTACTGCTCAAAATTGGAGGCATTCTGGTGATGCCTATAGAAGACCAGGTAAGTGCTACAAGCCTCCTGACTGACACAGAAGTAACACATAATTATTGCTATTCAAAACGCGAACGCATGAGGGAAAACAGGTAAAATGGCTTTGACCTACAAGACTGGTTATGCAATTTTCACATGCATTATTGAGCCACAACTGCCCCTAGATATGAGCAGCGGAGTAAGGAGCACACAGAGGGCTGAATAAATCAATGTTTTATTTAACAAAAAAGTGGATGTTTGAGTGTGGACAGACTGTGTTCGAAATATTTTGGGAAGTTGGTGGAGAATATAGTTGGACTTTTTCCCCCAGTAAGGAGGGTAAAGATCACGACAGATTCACGGGCAAGGATTTCGGGCAACGCTTGACTAAGATTAGATATTGTGACCCGAGATTTTATGTTGTTTTTTTTAAGGCGTGAGTGCGATATACTCGTAGGAAATCAATCAGATGTGATGCTGTGTTTATAGAGAAGGTAGAAGGCTCGAGTAAATGTGAAAACAGCCTTGCACAGGTTTATGAATCATCATTTTTTATCAGAAATCTAACCAGTATGAAAGCACCACAGCTCATATCTGCTCAGACCATGTCCACGCTAATGTGAATTATTTAACAAATATAGATATATTTTCTCCACCACACCCTGCCGCACTCCCACCTCCCAAAAAAAGAACAAATATTACTCTCCAGAGTGGACAGTTATGAATCATGAGATGAACTGAGCTTTATGAAAACGCTGTCGCGCTGTATGATTGAGTATCTTCAAAGACGTGGCGGGGTACTAATGGGAGCAACAAGCCATTGTTTTTATAATGGATCGCATTTTATATATAGAGGTCATCTCAAACATACTCCACATTATTATTCTTTATGATGGTAGGCGCGCTCAAAAGCATAAAGGGAATTTACACTTAGCTTTGGGTCATTTCTGACCCTTCATCATTCAGAATCTGAATTACCTTTATTGGCCAAGTATGTGTACACACACATTTGCACACATTTGCATTGCTCTGAATGGATACAGAAATGGACATAACAGTTAGGATTGAGGCCAATAAGACTGGGTGAATAAGGTTAAGAGTAGACAGAACAAATGTGAACACTTAAAAAAATAGGTGTTTGAAAATGACCAACAATAAAAATGTAATTAAAACATCCATATACAAGTAAATTGTTCTGTAAGTTAGTATCAATAAGTCAGGATCAATAAGTCAGGGTTAGGGTCGCTGTGCTGAAGGAAGCGTGCATCAATTCAGACGAGATTCTCATTTCTCTATATTTCCAAAACGATTGATAAATGTCTCTTTTAGATAAATGGGGCAAACTGTCCCTTTTTTTTAACAGACGAGTGTCCCGGCTTTATTGAAAGAAATAATAAGTAATCACAGAGACCTGCACTCTGACAGCGAGCATTGTTGTGTGGAATGAAGCACATTAAAAATGTCTATGAATGAATGAATGAATGAATGAATGAACCATACGTTTGCCTTCAGGGCGTCTTCAGAGTCCGCTGGTATTAACGCTCCCTGAAACCATTACAGCTCCCACTAGGATATACTCTCCCTTTTTATTATCACGCATCACGCATGATGATGATAAAGGGAGAGTCCAGAGCCTCGTGGGGTTTAATAGTGTTTTGATACTGTGGACTCGTAATTACGTGTTATGAACTGAGCCAACGTCATCTACTGAGGGCGATAACTTCTCACACGTTGATGACGTGTCCGATAGGTGCGATATGACGATGTCGCCCAATTTATACTACGACTGCAACGATCATGGGCAAAATGAATTTGCTGCTCTTTTGATGCTTGAATAATTGTTTATTTTTCAATCCCAAAAAATATATAACATTTGGTGTCTCCAGCTTCTTGGGATCAAACAATGCATCAATTTAATTGAGAACATAATTGAGCAGATTAATTGATTTCTGAAATAAATCATTAGCAGCAGTTTTGCTATATTGTTTATACCATAGCTGCTCCTTTTTTTAATATATCTGTTTGTTTGTTTGTTTGTTTTCAAATTGTGGGCAGTGTTGCATATTATGACGACAAAAAAGACTTAACGCACCTCCATTAAAATACATTTGGAACATTTTTAAAGATTGAAAAAATTATTGATTTTCTAAAAATTAAAGACTGCAGAATTGCAGTACTGAGATAATTGCCTTTTGAAAAACAACTTCACTCTCGTTGATGCTCAGTCTTTTGTTCTCTAAGCCCATGGGCAGTAATTTGCTCACGCACAAAGCAAGCGTGTGTTAATTTATTAATTAGTTAATTTTTCCTGCACCTATTTGTTACAGTAGCATGTATGAGTATAGTAAAAGAAATGGGGCTCAGTTCTTCTCCGGGGGCAAAGTTTATCTTTGGTTACACATTGTTTACCTACATCTTCCAACCATAATGAACACGTGCAATTTGGAGTACGATCATTTAGACGTGTGAATGTTTTAATAAGCAAAACGCTGCATTTATAGAGATGATAACAAACGTGAGAGACGTTACGGATCTTCGCGCAAATCAGCAAAAAAAGTTATTTTTGAAGAAACTGTGCTTCTTGCTGCCTAGTGTCACCCAACATTTCATATTTTACAAGTGTTGAGTTCCGGTTTTGCCTCTTTATGAAGCTGACCCAGATAACCAGGACTGGCCAGTGCACATGGGACAGCAAAAACATCTTGGCGGTGTCCTTTGCCCCCTTGGCCCAGCAGAGCATAGCTGATGGAGAGAAGCCCGACGCTGTCCAGCTGCGTAAGTTCCCCAGCCTCACAAAAGAAAAAAGAAAGAAAAAACAGAAAAAAAAAACAACTCCTTGTGTTTTATTTATGCCTAACTGGTCTTGAAGTGTAAAGCATTCAATATTTCAAAGTCAGACATTCAAAGTAATGTGATGAGACGATCCCGACAGCAATATTTCCTTTTGACATATGAAGCTCGCCTCCAGCGGCTCCGTTCAGCCAGTAGATCCTTTTTCCTTGAAGTACTGAGACACAGCTCTCTCTCTCTCTCTCTCTCTTGATGGCCTCTGTTGTTGATGCTGGCCTAGTTGAAGGACTGGTTGCAGGACTTATTGTTGTTGCTTTTTTCTTTTGCGGTGCGCCGCCCTGAAGGACTGTCATCTCTAATTTGTCCTCAGCCCCGGTGACCGTCCGCAGCCTTCAGGATCTGTCTCGCATCTACATCCGCCGCACTCTGAGGAGCCTGGCCGACGACGACGGCCAGGCGAAGGGCGTCGTGCAGCGGGTCCCCCAGAAGCGCAAGCGCAGGCGCTGCCGGCGGCGGCGCATCAACACCTACGTTTTCGTGGGCAATCAGCTCATCCCCCAGATGGTGGAGAGCGAGGAGGAGGAGCACGCCGAGGAGGAGCACAAGGAAGTGGAGGAGGAGGAGGAAAGAGACATTGGCGACATTGAAATCCTCAAGCAAGTGAACGTGTTGAGAGACCAAATCATGTCTTTGCCGCTGCCCGAGTCACTGAAAGCATATTTGCTGTATTACAGAGAGAAATGACTGATTTATCTAATATCTGCTCTTCATGGGTGCAGCAGCGCCCGCTGAAAGGCTTTTTTTCTTCACCCCTTTTCAGTACAAATGTAGCATCGTTTCCATAAAATCGTAACGGCAACACTGTAATGGAAAGAGACATCATAGATAGCGGATGATAATGTTACGATCGTCGCCAACTGTATGAATTTGTATATCAAAAAAAAATTAAATGTAAAAAAACAGTATACTAAATGGACAGTTTCAGAAACCCGATTTTATCACAATGTCAGGATTTCTGCAGAAATGTGCAGATTATAAATTGTATATGGAAAACAAAATAGTAGTTCTTATTATATTTGTCAGAACATGCTAAGATGGAGACTTTTTATAGAAGCTTTAACGTACAGTCAGGGTCTGGTGATTTTTAATTGGTCACCAGAAAAGGAAGCAAAAGACACTGAAAGTCAAACAAGGCCACATCCTCCTCCCCCTTTTGTTTTTGTTTTTGTTTCCTGCATTCATCACTAATTGGGGCGCTTGTGTCGTCGTCGCTCTTCAGATTCTGTTTCCCGGTCAACGTGTTTTTGTATCTTCCTGTTGCGAGAGATCAGCGAGAGGCTTTATTGATTCATCATTTTTTTTTCTTCTACAGGGCACCTTTTTGATGTAACTTTTTCTACGGGGCGCTTGTGTTTTCCTCACTTTGCATCTGAAAGCCGACGTCCTACTTGATGTGATGAGTTCTTGTCGGCCCCTCTCCTCTCCATGGTGTCCCCCATCGTTGATGCAAACAGTATATTTAATCACGTCAGAGGTTCGGCACAACGATAAAACTGATAACGGGTGTTACGGTCGGTGGTTCATATTTTTTTAGCTTTGTTTTTAGAGCGGACTGGTGAAGAGGAGATGATGGTCAATAATGCATGAATTTACTGTAAATGTGTTGGGTGTTCCTGACGTTACTTCCTGTCTCATGACTGGTCACTGGAGGTGATGTCCCAAGTGATCCAGACTGGAAATGATTTGATAAAAAAAAAAAAAAAAAAAGAGGATTTAAAGAATATTAATCAAGTAGATGGCCTTGAGACAAATCTCAAATTCTGTATAGTACTGCGTTTTTCTTTTTTCTTTTTTTTTAAATGCAACTTTTGAAGCCTTTTGTATCCTGGAGTGTAGAAGTGTCCTACGAAGCACCTTAGTCCTCAAGGGAGAATAGAAATGATTTGTATTGCGGACTGGACTTGTTTTACTTGTGATGTAACTCCTGTTTAATCAAAGTACAATGTGCTCGCAGAACCTCCCCTGATAGCGGTGCCGATGTACCCCATCACATTAAGGACTTCTGTGAGTTTTCTGGCACAGTAAATTTACCCAAACGAAGGTATATTTCTACAAAAACATTCCACGGTGGGGAAGAAGAAAGGGAAGAAAAAAAGAAAAAAAAGATGAACCGCACATCCACTGATAGATGTCACACTTATTCTTCATGCTTTATGGTCACAGACTTTGGAGATTTTCATTCATCTTTCTTTGAATGCATCGTTTAGTATTCCAAATGCTGGGTTGAATGTTGTTGATATTAATTCTATTCAATATAAAAGTGATGTATATGTATTGTTCTCATAGGATTCTGCATACAGTTTAATTTGCTTTGTCGTACCCTTTTGCTGTACTGTATCTTGACACTGGGAACTCTGTAGATCGAAACTCCACTGCTGTCTGTTAAATAGATAAGATATAGTCGTGCGTATTCATTTTTGTTCTGGTGTAATAGCAAATATTTTTTGTTTGAAAAACAGGAGTGATTATTCGATTATAGTAGTTTGTGTGTGAAGAGGTGATTATTTTCTGTGAGTTTATTTTTATAAGTAAGCAATAATGGAATAATTTATCATTTTATAATTACCAACAACAATAGTCCCATTTGATTTGCGTCCATTCAAATCCTCATGACCAATTTACTGGCATGCAACGGTTTATACACCATTACCTAAAACATAATTGCTAATCAGAGAGCACATTAAGTATTGAACCTCGACTCTCAGGTCACGCCTTGCACCAAAGTAAACGGGGTGTGGACGAGATGCGACTGCAGAAATGGCACCCGGTAAAGACCAAGTCATAACCAATGCTGTGCTTTTATATTAAGTTCATTTGGTCGGAGCCCAAACGGCTGTGTCTCTGTTTATCAGGCCCAGGTGGATTTTCTCATAGTGCGTGCAGTTCATTTTGAAAAAATGTGTTGTTTCTCCGTAAATGTTTGGCACAAAAATAAAAATAAAAAGGTTACAATCACGTTATGCCTTCTTCTAATTATTGCAACGGCTCTTTGCGTGTCTCATTTGTTTGATTTGTTACATGCAAGTCGTTCTTCCCCGAGAGCGTGTTCGACGTGATCGAGTCTTTACCAGCAGATGTGAGGAAGAAAAAAGTGGCAGCCTGATTCCTTGGAAAGCTTTTTTCTTTTTGCTTGAGTCACTTTCATTTAGCTGACGCTTTTATCCAAAACGACTTACAATAAGTGCATTCAACCATGAGTACAAACTCAGAACAACAAGAATCAAGAAAGTAGAATTTCTTCAATGAAGTTAAACTACAAAGTGCTATGAGTAAGTGCCGCTAAAGTGCTATTTTCTTTATTCAAGGTGTAGTCGAAAAATTTTGTTAATTGATAAACGAAGAAAAAAGGTTTCCATCTACCCTTGCACCACAGCTTTTCTGACAGATTCATGGATTTCCTGCAACAATCACAGACAAGTGAGGAGGGATGTTGAATTACAATTCTGTGATGATAAAATTTAAAGAGTTTTTGAGACAAAATTCCTCGGGGTTGTGATTGATCATAAAGTAACATGGAGACAAATTGATTATATAAATGGTAAAATGTCAAAGTCAATAGCAATACTTTCGCAGGATGCACTTTGGAGATGAAAGCTTCAATATCTGATCAGTTATTCACATTGAATCAGATGTTACACCATCACATTTGAAAAATACTTTTATCCCGTGCTTGTGAAATAAACATACATCATTTATACTTGATGTTTTACAGAACTTTCCTACCTTTCACTGCAGGAAACAGAGCTAAAGTACAAGATGTGTGTTCTGAAATAGAAACTACGTCTAGACCTTGCTGAACATCGACTGAAAAATGTCATTTAATTTGCTAGAATATATAATAAATGTCAAACTTAAAGCTTGTGTTGATCCATCTAAAAGAAGATTTAATAGATGTAGTGGCAGGCACTGGCATTGTAATGTCAAATAAACTATTTACTTCTGTTGTTTCTTGATGCATTAAACATGCTCTTGTCTTAATAAAACAAGACAGTGCATACGTAATAAATCACTTTGACATTAAATTAATATACGGTTTGTATACATGTGGGTGCAAGATGGAGATGTATGATTATGTCTCAATAGAAACAGAAGCTGGTGTGTAAAATCAGCTTTTGAACCTTTATTGAATCATATTGTCTTTACTTAATGTAAAGAGGTTCTCAAAATGTAAACAGCGGAGCTATATCTTGAGTTTAATCTCCACAAAAGAGTTGGATACTCTTATTCGTATAAAGTCCCAAGATAAGATAACCCGGAGAATATCTTCAGGGTGTTTCTTTTCATACTTTTTTACTAAATGTATAAATGATTACCTGCCAGCGAGGAACGGAAGAAGGAGCTCTAGAATATTTTACATAAGGACAAGCTTTTTACTTTTAAATAAGACATTTACCTTTAGAAATGTACATTATTAAAGTCAGTTAATATTTATTCAGAGTAAATTTACATTTACTCTGAATATATTTTACTGCGTTCAATTGAAAAAAGGGAGAGGATTGTAGGTAAGGTAAAGAAAGAAAAATCCTCTCTGTCCCAGCATAACCAGTCCACTCGGCCTCTCTGTCCCAGCATAACCACTCCACTCTGCCTCTCTGTCCCAGCATAACCAGTCCACTCGGCCTCTCTGTCCCAGCATAACCAGTCCACTCTGCCTCTCTGTCCCAGCATAACCAGTCCACTCAGCCTCTCTGTCCCAGCATAACCAGTCCACTCTGCCTCTCTGTCCCAGCATAACCAGTCCACTCTGCCTCTCTGTCCCAGCATAACCAGTCCACTCTGCCTCTCTGTCCCAGCATAACCAGTCCACTCAGCCTCTCTGTCCCAGCATAACCAGTCCACTCTGCCTCTCTGTCCCAGCATAACCAGTCCACTCTGCCTCTCTGTCCCAGCATAACCAGTCCACTCAGCCTCTCTGTCCCAGCATAACCAGTCCAAAAAAAAAAAAAAAGAGGATTTAAAGAATATTAATCAAGTAGATGGCCTTGAGACAAATCTCAAATTCTGTATAGTACTGCGTTTTTCTTTTTTCTTTTTTTTTAAATGCAACTTTTGAAGCCTTTTGTATCCTGGAGTGTAGAAGCAGATGTGAGGAAGAAAAAAGTGGCAGCCTGATTCCTTGGAAAGCTTTTTTCTTTTTGCTTGAGTCACTTTCATTTAGCTGACGCTTTTATCCAAAACGACTTACAATAAGTGCATTCAACCATGAGTACAAACTCAGAACAACAAGAATCAAGAAAGTAGAATTTCTTCAATGAAGTTAAACTACAAAGTGCTATGAGTAAGTGCCGCTAAAGTGCTATTTTCTTTATTCAAGGTGTAGTCGAAAAATTTTGTTAATTGATAAACGAAGAAAAAAGGTTTCCATCTACCCTTGCACCACAGCTTTTCTGACAGATTCATGGATTTCCTGCAACAATCACAGACAAGTGAGGAGGGATGTTGAATTACAATTCTGTGATGATAAAATTTAAAGAGTTTTTGAGACAAAATTCCTCGGGGTTGTGATTGATCATAAAGTAACATGGAGACAAATTGATTATATAAATGGTAAAATGTCAAAGTCAATAGCAATACTTTCGCAGGATGCACTTTGGAGATGAAAGCTTCAATATCTGATCAGTTATTCACATTGAATCAGATGTTACACCATCACATTTGAAAAATACTTTTATCCCGTGCTTGTGAAATAAACATACATCATTTATACTTGATGTTTTACAGAACTTTCCTACCTTTCACTGCAGGAAACAGAGCTAAAGTACAAGATGTGTGTTCTGAAATAGAAACTACGTCTAGACCTTGCTGAACATCGACTGAAAAATGTCATTTAATTTGCTAGAATATATAATAAATGTCAAACTTAAAGCTTGTGTTGATCCATCTAAAAGAAGATTTAATAGATGTAGTGGCAGGCACTGGCATTGTAATGTCAAATAAACTATTTACTTCTGTTGTTTCTTGATGCATTAAACATGCTCTTGTCTTAATAAAACAAGACAGTGCATACGTAATAAATCACTTTGACATTAAATTAATATACGGTTTGTATACATGTGGGTGCAAGATGGAGATGTATGATTATGTCTCAATAGAAACAGAAGCTGGTGTGTAAAATCAGCTTTTGAACCTTTATTGAATCATATTGTCTTTACTTAATGTAAAGAGGTTCTCAAAATGTAAACAGCGGAGCTATATCTTGAGTTTAATCTCCACAAAAGAGTTGGATACTCTTATTCGTATAAAGTCCCAAGATAAGATAACCCGGAGAATATCTTCAGGGTGTTTCTTTTCATACTTTTTTACTAAATGTATAAATGATTACCTGCCAGCGAGGAACGGAAGAAGGAGCTCTAGAATATTTTACATAAGGACAAGCTTTTTACTTTTAAATAAGACATTTACCTTTAGAAATGTACATTATTAAAGTCAGTTAATATTTATTCAGAGTAAATTTACATTTACTCTGAATATATTTTACTGCGTTCAATTGAAAAAAGGGAGAGGATTGTAGGTAAGGTAAAGAAAGAAAAATCCTCTCTGTCCCAGCATAACCAGTCCACTCGGCCTCTCTGTCCCAGCATAACCACTCCACTCTGCCTCTCTGTCCCAGCATAACCAGTCCACTCGGCCTCTCTGTCCCAGCATAACCAGTCCACTCTGCCTCTCTGTCCCAGCATAACCAGTCCACTCAGCCTCTCTGTCCCAGCATAACCAGTCCACTCTGCCTCTCTGTCCCAGCATAACCAGTCCACTCTGCCTCTCTGTCCCAGCATAACCAGTCCACTCTGCCTCTCTGTCCCAGCATAACCAGTCCACTCAGCCTCTCTGTCCCAGCATAACCAGTCCACTCTGCCTCTCTGTCCCAGCATAACCAGTCCACTCTGCCTCTCTGTCCCAGCATAACCAGTCCACTCAGCCTCTCTGTCCCAGCATAACCAGTCCAAAAAAAAAAAAAAAGAGGATTTAAAGAATATTAATCAAGTAGATGGCCTTGAGACAAATCTCAAATTCTGTATAGTACTGCGTTTTTCTTTTTTCTTTTTTTTTAAATGCAACTTTTGAAGCCTTTTGTATCCTGGAGTGTAGAAGCAGATGTGAGGAAGAAAAAAGTGGCAGCCTGATTCCTTGGAAAGCTTTTTTCTTTTTGCTTGAGTCACTTTCATTTAGCTGACGCTTTTATCCAAAACGACTTACAATAAGTGCATTCAACCATGAGTACAAACTCAGAACAACAAGAATCAAGAAAGTATAATTTCTTCAATAAAGTTAAACTACAAAGTGCTATAAGTAAGTGCCGCTAAAGTGCTATTTTCTTTATTCAAGGTGTAGTCGAAATTTTTTGTTAATTGATAAACGAAGAAAAAAGGTTTCCATCTACCCTTGCACCACAGCTTTTCTGACAGATTCGTGGATTTCCTGCAACAATCACAGACAAGTGAGGAGGGATGTTGAATTACAATTCTGTGATGATAAAATTTAAAGAGTTTTTGAGACAAAATTCCTCGGGGTTGTGATTGATCATAAAGTAACATGGAGACAAATTGATTATATAAATGGTAAAATGTCAAAGTCAATAGCAATACTTTCGCAGGATGCACTTTGGAGATGAAAGCTTCAATATCTGATCAGTTATTCACATTTAATCAGATGTTACACCATCACATTTGAAAAATACTTTTATCCCGTGCTTGTGAAATAAACATACATCATTTATACTTGATGTTTTACAGAACTTTCCTACCTTTCACTGCAGGAAACAGAGCTAAAGTACAAGATGTGTGTTCTGAAATAGAAACTACGTCTAGACCTTGCTGAACATCGACTGAAAAATGTCATTTAATTTGCTAGAATATATAATAAATGTCAAACTTAAAGCTTGTGTTGATCCATCTAAAAGAAGATTTAATAGATGTAGTGGCAGGCACTGGCATTGTAATGTCAAATAAACTATTTACTTCTGTTGTTTCTTGATGCATTAAACATGCTCTTGTCTTAATAAAACAAGACAGTGCATACGTAATAAATCACTTTGACATTAAATTAATATACGGTTTGTATACATGTGGGTGCAAGATGAAGATGTATGATTATGTCTCAATAGAAACAGAAGCTGGTGTGTAAAATCAGCTTTTGAACCTTTATTGAATCATATTGTCTTTGCTTAATGTAAAGAGGTTCTCAAAATGTAAACAGCGGAGTTATATCTTGAGTTTAATCTCCACAAAAGAGTTGGATACTCTTATTCGTATAAAGTCCCAAGATAAGATAACCCGGAGAATATCTTCAGGGTGTTTCTTTTCATACTTTTTACTAAATGTATAAATGATTACCTGCCAGCGAGGAACGGAAGAAGGAGCTCTAGAATATTTTACATAAGGACAAGCTTTTTACTTTTAAATAAGACATTTACCTTTAGAAATGTACATTATTAAAGTCAGTTAATATTTATTCAGAGTAAATTTACATTTACTCTGAATATATTTTACTGCGTTCAATTGAAAAAAGGGAGAGGATTGTAGGTAAGGTAAAGAAAGAAAAATCCTCTCTGTCCCAGCATAACCAGTCCACTCGGCCTCTCTGTCCCAGCATAACCAGTCCACTCGGCCTCTCTGTCCCAGCATAACCAGTCCACTCGGCCTCTCTGTCCCAGCATAACCAGTCCACTCTGCCTCTCTGTCCCAGCATAACCAGTCCACTCTACCTCTCTGTCCCAGCATAACCAGTCCACTCTACCTCTCTGTCCCAGCATAACCAGTCCACTCTACCTCTCTGTCCCAGCATAACCAGTCCACTCAGCCTCTCTGTCCCAGCATAACCAGTCCACTCTGCCTCTCTGTCCCAGCATAACCAGTCCACTCGGCCTCTCTGTCCCAGCATAACCAGTCCACTCGGCCTCTCTGTCCCAGCATAACCAGTCCACTCGGCCTCTCTGTCCCAGTACAGTCAGCCTGCTCTCTGTTCTGAATGAGGCTCTTTTAGAACTATGCTAAGATACATGAATGGTAACCATATCCCATAATGATGTACTTGACACACCTGGACTTTCAAACAGACACACCTGGAGCTTAAGACAGACAGGTGAGCAAAACAAGCGCACCAGGAGCTTCTTCCCAGCTGCTGATTCATCTCCTTTCTTGTGTTCCACTCAGTTTATCAGGAGTTGTTCATGTGATTTAGTTTTTGATTTGTAACAGACTTGATATGGAGAAAATTACATCAGAAAATATTAAAATTGACTAAACTTAAGTGCACTTAACAGTTTTCTCAGGAAATCCACTAAATTTGTATTTAACTACACTTCTTTTTGCTATAATTGTGGTCCTGGTTGTCTTTAAATATGTAAATATCATCGCTGAAATGTAAATTTGAGTAAATTAAGTTGTATTTTAAGTATGTTAATATTGAGTACAAGTGTATTTCAATAGCCTTGACGAGTTAATGGCGTCTGAAAATGGCAGTCAATATATTTTTAAATTGTAGTTCTTACATGACAATGAAAGGAATTGAATTTCCACTTTCTTCCCGAGAGTTGGAGTTAGACCATTTCTCAAGAGAGTTTCTATCAATCTGCTCATCCAACTCTGAGCAAGACGGCGAATTAGGGTAATTTTCAAAATGTAAACGTCTTGAAGCGCAGTCAAGAAAATATTAAAGTACAGAAAGCGCAGCTCCCTTTTAAGCACAATCAAATGACACTTTCACAAACGCACAATTTAAAAACACGCCAGCTGTCTTCGCGACACGGTGAACCGAACTTCGTGTGTTGAACGTGTGAAGAAAATAAAAGCCACCACGAGTGAGCCATGTTATAAAAGGTCTCATTTATTAATTTATCACACAGAATATTTGTTAATAAAACATCTGCAAAAAAAAATTAAAAATAAACCCGGCTCTCTTAGGATCCTGCGATAGATATGTAAAGGTGAGCAACGGAGATCATTTTGAAGCACAGGCGCATCACTCAGACTTTCTTTGCATAGACTGCACCACCATTATTCTCCCTCAGACACTGCAGTCAGCTTAACAAGTGCAAAGCACTTCACTGACCCTGTTTAATTTGCTATCCTCTAGAGTTTGCTTACCCAAGGGCCCCTTCTGCTCCGAGTCTGCTTTGTAAATGGGAGGTAAGAGCGTGACTAATTGCGCTAATTGACCTGAACTCTTTTGGAGTATGATAGGTTAGTTATCACTCTGCTGCGTTTATAAACAGTTTAACACAGAGAGAAGTTTAAAAGGGGGCATCTCAAACCTTCTGGAGGCCACGACGCTACATATCTCTGTTCTTCGCTGTGTTTTCTTTCTTAATAGTCAATGAAAAGTTGTCATATTTACAAGCTGAAGTTGCAACAACAACAAAAAATATATATTCTAAAAGACCCCATTGTAGATTTTATTCTTCTGGTCAGTTGAGAAGATGATGGAGAGAGAGCGCGAGGTTATGAGGTTCCCCACCTGGTTATCTCTGGTGCACATCAAATTAACAAATGCCATAATCCCTACGCGTAATCCCTCAAGTAATCGCCATAATTCATAATTCTTTGAGTTCATTTGAATGTCAGTGTTTATTTACATAATCAAAATGCTCAAAACATGATAGGAGGTGTTTTCTCATCATGTTTAGAGTTGTATTGTCAGATTATAGTTGCGTGGTCCTGTGATAAAAAAAAACTACGCCTTCATATACGGCCTTTTGACCTCCTGGGGTTTTACGTCACACACAAAAGAGAAAAATAAACGAGGTCACTCGGTATCGTCGCACACGTACACGGAAAGCGTTCCTTTCATCCGACCGAAGGCGTCAGCAAACATCCGTGGAAATGCACCGGAAATTTCAGAATCAGATTTATGTCGCCATTTCCCTTTCAGATGCACTCGTTTTTACACTCCAGTGGAAATTAAAGTCTACTGCTAATTCAAGTATGAATGTAGGGGAAACATGTTCACCTCAAGAACACAGACATAAATGAAATATAGAAAGCGTCATCATATCAGTGTGCAGACAAGTGATTTACTGTCCGATGAAAACACAAAAAGGCTCAAAAATCTTGAATAAAATCACATAAAAAAAAAAAAAAGCAGGCTACCGTGGGAAAAGAACTGCATTTTTCCTTTGAGACGTGTCGATCATAAGGATGTCTGAGGATCAAGAGGACAATTTCACTTAAAAACATATTAGTATCGCACGTGTCGTGTGTCCACAGTCTCTCCGTGAAGTCTCTCAAAAGCAGAGGTTCGTGTTTTAGGTCCACAGAGAATCTGGAACTTCTTCCACAATATCAAGTATATCACTCTCAAAGAGGTCTTTTTTTTTTTTTAAATAACGTCATCCTTTGCTCATTTAGGCCGCGGTCACAGCTTCAGAGCGGCGGCGCCTGTCAGGTGGCGTATTTGAGTTTGGGCGTCTGTGAGTTGCACGAGATGCTGCAAAGGGACGGGAACCCGGCGGTCATCGCGGTGCCTTGGCTCTCCACGAAAATCGGGTCCAGGCAAGCGACTTTGGCAGCGAAGAAAGCGTGAATACAATGAAGCACGGCGAAGAGGTTTGAGAACTCCAGCTCCTAAAAGACAAGGGGAAGAAGAAGAAAAAACATACGTATGTCGTACATTTTTTATACCTTTGTTGCTGTGATTGTCTCGTTGAATAACCGTTTCCTCGGCATGCAGCATTAATGTTCTCTGGGAGGTGAATTACCTTCGCTTCGATAGATTTGGAGTCTTGATTTTGGAATAAAAACTTGATTTTGCTTTTTCCGTCATCAGAGGAGCCTTTTAATTGGGAGAACTTGTATCTCCACAGAACTGCCTGAAGAGAGTAAATTACAACGATTAAAAAAACTAACTTTAAGTAAAACAACAACAAGAAAGCCTGCGTTTCCTTCTCATTTCACGAAATGACGATAATATTGCATGGAACCCAGTGAGAAATGGAGCGTGTCACCAACTTGTTATTTCTGCGATTAAGGACATTTAACAAGCCGCAGTGATTTCACCTGAAATAGCAGAGCCTCTGTGATTCAATTAGTGTTGAGCTGAATAAACAAAAGCTGCACAGGGAGCCAGACGATAGGTAGACAGCTGGCCACGCTTTCACATGAATATGCATCTGGAACTGTTCCTGCCGCTGTAATTATTATTGTGACACCAATCAGATTAATTACGGCATAAGAAGAAGAAAAAAATGTTTGACATGCCGTAGACAAGAAGTCCCACTGTGATGGAAATCTTTCAAATTCAGAGCAGATATTCACGACTCATCAGAGTGTAACAGGGAGTGTCACCTCTCCAGCTTTCCTTTAAAGCCCACTGTGACTCTGACAGGTGACGATATCTCCGCCTCCTTCATGTCAGTCACCTGTAACAGTAGATCTGTACTGAGGCCCGCGGTGCATGGAGGCACATTAAGTCTGTTTCCTCATAGGATTACATTCTCATGAGATTCCGCTCAGTATTGTTTTAGTTAAAGTAGGTGTTATGCGATCATATATTTCTACTTTTATACATTTTAGAAGGAGATATTATACTCTCTATCTCACTTTACGCGACAGCTGCAGATATACCTCTTAGGATTTCCCATAAAAGTATTATTGATGCATTGCTGTAGATTAAATTACCCAACAGTATAAATTCATTAAGATAATTTAGCTACATTGAACTCGTTAAAGTCTTAAACATTAATGGAGCAGTAAGTCTTCAACAGTATAATATATAATGATATAGCACCGACAGCAGCCATCCTCCTGCATTATAAGTGTTTTTACATTAGCTATTGTAGGAGCTCCTTTTTTATTTGCTTTGTTCGAGATATTCGCTTTATAAGTATGAAGTAAGACATTGTATGTTTGCTTGGTATTTGTTTAGATTATAATTTTTTGTAGGAATTAGCAGCACTAGGTCATATATATATATATATACAGTAGGCAGGCAAGTACAGGACCAGCATGCACCTGGGATGGCTGTCCTTTTTAACCCGAGCAAGCTTCTTCGTTTGCTAAATAAAACACAGAAATGCCAAAATATTTGAATCCACAGTGGATATATTTGTGTTCGCTATATCACTATGGTGCATGAGTGGCATTTTGATTTCAAATCTGAAGTTTGACTTTGATTAAGAACAAAAGCCATCAACCCAAAATGTGAACGCTGGTCTTTCACAGGGTTCCCCGCTGTTCTCTAGAGATCATTCCCCCGGACCTTTCCAGCGGCGATCCGGCTGGCGTGACGGTTTAAATGTAAAAGATGTGCAGTCTGTGGCGATAACGGATCTATGACATCATCATCTTCCACGCTTAGAAATGACTCATCCACTTTAGCGACCGAGTTGTTTAACCGTTTGAAACAAGTTGGGAAGAAAGCAACGTTATGTAACTCCATCCAAAACCTGCATGTGCTCGCATGTGACCGGACCTGGGGGACGTTCACAGCAGAACCGAGAGCAGCCTGCTCATCTATTCATGCCGGATCATAGCAACGCTCAAATGGTAGTTTGGGGATTATTTTAGCACAGTTCGTTATTCTCAGCTCAAGGAAGAAATGCTGAAATAATTTTCCAGAACATATTGCTGATATATTATTTCCAATGCGTTTTCAATGATCTGAATAGCGATAATCCAGTTTACAGCATGGGATTATCTTCAATTTCTGCCATCATTCGTATCATATAGATAAAAAAAAAAAGGATTTACAGGACCTACACACAATAGCTTGATTATTTGTCATGGCCTTTCTGATGCGGTTAATTGTCAAAAGTACCCGTTTACAGCAGCTCACTGTAAAGTCTCTGGAGTCAGAGCTGTGACCTTTGAGTCTCTACTGCTTTGAGAGAAAAAAACATCTTTAGATATGTACAAATATTGTGCTTTTCATTTAATGTTTTGATTTATTGATAGACTGTACCACAGTCAGAGCTTTGTACATTTAACCACCATCTGTACCCATTTGTACTGTGCAGGGTCTTGGCGAGAGACTTCCTTAAGAGAGATCTTGACTCCGGACACGACGGCAATCTACGCCGACAGCAGTGAATTAGCCCACATGTCTTTGGACTGTCAGAGGGAATCACACGCATGAGAAGAGGAGCTTGCAAACTTAACGCAGAAAGACCGCAAGTTCAAACTCAGAGCTGTGCTTTATGCTTTTAAATATAAAAAATACATGTCTGGCAATACTGTCATCCTTGTTATATACGTATTTTCTTTTGATGTTGTGCCTTATAAAGTAACGTTACTGCTTTTGAAAAAAGAGACAAAAATAGACCCATGGTGAAACATCTCACTGGGTCCAGAGCCAGCAGATACATTTCCACTTCGTCTCTTTCTGATTGAAACCAATTCAAACATGCTTTTTGAAGTTTGCCAACAGCAGCTTTTAATTACAAAGTAATCCCACCCAGTGTTTTGTCTCCAATTGGAGTTTACATATGGATTGTGTTTTGTGCATTTCTCTCTGTAAACAATACGCTGGCAACATGTCTCTTGTCCTTGGGGGAGAGAGGGGGGGGGGGGACGACGACGACATTGTTGCTTCACATTGCAAGAACTGGGCCAAAATCTTGTAGAACAATATGGCAGCGCTCGTTGTCCCGCTCATCCACATAATGTGCACCAGCGGCGTAGTCGGCACACAGCTCTCCGACCTGGGGAAAGGCCAAAATGAACTGTGGGAGGGAGTGAGAGGTTTGAGCCGGGGTGAGGAACCAGCCGTCAAAACAAATGTGCTCATACTCCCAAAATGCTCACAGTGCAGAATAAGTTAGTAGCACTAAAAAAAAAAAATGGAAAAGAGAGGCTGCGGCATCGCGATTAGTTTCATCCCACTGTGTGTACAGTGCAGTTGCCGGAAAAGAAAATCTCCCACTGAAAGACTCTCTTGTCCGTATTTTTATTGATGATAAAGTCTCACACTCACCTTTGAAGCTGCGTCAAAGCACACAAAGCCCATGCTGAAGTCCACCGTTAGTCCCATAAGGTGGCTCTCCATGATACAGGCATACGTTTTACACTACAGAATAGGAGAACAAGACACAAAAACCTTTATTTTCATTCTAAAAGAAAAATGGCATATGAGCGTAGCAGGGTTCATACACATGTTGACCAGTGGATTTCCATGACTTTAAACCAAATTTCCATGACCAAACATTTAGTGAAATATCAGTGTATACATGAAAAAGTGAGAAAATGTAGTATTTAAACTAACAATGAGAATTCCAAAGCAGACAGTAAACCTTAAATGACACAAATGAATGAGAGACAATAGTTTGATTAAAAGAATAAACATTTATATAGATGCCTGTATGTATGCCTGCTTATATGTTGAGCGTCTTTCTTTTAAAAGCATATTAATTATTTCAAACTCGGCGTAAATGAACGTCATGAACACATGAATATAACATGACTTTTCCAAAACTTTTGCGATTTAATTTTTTTCCAAGGACTTTTCCAGGCCTGGAAATAACCATTTTAAAATGCCATGACTTTTCCATGTTTTCCATGACCGTAAGAACCCCTGGCGTAGTCAATCTCTGTGTCAAAACGACTGAGCTGGAACCGTGCGCTAGATTAAAATCATCACAATTCCCCTCACACTGCCTGTGCTGTTCAGGTGGCCTGACCTGTATCCGCTCCACCTCCAGGAACGTGGCCATCTGAAAAGCCTTTTCCCAGATCAGCAGCTCGCACTCCAGTTCCACGCTGAAGAACATGTCCTCCCCGCTCTCCGTCTGGACGCTGAAGCAGTGCTTCCTCTTGTCTAGAAGGTCGTTATCCTAAGATAAGACAGTACGGCTGCCATGCTGATCAGGTACAGATGGGCAGAGTGACGTGGAGATAAGACAAAGCGACAGCAATGCAGTTTCCTGAAGCTGAACGGAGGTTTATTTAGTCCGACGGGCGGCGGCTTTAAAAGCGCTTGAATTCTTTTACTCCACATAACCAACACTTACGCGAAAGTAATGTGTATAAAATGCACGCCTAACAGCGCAATGTTTTACCATAATGTATCTCGTTAGAACTTTATGTCACCTAAATGGCATTGTGTAACGGCTATGGCAGAGTAGCTGAACTTCTATCTGATTTAACATCAAATTTGCCATCCTGTGTTTCGAGATAATAAATTGCAGATAAATTCTCACAATCAAATTCAGAGTGACCTCCAAGCTGCGGAGAATGAACAATGAAATCTGAACTTTGAGTGTCTGTGGGATTTGAAGTAGGACACATGCAAATAAATTGGTGGGTTATATAAGTGCATTCCTCAGTTGTCTACTTTATATTCTCTCAAAGTATCCGGCGCGAGGAGTTGCTCCTCTGAATACTCAAGAAATGAAACCGAAGCGGCTGCCTTACCTTTAAAATCTTGCACATGATTTCGTACAGAGTAAAGCTTTTCTCTGCTCTGGTCCAGTCCCATGTTGTCACCTGAAACACGTCACATGCATTTTGATTAGAAGAATGGCTCTGTCAAAAAAAGGGAAAGACAGTAAAATTGATGGATATACTTTTACATAAAATTACAATTTTCCACCATCCTTGTAAACTATTGCTAGACATGTAAAGCTCTCCATCTGACAGTTTACTTAGTTAGTTTTTTTGTGCAAATGTACCCCTTTTCACGACAATTTTTGTAATACATTTCTGCAAGTATGGTTCTTCAATTCAAAAACAGAAATATTAAAAAGCAGGCTTGGCTAAAGCTCTGTGAGTTATGCCGGCATTGACATTTAGGGTGCAGGGTAGGACATAGTCAAACAATAATTGAATGTTATTCTTTCTAACATAACTCTTCAATGGTTTAAATGCTAGAAAAACTTGGACGAGCAACACGGTGACAGATTTAGTTATACTTTAATGTCAATTTTTTGTTTGTCTCGTCTAAAGTTTCATGTCTAATGTATGCACCTTCCGCCCAGAAACATTCCTCGTTTGTGTAAACATTCCTGGCAAATAAACGGTTTCTGATTCTGATTCTGATGTTTTGTATATTTAAATACTTGCCAGATTTTGTACAGTTCACTAATTTGGAATTCCTTTCTAACACAACCCAATAAAAGATAACACCATAATGACATCCCCCCCCTTTCCTTTGGAAGAAACGCCAACGTTACGTTACCGCTGTTAGCACGAAGCTAGTGAGCTGGTCATGCTCGTGTTTTCTGCAGATGAATACACTGTTAAATGCATTACTTACACTTTTTTTTGTGTTGAGAAATAACGTTCCCACCCTCCGTGACCCCGAGTATCGCTCTCACTACAGTTTCATGCACATCGCTTCAGCATGTGCCGGCCTGCAGCGCTGCCAGACGACCCTAACCCTAACCCTAATCCGCCCACAGCCATAAAAATCTGCCCAAATCGCCAGTTTACCAGAAACCTGTGTAAAACACAATAGAAAACACACCGCAAGTATACACAGCTTCACATCTGCAGTAAATAACCAAAGATTAAATGTGTCTGTATTTTTTCTTTTCTTTTCGTATCATAAATTGTTTTCACAATATTTTAACCCCGCCTTATGTTGACCGATATCCTCTCTACCTGCGCCGCTGTTGTTCCCCATCTCAACTTAATCAAAAGTAGCCCAACTGGGCGGAAACAAGACCAATCTGTCAACCTGCCAATCGCCTCGTTACAGTTGGTAAACTCGGGGGCGGGGTTTCCAGCGGTCAATTATTGATGCGCCGTATTATTGATTTCAGAGCCCTCATCCTGCCATTTGAGGGGGGAATATTCCTCAAACTTCTAGGTAACTCGTCTTTAGTGATGAAGACGCTTCTCACATCGTCTACGTTACACCATCCAGTCACCATACATTAGCATACTCCATTTATCTGAGCAAATTCAAGTTGAGCAGGCAATTCCAGTTTCCTATCAATCTTTTCTCATCTCCAGCACCATCAACAACTTATCCTTCTTGTCATAATCACTTAAGTGGCTGGCAGAATGTAAACAGATTTAATGATCATCATCAATCAAAGGGGAAGATCAATGCGGCACAAAGGACGATGAGTGAGCCGCTTCCTTCTTTTCGTTCCGAACAGGAAAACATTTTCTCCTTCAACAATACATTAACGCGATGTGAAAAATCTCCCGTGGAGTTTTGAACGACGTTCAATTCAAACAGAGCCGTCTGACGGTTGAAAGAGGAAGTTAGGCGAGACAAATGAGGATCGAGTGAAGACTTACAGGAGGTGCTGAGAACTTGAAGAGGGAGGAACCGCGCAAAGCGAGGAACTTGGGCGAATACATTCGGTCCTGAACGGAGTCCTGCTCCTTCTCGTCGACCCAGCCCATGTAGATAATCTATCGGACAGGGGAAGACGTAAATGTACACAATATCATAATACTTCTCTCCTCCGGATCTGTACTAAAAGTAGCAATACTACTGACACTAAGCTTTGTGTTCAGTGTCAATACTGCATCAGTGGGATCAATGCTAAATACAATGCATGGTGTCATGGTGAAGAAGACTCTTCTCGGAGGATACTGAAGAGTCTGTGCCACAGTCAATATCATTTTTTTTGTATTCAACATTAAAAATGTCTTTTGTTTCAGCATGTATGTGATGAACTAATTCACTTAACTAACATTTCCATGGATCGACCACCCCAGGTTTTTGTTATTTCACATGAGATTTTAGCATTTGAGTTTTTTTTCACATGGATAAAAGAATAAAACATAAAACATGTATAAAATATTTAACAGTATTTGTATACATTTAGTTTGCTTACATTGCAAGGATCAAACCACATTCACAGAGGTTATTAGTATTAAACTCTTTAAAAAATAATTTTAAAGGTTTTTCTTTTCCTCTCCAAATTTGACCTTGAATGTCATGAATAAGTCCTGAATATTCAACTTAATTGAAAAATACTTGTGAACCAAAGTTATCAGGGGCATGAAAGATTACCATTCAGGTACTCCTATTTTTAGTTTTTAGTCAGAAGATTACATATCTGACAAATGAAGGTACAAAAATCACACAAAAATCCAATACATCCCTCTTGTAACATTTCCCACAGCTGTCTAATACACACAGAGGTTCTGAAGACGTATAAACAGTATGAACAGTATCTGTCACAGTATTTATTAAAAAAACCAATGGGAAGATAAAGATAAATAAAGTAAAGCAAATGATTTAAAAAGAACAAGTGCATCAGTACTGATTAGATTCTCGGTGATTGCAACCAAAGTTAAATGTTTGCTGGCTTTTTCTGTTTGGAGTCTTTCCACTGACGGCGACACAAGCGAGTGAAAGATTCGGGACAAGTAGTCACGTCTCACGCCGCTTTCTTTCTTAAAAAGAATTGTCAAGTGAATTCACAAGTTTTTTTTGTGCGGCACAAAAGTAGCATTAGCTCCCTGTGTTGAGACGGAGCGATGACGCTGGAAGTCAGCTGACTGATAATTTCTCAGTGGACGTGTTTCAATGATGCAAACATTCTCCTCGTGTTGCAATAGTTGGCAAGATTGCACCGTGCCCTTTCTGTGACTGGCTGCCCTGATTAGATTCACTTGTGTGATGATGTTTTACGAGATGAGGATACAAATGCACAAATTAAAGCCGGCCAGAGCACAAAGATAATCTTAAACAAGGAGAAACACCGTACCTGCTGGTTAACTGGAAAATTTCGGTTAATCTTCTTCACCTGTTAAAAATGTAAAAAGAACATCAATAACTCATTAATATATCTTCTGCCAACAATCAGACACCAATTACTGGCACAATATCAAGCAGTTGTGGGACTCCACAGGGACTCACGATCAGTAATGTGTCTCTGAACAAATAAACCGTGTCCTCGCAGAATCTGTGCTAACATGTTAACCACAGCACTGAATGAATACGGCTAGAGCTACTTCATTTAGTCAATGCATGCAAATTACAAAATGAGATAGATAGTCATTCCCACAAGGACCCGAGGCTCTTCCTTAAAAAAAATTAAAAGAAAATCCATTTAAAAAAAATCCATTCTCTGTGTGATAATAAAAGCGAGCCAACTACCGAGAGAGCAGCCAGGCTTTAAATTAAAACATTCTGCTCAGATCACAGGTATCACTCGGCCCTAATCCTACACTATACTATTCTATCAATATAACTCTTTCTTAGCAGCAGAACACCAAATTAAGCCGTCCAGACCTGAACTCGTCCTCCTATAGAGGCGAGTCGCAGCTGCTTGGTTTGAAATGTTTGGGCTGAAACGAAGCAGCTAGATAACTGTCAAGATTGGGAGCCGGGTTTTGGATATTTGAGGGTCAGAGACCGCGGGTTTGTTCGGATTCAGCCGCTGGTTGTTGTGACCGCTCACAGTGACAGCCGGTCTCACCCGCCGCTGACACCAACAGGGAAGCGTCCAGTTCTTTAAGTTATACAACAAATCAGGCAACTCGCAGTCAGGTCCAAGAATACATACAGGAGAACTTTAACCGGGGTGAAAAGTACACTAAAGTAATGAAGGAATACGCCATTGCATGTACTCAAGTCACTTTTTAACCAATAGAAAACCAACCTATTTTTAGGCCCTTTCCTCGAAAATGTAATACCCAAACTAAAAAGAGTGTATCTCTGCAACCACTAGGCTATTTGAATAATTGTGGGTGTTGTAATAAAAGGTACACATGTGAGATGTTGTTCAGATGTGTAAATATCAGTCTATATGTTACTGGTTAAGAGTAAATGAAGATGACACACAGAACAAAATGAAAAGGTTTCAGGTCCGCCCGAGAAAAAAAGCACTTTCAGGATGATTATTTCTTTGAAATGATGCAGCTGTAAGATCCAACTCTAACCCAAATCATAGCACAATATGTGAACATTCTCTAACCCAAATCATAGCACAATATGTGAACATTCTCTAACCCAAATCATAACACAATATGTGAACATTCTCTAACCCAAATCATAACACAATATGTGAACATTCTCTAACCCAAATCATAGCACAATATGTGAACATTCTCTAACCCAAATCATAGCACAATGTGAACATTCTCTAACCCAAATCATAGCACAATATGTGAACATTCTCTAACCCAAATCATAGCACAATATGTGAACATTCTCTAACTCAAATCATAACACAATATGTGAACATTCTCTCTGCAAAGGTTGACTTTGATAAAGTGAAGCAGAACAAAGTTACAGAGGGTTTAGTACAAAGAAAATATTTGCGCGCATCTGTGACATTTCAATTTTCTCATGTACCAAACCATATATTTCACTTGTACATTACTGATGGTGTTCAATACATCCAAATACAGCAGTTTGGGGCTTCTTTTTTTTCTTCTTCATAAAACAAGCTGTGATTTACAGTTTTATATAACAATCGCTCAGTCATGTCATTCTAATGCAGCATATTCATTACTTTTAATCCGTCACATTTGGATGCATTCTCCTTTTATCGATGTACATTCATGATGCGTTAAGAGGCCGGAGGTCAGCCTGTCCCCTCCAAGCTGGTCCCAGGTCTGCTGCCGCTCCTAAAAGCAACCGCAGACACCTTGACTCTCTGTTTCAAAGCACCACGGCGTCAGTAGAGGGACCAAATGACGTACGCACACGGAGACAAACTGCTTTTATTTCATGCGGACATGACGTATACGTTTCAACCCTCAGATCGTCTTCCTCGGGTTCAGAGTGACGAAGTGAACCCGCATGTTTAACACGTAATTAATGATGAAACATCACAGCATCACCTCCTAATTGGCCTAACTGAGCCATCTGATAAGAGACATTCTCAGGGAGATAAGAGACTGATTTGGCCTCTGATGTAATTGATGTGCTATGTGGCTGTCTGTGATGGGAACTGGGACTGAATAGACGCGGTCCATTATGCACATGATTTGGTGATTTATTTGCCAGATCAAGCATGGCATTTGAAAAGAAATGTACTTATTAGGGTACTCAGAGTATAATATTAACGTACTATTTTGAGATCACACTTGAGAGATTCAGTCTGATATATATGAGGCAGGTTATCCAATCAGGAGACAAGGATTTGTCATTTCATCACAAATAAATACAGGTGTGTGTTCACGTCTTTACCTGAGGAAGACCATCTGTGGTGGAAATAATTCCACTCATATCCACATTAGTACTTACCCTCCTCCTCTACCCACCTCTGCTCTACTTGACTTTCAAATCCACTGAACTTTAAGGCTATATTGTATTTTACTACATTAATGTGACAGCTGCAGTTATTGTGACAAAGATGCACCTCCTCATACAATATCATATATAATCATCTTTTTTTTTTTAATCATATACAACTCATATACAGGCTCAACACTAATTTCCCCTCAGCTTTTGATTGTTGAAACAAAAAATGTGGTGGACATTTTTTTTGAGTAATTAAGATACTATGCAGTTTTATATCAGCTTAATAATGATGACATATACACGTGTGTGTTGTATATGCTTTGCAGTATCATGTCCAGCTCAATGATGCAAAGATTTGTTTTTGTTTTGGGTTCATCTGGTTACTACTTTAACAAACATTCAACATGTATTTATTTCAGGGTCACTACTTGTAAATGCCAAAGGCCAAGAATTGGATGCCAATTTCTCAAAACCTAACGCGGTAGTACATTTAAAAACATTGAGATTGAAAAGCATGTTCCTAAAATGCCATACTGTGGATTTTTAAAGAGCATTTGAATTGAAATGACATATTCCATACATACCCCACATTTCTATGCTAGGGTTCTGTAATATAATATTGATGCACCTTTCTGTACAGTGATTTAACAAAATGTATTCAAGACAAACGGTGAAGTATTTTACGACAAACAGCTCAGTTAAATGTTACGACAGCTATCAAAGAAAGACTGAAGCTGCTCTGCAAGCAAAGCATGACCCTACTTTTAAATATGTCCCTGGTGTTCATATATTTTTAAGTGTTTGTGCTATTTTCGTCCATTTGTACGTCCCATTTGTAAGGTTTCCTATTTAACAAGTGCTGCCCAATTATTCTATTTACAACAACAACAAAAAAATCGATGAATATTTATTTTGACTTTGAGAAACAGGTGAACACTTGATAAAACAAGCCCCTTACGTATTCTCAAGTTTTACAGTTGTTGTTGTTTTAAGGTCTTTGTGGGACTCGTCCAATAAATCAACAAAAATAAAATCACTTTATCTGTCCCAAAAGGGCAATTGCTTGTGCAGCAGTGAAATGGCAAACAAAAAGCATACAAATACATCACAAAATAACCAAAAGACGCATTATATTACAAAAATGTAAACCTTAAATTTGGAGTAAAATATGAAATAGTGTTATTACTGTGACCCAATTTAGTTGAATGATGGTGAACAAAAGTTCTCCTTATATCTATTATATATTTTCTACTACTGGACATTTAAGGTCACAAGAATCCTACATGACTTTTCTTTGTATGAGGAACAAACATGGACATATACAGATGAATCATAATAACTTTGGTGATCCCTTCACTTTTCATCTCGGGACAAAAATCGACGCTTTAACCGATACTTTGGTTTATGACTAAATAACTGCAGAACTAATGCCATTCTCACCAGCCTCAGTCGTGCTTTGTGTTTACTGCTAGTAAGCAGACGGTCAACATCACACCGCCTTGGCATTTAGCTCAAGCGACAACAACCGATCTCCTTAACTGAGAAATACTGAAGCTTATTAATAAATCGACATCGTTGCCGGTTCTCCTGCAGAAATCTTTATGTCCCACATCCGTCTAGGTTGCTGTAGCTCACGCACACGCCTCAGTAAAAGCCAAGGCCAGAGAATGAGAAATGCACTCTCCATTGTTGAGGCCGTTCTGGCAGTGAGTGATCAGTGTAATGCTCAGTGTGTCCCTCACTTCATCCACTCCAATTAACCAGGCCTCCATTATTCCCTGGAGACTCTCTCTCTCTCTCTCTCTCTCTCACAAAAGTCTCACCAGCGGACACACGATCAGTACAAATCCCTGTTTTTCCACTTCCCCGTCATGTGGACGGCCAACACGAAACTCTCTAAAAAATGTAACTTATAATATGATGATTGGAAATGCAACTAAAATGTGCTCATGCTCAAGGTTTCGTATGAGTCACCGCACATGATGGAGCCTGTTAGCAGTGTTTGTATTTGACCTCCCTCCCATCTCGCTGAGCAGCATCACCCATCTGGAAACACGCTTTGTGTTGTTTTTCTCCAAGAGAAAGACACAAAAATGTTGTTCTTTCTTTGTTTCTCGCTCACGTATCATTATTGTTGAACGTATTATGCTGAATTATAGATAATAAGCGAACAGGTCTGGCGGGAGGGAGCAAGTGAGGTGCAGCGCAACTGCCGTTATTGTGACCCTGTGCTCGTAGAAATAAGTGTGTACTTTACTTATAGAGTGAAAATACATGAGTATGCGTCCCACTTAATGCTGTGACATTTACAAAAGGGGCTCTTCTGCATCAACTCCCAACCCAACAGGTTACTGGTTCACATTGGGGGGGGGGGGGGGGGGGGGGGGTCAGTGAGAGGCGGCAGAGCGAACAGGTGTCATTATTTCAAACTCACATTGTGCTTGGTGAGACAGGAGATGTTGCTCGCCAAGGCCTGAAGCCAGTCCAAGCAGTCGTCCGCTGTGAGGAACTGGATCACGCCGCTGCAAACTCCGTCCACAGCTATGACCTGGAAAGCATTTTTCCTGAAAGAATTAAGAGAAACGTGAAAGATTATTGGGGGGGGATTTGGCATTGATGAACTACAAATGACATCCTTATGGTCAAGGAAGCGATCACTTTCCATTTATGTCTGTAGGGGATGAGAAACTTACTGGCAATATGTCATTTTTCTCAACTTTAGTTTCGGGTGGTCGATGCACTTATTCCATTTCATTTCATCCCAGCATTTAACATTCACATGTAACACTTTTCATCTGACATCTCAGGAAGAAAAAAAGTGTTTATATAGTTTTGGCCACTTGGGGGCAATGGAGGCAAGTTGTGTGAACACAACACTGACATATTATCCTTTTTTAGGTTGATATAGCAAACGTCTACGAATGCAAGTCAAATATTAACTCTCTTTTAGCTCCGTTTTTTCACAAGCAGACGTTGGAGCCGGATAGCTAAACAATGAGCTGAAACTCTATAAAGCGCCGTGAATTCAAGGGGAAGAGCAAATTCAGGTGATGAGTCATCACCTGAGCGACTGAGAAATATTGATTGTAAGATGCTTTTGACGTATTAACACATTTTCAAAAGCGGCCTACTCACAAAGATAATAAAGCAAACATTTGTTACTGTGATATGTTTTGATAAGTCTGATGTGCTAAAAGATGTTACGTTGATTTTTATTTTGTCCAAAAATAAAGTGAACCCATTGCCCCACTGCATGTCTAATCAATCTAAAAATGCATAATATCCATGCAATTTTCAGTTAATTTACTAAAACATGCCAAACCACAAGTGTGGTCCATTTAGAGGCAATCCACAAGATTGCCGTTTCTATCATCCAGTGCAGCAAAATTAAAAATGTATTTATTGACAGCCAAATGGTTTATTAAGTCAAGCATCCACCATTCAGTATCTGTCCTACTGCAACACCACATTTTGCTTATCTAATTGTGTTTAAAAGGATAAGACTAAATGGGCGGAAAAATGTATTTTCCCCGATGAAGGATGGCAGTGTGCTCCATAAAAAAAGCAAAAGCAAAGCACTTAACGAGTAGTAGATCTTAGCCCTGTCGGCCTGCACAGCCTTACAGGGAGACGCCGGCTCTGCAAGTGAGAACAGACACCACTGACCCCTCTGAGATGAAGTCCCGCGGCTCACCTGCAGACGTCAGAGCCGGGATCGTACTGCGACAGGCGTGAGTGAAGCAGTGGAATAAGGCGCAGGTCCACCCATCTCTTCTCCCAGCGAAGCCCCGGGGACGTGGGCCAGGACGAGCAGGACAGCGTGTCCTGCGGGAGTGCGAAGCGCAATTTAGAGGAGCCGGTCGTTCCCCCCCGCCTCGCACATTTCAAACAATAGACATACAAGAGTCCTGCTGCTGCTGCTGCTGCTGCTGCTGCAGGTGCACAGGCAGGCCCAGCGAGCGCGAGCTGCAGAGGAAAGCTGATTCACCCTCCTCAAAAAAGATAAAGATAGAGCATCCCGGTTGTCAGCGAGGCAGCGACAGTTGCATGGAAACAACTTTCTGGCACCGGGCTTCGCCGCTGCGTGGTACAGTTATAGAATCAGTCAGTCAAATAAGAAGCTAATGAGAAAAAGAAAGTACCGTGTTGTTGGGATGGTAGTTTAAGTGCAGGCCGCTATCGCACAGAGGCGAGGAGGTCCCACTACTCTGGTCGCTGGGGATGCCTGAATGTACAGCACACACACACATACACACACACAAATAAAGCCAATACACGATTTCATGGTTTCATGGTTTTCCAACTGCAACTAAAGTGTGCCACTCTGTTCTCCTCCGCTCTGCTCAGTGCCAATTTGTATTCAGTTGTCTGGTTGGACGGCCGGTCCACCTGGCCTACATACGCGTATGAAAGGAGAGCTTTCATGTCTGATGACGAGTGACGAAGCTTTCCCTCGCTAGAGCAATCAATTGCACCACAATGGGCAACGTCAATTCTTTCAGTTTAGTCTTTAACCCTCTCGCTCAATATCTTTCGCAAAGTGAAACAACTGAATTTGTATTTTGTCATTCTCAAAGTGGCTCTTCATTACAGTTCATTGTCACCAGGACAACCAATTCTAGGCAGAAATTAATACCAGCTATAAATACTCTTGGTTGATTATTCTTGCAGTGCGGTGACGGTAATTATAGGCCAATACTTTAATGAAAGAGTGCGTGTAGAGGTTTCTTACATGTGCAGTCTTCGCACAAGGGCAGTTTCAGAAAGGCTGGAGTCTTCTTTAGGAACGAGACATTAAGAGTCACTTCTTCGCCAGCATTTCTCAAAACCTGGACCTGGAAAGTAAAAAACGGCGAGATATCTTTTTTTCCGCAGAAGCTGTAAACTGCGAGGTTTTCTGCCGATTGCTTGCTGTAAATGAAACATGTTGCGCTAACGCCTCTCTAAGAGTGGGAAAGCCAAGATACGAGATTTACACAGACTTACACACATATTTCTTGCAGTTACATTTACAAAAAAAACCCAGCATGAAACAGAAACAATTGTCTTTACATGTCAAAAAGATAGAAATCCTTAAGTGAGACAAGATAAGCGGCTGAAAGAACGGCTGCAGCGCAACGTTGCAAAATATGAGATATGAGAAGACAGCTTACCACTTCCTCGTGGCGATAACTTCTAACGTTTATTCCATTTATCTGGAAACAACAGGAACAGGGTTACCCTAAATAATACTGCTGGCACCACATCACTATAACTCCAACTTCAAAATGATTAATGAGGAAAGCACAATAACTGTTATGGCATCTGCGCTGAAAACTGTAAACAAGAAAGTCACATCCACAGTCGCCATGAATACAGAGTTGGATCGGAAATGTTCCCACTGCATCGGATGCTTTTTTTGGGGGGGTTTTGTTGGTGATTGCATGTAACAAATGAAAGCTTTGGGATGTGACATTTAGGGGATGCAGTTTTGTGGACATGCGGGACATGAATTATTAAACATACAGCAGGTGTTATTTCGCAGAGTAGGATGAGGTGTGTAAACAAGAGCGTTGGCATTTTACCTGAAGGACGCCGTCTCCGATGAAAAGCAGCCCAGAGAGTTCAGCTGGAAGTAAAAAAAAAAATTACAAACTAGGGGAGGAAAATGGATGGAGCTGTAAATATTTTTCCAAAAACAACAATATACCTTTTTGCTCTTTTGATATCTTTGATATTACAACAGGGATGTTGTGCTCCGCTCCACCCTGAGGACAAATACAATTACATTGAATTACCAGAGAATCGCAAACACTCGAAAGCGACTCAATTTTCAGCGAGTCCCTCAGCGAGCGCGGTTTAGTTCAGTTTGACAAGGAAATGATCAATAACACTTGTTCGGACTTAATTTAAAGCAGTTGGGACGGGCAGCCTAATCAGATGGGATCTAAATTACCTTGATGCTCAGGCCGAACCCTCCAATTGTCTGCCTCCTGATCGTTACAGTCCTTTCCTGGAAGAGATTCAGTTAGAACCGAGAAATGAGGTCAGACCGATGCTGAACCTGAGCTCAACACAAGTGGGGATGCTGTCAAATGTAATCAACATTAAATCAAATGGGGAGAGATAAAAACCTAAAAAAGATGAAGTGATGTATCTTTATTTGTTTTTGTGAGGTACATCAAAAATGTTATAAAACAGTATAGCGTGTTCTCAATAATAATTATACATGGTATAGTAGGAAGTGGTGATAACGCAATATTATAATGCTGTACTTTTCTTATTTGTTTATACAAATTTGGGTTTTTGCGCGACATTCACAGACATTCATTATCAAACAGTTAATTGATTAGGTCGTGTTGTTTTTTTTACATACATTTGCAATATAATGATATATTCTAGAAAATCCCCATCCAGAGCAATACAGTACAGTACCTGGATGTTACTCATTAACATTAACACTATATATATATATATATATATATATATATATATATATATATATATATATATCCAAGCCTATGTACGTTTTGACAAAGAAGTGGTGGGTTAATGTAAAATGCCAACAATAAAGTTTGATTCTTTTCTTTATTGTCAGCACCAAGTTTATTGAAAATGCAATATTTCTCTCATACTGCAGACTTTTGCCAGGCAGCGAATTCCCAAAATGTAACAACAAGAGCTTTATTTTTGAGCCACAGGCTTCAACAACCACAACAAACTCACAATAACCTGAAACAATAACAACATATCAAGACTTATTTCTAAGTCTGGATGTGAGATTTGGACAGTTTGTTGTCCAATCCCCGTCTCTATTTGAACTTCTCTTATTCATGAAAGATAATTCATATTGTCGATTTTCTATTTAAGTCTGTGGATCCTAAGAGAAATTGTTTGTCTCGTATCAGGGATGTTTGTTTTTTTACAAATATTGACTGTAATTGTCGCAGGTATTTGTGCCTTAACTCCTTTTTCTAGTGGTTGTTGCGGCCTGCGGCTCTAGAATACAGATGTTGGTGTATCATATTAGGAAGTTGGTGTCTGACGCTACATATTTAGTGCCGACAGTGTGCAGGAAGTCGGCGCTTTCTTTGAAATGTATGAGTGTAAATTGGTCACCGAGGCTAAGAAAGTCTTCACTTGGAGTACCTGATATGCTAATGCGGTACTACTGGAACATATCCTCTCGCTTTATGATAATTAGTCACCATGTTTCAGAGGACACAGGCGCTTCCTCTATTTATCTTTGAGGGTTCATACAGCAACATCACTGAATGAATAATTCCCTTTTGAGAGAGGTAATGGACTCGGGCCTCAGTGGAGTAAAATTATTAATGTGAAGAAAAAGTTGTCTGACGGGGGATGACAAGTGCGGCTTAATTATTAGGTTACATGATCCAGCAGGTAAATCACTATTAAATAGCTACAATTGATTCATGAGGAAGAGATGAACTGATGTATATGTGTTATTAGACGTTCAGAGTGTTCTCTGTATCTTTGCGCTGTAACCTTCATGTATTGTGCGGTACACATTATCTTTCTCAAGAACCGCTCATCCAAACAACAGACCTGTCATGACACAACATCATTTTGGTGCAAAAGCTCACACAATCATTTTATGGCTTAAACGTACTGTAGCAACTAAGCCTCGCACAACGGATTGTACGATATCTTTTTGAAAATAAGCGTCCTTCACAGGTAACTTAGTTTTATGTGACACAGGACAGTGGTCTCCTGGGTGAAAGATAGTGTTTTTCATGTTAAGGTATAGCTTGTGTAGTAGCGAGCGACGGGGAACGAGCTCTACCCAGCATGCGGTTTGGCGGTGTAACGGTTAATAGGGGGTACCCTCTCAGTACGCTACGCAGCGCGTGTGTGTGTGTCGCTTACATAACACACTGCTAACAAATATGTCCCAAAGATCTCGAGGGCTCGCACTCAACGCTGCACTTTCTCGGGTGCTTAGCAATCCACGCCAAGTGTGAAGTCAATCGGATGAACGGTTGTTGAGAAAAATCTAAAGAACCGACAGTGAGACAGACAGAGGCTGCTTCCAGTTTAAGTTAGATGAGCATGTGAAGTGTGGCACAGCGGCGGTTAGTGATTATGAGACGGGCTGGGTTACTTACGCTTGAATAAAAAGGCTCTCCTGACACACAGATGACATCTTGTTCTTGAATGGTCAGAATGTCTTTGGCCAAGTGCAGTCGAATATTAAACGGATCCTCATTACCTTCTTGCATCAAATAAATCCCAGTCTTTGTCTGCGAACAGTCAGAAAGATAAAATCATTCATCATCCCTCCGTGACTAAATTAACCGGCCATGAAATGAAATGTTGTTGAATACTCGCTGCAGGATGAACATGGAAATTAGGATATAGAGCTTTGGTGACGTCTATTATTTGTTTTACTACTTAATAATAACTCTGAGTAATACATATATATAGGGAATAATGAGCCAATGCTCTGAAGAAGCAGCTTTTTATGAGTCGTGTGCTTTGAAAACATACACGCTGAGGAAAAAAAATATAACATCTAATTTGTTCTACGTGTAACGCTGATGAGGATGATGGCAAATTAAGAACCTGTGAAATTAAGTGGCTGGAACCAAGCTCGCCCTCCACATTTGAATTTCCCTGCTTCGCACAAGCAAATGTTTCCAATGATCCATTTAAAACGTGCTAATCCGCATAAATTTGCATCCTGCGTATCCCTCCTCCTCCCTGGCTAATTGCAATGCCTGTCCTGTCCTTGACTTAAAAAAAGGTCTAAATAAAAGAAGCACCTTCACCTGACAAGACTGCTAATAGAATTTTTTTTTTTTTTTAAAGACTCCAGTGTCAGCGTCCTTGTCACCAGGGATACGCCACTCATCAGTTAACAAGACAGCCGGTTTGCACGGTCGCTATTCTTAGAGTCTCTCCACTGCAGGTTAAAACTTGAATCAAGGTCCGTTTATGCAGCAAATTATCTGACGCCCCGTAATAAGGAATGTGAAGAAATGAGCCTCCGGGCTGCAGCTGCAGCGTTAGAAAAGAAATGAGGGGCAGATTAATTCACATTATTTGAAGTAACGTGTGTGCGAGAGTCATTACTCGAGCAAAATGAGGGCAGTAGTGCCATAATTGTATATAGCTGGGTCAGACCGCGTCTCACGTGGAGGAGCGTTGTTTGACCTGCTGAAGCGCTTGCATTGCACATAATTAGCCTTATCTGTGATCCCATTGTGTGCTCATCTATCACTCTCCCCTTCAAACAGCCCTCCAGAATTATCTCCAGCATCGTCTCTAATCTGAAATCGTGCACATGAGTATTTCCAATGCAGGATATGCAACAAGGACATCTCTATCTAACCCAGGGGTGTATGGGGGGGATGGGAGTGGTGGAACTAATTGCAAAGGAACACATATGGGAAGGCCAGGTATTAAAAGTTTACGTTTTTAAGTTATTTGCATTGTTAGAAAACTATTGCTTCTCGCTGACGAAAAGGTTTGTCAGATTATTTCTTGTATCTAAAACAATATTAGGCCTCTGTAGTTTCGCTGATGGTTAGGACTTCAGTTGAACTTTGAAGCCGTCGTGTCATTTAAAAAAGAAAGAAATGTAAACGTAAAATCAGGCCACAAAAGGAAAAACGAAAGCCAGAAGAAAGAAAGGAAGTGTCAGCTTGATAAATGAATCAACACTGGCCTCAGTTTGACAAGCAGCCACAAAAAAGTGGATCAGCTGAAGGGCCGTCATCCTCCCATTACTGAGGATTTGAGTTCATAAAGCGGCCACTAAAGTCACTTCAATCAGTAATTTACTGCATTTGACAGTTAAATACTGTACAGTGAAACATTATGAACACAAAGGAAAACAAGAAAACTGAAGAAAAAAAAAAAATTGAACAGAAAATAATGATACAAATATATCCATAATAAATAAAAGGAAAGATTAAAAAGGAATGACATTTTGAAAAATAGTATGCCAACCGATAAGCGTTTGTAAAAATAAAAAAACAAACTAGCGCGGCAAAGATCTTTATCAAGTGAGCATTGCTAATTATGACTTTTTCCTTTTTGCAGAGCAGCGGCTAATTGGATTTTCTCTTCGAGAAGCCTGTTTCATTATATGTGTTTACTTGTTGATTAAGTTATTTGTGCAGGTGTAACAATGGATGGATTATGAGGCTGGGTATGCACAGGGCCCCAGATGTACTGTATGTGCCGTCTAGCCGGCATGCTTTCATTGATGTTTCAGGCACTTGGAAATGCCAAGGCTGTTTCTATAATCAGTCAATTTACTGTCAAACTATAACATTGATTGAATCCTACTAACCTCTTCATTTGAAGTCTTGAAATCCATGTGCTACTGCGCAGTGAGGGATACTGCAACGGCGAAAAAACAAGATTGAGTTAGTCCGTGGAGGAAAAACTCGCTGCAGTTTTGGGGCGGCTGTAGCTCAGGGGGATGAGTGGTCGTCCCGCAACCACAAGGTAGCCGGTTTGATCCCCAGTCCCATAGCTCACATGTTGAAGTGTCCCTGAGCAAGACACTGAACCCTTAACTGTTCCCCGGGCGTCTCACAGGGCTGCCCACTGCTCCCTATCCAGGGATGGGTCAAATGCAGAGAAGAATTTCCCCAAGGGGATTAATAAAAGTGCATGTTTCTGTTTCTGCAGCGAAAAAATTCAAACTAGCATTGTTAGCAGGACCCCTATTTTCATTTTAGTTCTGCCTTTCTCATATATAACTCCTAGATATCTAACTCGACTGGAAAAAAAATTCCCATGGAGCAATCCCAGGAGAATACTGGAGACCATTAAGCGTTAATGCATAATTCATGAGCAAAGGTGAAAACCCATATCCTAATAAATGTCTCAATATTGAATCCAGCGCTCCCAGAAATGAACTGTGTTGCTGCAGCTGGTGCCTTGTCAGAGATACAAACTGGGCCACTGCAGGAGAAAATAGCACAGTTTAAGTACAACAACCTGACACCTATTGTGGTTTTAGAGCGACACAACATTACACGCCACACTTTCTTTCTTTTTTTTTAAATGATCATACCTGCTACATACAGACAGACACACAAGTAATACAGCCTAGAAGAAATGTTATGCCTCACATACACAAACCAGTCCCACTCAGTTTTAATCAGACACGACGGCCACTTGACTCAACACAACGAGTACAGAACGAAAATGGCTCACACTTGAATTATAAAACCTGTGCCGCAGAGGGAGACTCACCTCAGTAGAAAGGCCCCCAGTGCTTTGTACGGTGAGATCTAGCCACCGAGCGGTGAGTTGATCCCTGATCTGAGCCGCGGCAGAGGGCCTCCCCGGATCATGGCTCTGTCTGCCCGCTGTGGGTGTCGAGGAGCAGCGGTCGGTGGCCGCGCTGCAGTGACGGGAGGTGGGATGTAGTTAACCCTTTAAAAACAGGGTGCGAAAATCCCCCTGCGCCTATTATCAGACAAAAAAACAACAACATATTATCTCCGGAACTTCATTTAAATTACTACAATACCGCAACCCTTGTGAGAAACTCCTTTGAACACCCAAATGCTGTGTTTTTTAGGTTCTTTAGGTCCTACTCTTTCCAAAAAGGTGTCTTATTAGTATGTGGGCTGTTGTTAGGGCACCATAATACAGTTTTAAAAACTCGGTGACCGCTCGAGGAGGCATTTTTGGGAAAATTTTGCTCATATCGTGCTGGATGTTCATAGTTTTGATCAAAATATCTTTTAAATGTTATTTTTTTTGCAGATGTAAAAAAAAATCCCAAGACTTTGCTGAACAAATACATACAATAAACACAAGTATTGGAATTAACTGGTTCCACCGTGCTTAAAGGGGGTCATTCTCATGCTGAATCCTCTCGCAGGCGAGGAGCTGCTGCTCAACACAAACTAAAAGAAACCTGAAATCAACTGAAAATAAAAGCTCAAAAACAGCTGAATATTGTTGAGGGAACGCTTCCGACTACGACTGAATGCAATCTACAGTTGCCAGCAAAACAGATGAGTGTGATGTCAATATAGCTGTAATGTATGTGGGGTGTTGAATCAGAAGCAACTCGAAGCTTTAGTCCCCCAAATAAGCACCTGGCGCAACAAAAGGGGGATTCCAAAGCAAACTCAGAACTGCGAATCTCCTTCAGCCGACGATGAAGGATCCTCTCAAACACCTCACATGTGAAAAACCTGTGGATTTCATGTGCACGAACGCCAGAGTGCAATTAACTCATATTCTTCCATTTTTGTATGCCAAGGACAAATTACTCCGTTTATTACGCTCCAATAGCACAGCCTTGAGCAATCCTCCTCGTTAGTTTGCATTGTTGGCTCCATGCCGCAATGATTGTAGTTCTACAGCTTCAACCTCCGTTTACTCTCAGAGCTTATTTAACTGAATCAAGGTGGCCGAGAGCTATTTATAGCACCAAGTTGCACATACAGTCTGACCCTTTAATAACGTCTCTGTTACGAAGAGGCTTTGTGTTCGGTGAGGAAATATATTCTCCGTTTGTGAAACAGAGACTGGTGCCCTTTAAGTGATGTTTTCAGCTGGTTTACGCTACCGTCTCTGTTCCTTGACTGCTATCAGCCGGAAAGTCACATAAAAAAAAAATACAAAAAGTTGCTGTGAAGTGGCGCTCGAGGTCCACGAACATCTTTTACCGACTGACAGGCTCGCCCCGCGGGCGGGATGTCTGTGCTTTTGATGAATTGAATCATGTTTACAAAGTGTTCCGCACTGTTAGCCAACAAGTAGTTTGACCAATAAATGAAGGATCAATATTCACAACAATATGGATTGAAGACCGTTTCTTTGCATTATAGTTTTTTTTTTAAACTTTAAGGTGCTCGAAAGGTCCAATCAAAAGGATTCCAGGAGCCTCATAACCTGACAGAAGCCTTCATAATACTTAATGCAGAAATGTTCAAGATATATTTGGGTTGCATCCTTTGGCACTTTAAGTCACATTATATGTTTCATTTATGTGATTTATTATTATTATTATTATGGCTGTTTGAATGTTGTCCTGTCAGTCCTGCTCTATAAGGTGTGAACAACATTGCTCATTATAACAATAAAGTTAACTCAAGTCAACACATTAACTAGATCTAATACTGTGCGCACAGTATTCTGCATATTAAGATATATATATATATATATATATATATATATATATATATATATATATATACACTAATACATACATACACTCTCCCTACACGGATTCGTTGATCAGCATCCTGCCACAGCACGTGTTAAACTAAGCTGCCAGTTTATAGACGCAATAGACTGCATTCATTGTACCTAAGAAACTGGCAGCTTAGTGTACATTTAATATTATTGTTCAGTGTAGTGAGGAATATATCATATTACAGAAATGATACAGATGATAATAATACTATTAATGTATATAGAGATGTAACAATTACTTGATTCACTGATTGACTGACAGTTCATGTGATTGATAATCGATTTATAGTTCAAGCCAGGAGAAAAACGTCAAAAGAAAGTGTCTTCATTGGAGTTTTTGATCGATAATATTGTTTTTCTATAAATGTGAACGTATGCGTGTTTCCTAGAAGTATTACTGAAGTTTGATTGACTTTGTAAATGCAATCTGAAGAACAAGATCACAGAGAGATGCGCTCTCTTCATCGAGCTGTCAGAGACGGATGAAGAGAGAAATCCTGACATCACTCGTGAACCTGCTTTTAAAATGAATGTCTGAAAAGTGTGTCTACGGCTCCGAGACGAGCACTTTGTCTCAGCAGGTGCCCACCTGATTTTTCCGTGAGAATCCACAGATTAAATAAACCGAACCTTTTGTGCCTTTCAAGTCGAGTCAGCGCGAGTCCTTCCACAACCACGACATCAGGTATTTTCAGTCCTCCCAATTTGCAGACCAATGTTTTTTCTTCTCCAAGTAATGCTTTTGTCTTTGACACAATGGCGAGCGGAGCAGAGTTAGATTGCCTGGATGATGCGGAGATTGCAACGTGACATCTCCATCTCTCAGACCTGAGGACCGCCGCGGCCCCTGCAGGATGATGAACGGCCGTTTTGAGAAGCCCGCCGCCTGCAGAGTGCTCCGGAGAACGTGGGTTTATTACTGGAGATGGGTTTCACTTACTGTACCGTTCGCTTGTTTCCGTTGACGCGACGCACCATGCCTGGGAGTGCAGCTTTCTTCTTTTTTTATTTGACGAGTGATGATAGCAGATATTATGTTACTCAAATGTTATGGCATCCCAAAAGAGTCCTGCTCAACATCACCGACAGCGTTTCACAGAATCGGCTCATTTTATGTGAGACAACATAACCACTTTCATGTTGCAAGCTTCCAGCCTCCTCTGTTGTTAACGATCACATTCCCGCATCTGGTGCGCGTCTTTAAAATACTTCAATCTTTTCGTATGTGAAGAATTATGATCATCGTCATCTATTTTTGACTTATTTTTTATCTTGAGAGGAACACAGACAGTCAACATTTGAGTTGTTTCTTGATTAATTATCAGGATTTTTTTTACCCATCCAAGAAATTGACTCTCGAGAGGAAAAACTGGATATTTTTGAAGATTTTTGGGCTCCTTTTTTTTCCGCATTTATGAGGACTTGCAGAGAGGCAATTTTGTTCAAAGTTCCTGATCTAGTTAGTTTCTGCTCTTCATGTGACATACTGTTTTCATTGTGTTTGCTTGTCATTGTTATCTATTGTTACTTTAGTTTCATATTTTTGAAAAAGCGTCATGGACATGTGTAGGCTTCTCTGTGTCTCAGACGTGAGTGCTGTGGCTTTGTGTTTGTCTTGTGGGTTTGTTTCAGCTGGAGTAGGTGTAAAACTGGAACATATAGAAGTGGAGGTATAGTGGAGGTATAGGAACATATTAGAGGTGGAGGTTTTGTAAAGTACGCCCTATTCATCGAGAAAACGAGAGGCAAAGAAAGGAAAAAGCACATTTTCTCTATTCCTCACTGTAGGGCTGCAGCTAACAATGACTTGATTAATCTGAAGATGATTTCCTATAAAAATGGGTTAAGGGTTTGGGCTATAAAATGTCTTTTTTTGTCTGATCAATACTCCAAAATAGTTCAAAGATATTCTGAAACTGGGGACTTGTTTGGCATTCATGCCTTAAAAAAAAAGTACATTTCTGTTGGACTTTCAGGCAATTATAGGGCTCAATGATTTTCATTATTGATTCATTTGCCTGTTATTTTTCTCTTTTAATTATTTGGTCTATAAAATAAAATAAAAAATGCCCACCAAAAGAGCCCAGGGAGAGTAGCAGTTCTACACTAACAATATTCTATTTACAGCGATAAATGCTCACATTCAATCAGCTGGAACCAACGAATGTTTGAAGTTTTTACAGTAAAAAAGAATGACTTTTTCTCCTTTCGATTAACACAAGTATTTTGTCGACTCTTAATTTAAGTTCGAGACGACTTTAGTCTGAAGAGCAGTGTGTAAAACGTGTGCGGCGTGCAGGTTTCTCTTCACCTGCCGATTCCTGACACGTTAATAAACCGAAGCCGTTTGAACGGTTTTGTATTTATGGAGCACGTCTCGTATTCAACCGGGCCTCTTTTGTGTGCCGCTAGAGGTGCTGCGTCTCCTCCTTTGCTTTCAGATTAAACTCGAGATGGATCATTCAGACAAGATAGAAAAGAGTATCTCCTCCTGCTTTCAATTCATTTGGAGCGTTTGTCAGAAAATAAGTCTGTCATTTCCTCCTAAGTCAACACCTGAGGCCACAAGCCAGTGGCGCTCTGCAGGCCAGATGTGAATGATAGGCAGGCAGAGAGAGTAAATTAGTGATGGACGCGTTTATAGAGCGAGCTCTTGACCTTCCTTGACTATGATGTATGCTTTTTGGCAACGGGGAGCTTCCAGATATCAGATGGGTGCCAGCTTAAATCAGTGAGAATTACTTTTTAAACTGATATCAGGGAGCAGAACATACGCAGGATATTAAAGACACTGGTCCTGCAGCCTGCTTGATACTGATGGGTTCTTTAAGATGTCATATAATGGTGCAGCGCCTGTGGATGAACGGATTTGACAGGTCGAGCATGTTATCTCACACGAGGGTCTTAATTAGGCTTTATACTACACTGAATAGCATAATTAAATCTTTAATTTAATCATACTATGTATGTTTACATGTATAGACATTTTTTTTTTGTTTCATCCATCGAGGCCCGAGCAGCCTTGCGGGGGAAGACTCGGGGGCCTGGAAATGACACCATGCTGTGTGTGGTTTACATGAAAGGATGAAAAAGCTCAGCATATTGCTGAAGGCTGGAGATGCAGCGACACAGTGGAGGGACACATCTGCTCATTTACTAAATATAAATTAAGGAAATACAGAACTGTCTCTCAATTGCTTTGAGAAATTATTTATATATTCAAACCGCCTGACATGAAACTAATGACTGTCTTAGGGATATCAGTTATAATTTATGTAGACCTTACATAGTTGTAAGCTTTACTGGTGATAAAAGCCTCAGTTAATAACTAATGAAGATCTTATGTTTACTTTCTTTCCTGGAGATTTGCATGATTCCCTTCAGGTCGTTTACAGAAGCAAAATCTGAAAACTGCCTAAAATACAATTACATATACGTAGTGCACTGCAATTAAAGACTATTTGTATTCTGTTGATTACCTTTTGAATGAACAGTTGAATCATTTAGTCTATAAAATATGAATGACCAGGGACTAATGCCCATCACATTTCCCCAGAGGTCAAAGTCTCATCTTAAAAATGCTTTTTTTTTTGTTGAATCAAAAGATCAAAACGTTAATTTATTCAACGTATTGTGAGATAAAACAAAAAAAAAACTGCAAATCCCCACATTTGAGAAGCTGGAATCAGAAAACATATCGCATTCACGCTTGAATTAAATAACTTAAAAGGGACAGTTCACCCCAAAAGTAATCTTACCTGTAGTGTAAATTTATCAATCTAGATCGTTTTAATGCGAGTTGCCCAGTTTTGAAGAGATATCCGTCTTCTCTCCAATAAAATGGAGATAAACTCAATGGATGCGACATGAAACTGCTCACAACGAGATTTGAGGATTAAACTTGAGTAACCGAGTCACGATTTCTGAAAAAAAAGACATTGCTGTGGAGTTTTTAAAATTCATTTTTTCGGCCTTTTTGAGCACCACAAGCCGAGTGCCATACAGTCACATTACATTGGAGAGAACGGAGACGCTCAAAACAATCCCGGCTGATTTAAAAACACGACATGTAAGAGGGTAAATATGTATCTTTATACTTTGTGGTGAACTGTCCCTTTAAATGAACCGATTAGCGATTAACATTGCTGTCGCTCTGCTACTTGCTTCAGCTCTATAAATGCTCAACTGCTTGTGGTGTGTTCACAACTGTTCAGTAAACAGAAAACCCGTGAAAAACCCATGCAGTCTGTTTAGTTTTTTTTGCCAGCATAAGCAAAAACTGTGAAATGGGTTAATTGCTGCTCTGGGCTATTTTACCATTCACAGGTTGAATGAATTGCAAATGCTCCAAAGAAACGCACGATGCTCGTCGAGGCAGCGGAGCTTAACGAATACGACCCTCCACATTAATCAAACGTGACCTAAAATTGTCCCGGCTGGGCTATTTACATGTTGCAAAGCGTGAAGGAGCGACGAGGACTCCCGCGTTGGAGGTATAGATGTCATCTCTTGGGGGGTTTTGTCACTTGTATGTGAAGCGGCGCGCTTCTATCGCACATCATCGTGTGTAATCTCGGCCCTTATTGCTTTACTCGGGGCAGTTATCCCTTTCGTGTGGCTTTCAGCGCGCTGGTCCGTGTTGCAGTCCTGGACCTCTAAATCAGATGGGCTGGTATATGAGGCGCATATAAATGAGCGTTGTCTCTTCTGTCTTCCCCCCCGGCATGAGACTTCGGTGTGCATTCGCTTCATTAGCCATCAGGCCCCGCCAAGACGGACTAATGGTTTTCTTGTTGCATGACGGGCCGTGACTTTGTGGCACAGACACTAGTATTTCTTTTCTGCTCTCTCCGATAGAGATAAATATCTTCTATTTGTGCTGCTCCTACAAAAATAAACAAAAAACATAAGGCTTCTCCGGTGAATTCGACATCTGGAGCTGTTTGTATGGATGGTCGAGCAAACAGTTGCTATAAAAGTCCCACGGAAACATCAGGTGTGATCCATCTTCCTCTCTCGATGGTGATGAAGACGTCCAGCCTCACAGTGGCTTACTGTAGGCGCTCTCCGCTGCCCTTTAGATGGAACAATCGCTGCAGGGAGATGCTCGCTCTGTTTTGAGGAACTGTTTTTCGATAAATGCACAAAATTCTGCAGCATCATGCTTTAGTTATTCTTACTTCCTCCCTAAAAACTCACTGCTACTTTTCCTCCCCCCCCTCCCCCCTTCTTTTCTGTCAGCCTCGTCAAGTTTTTTTTATGCATAATTTTCAGCACAGTGCTCCTTTTCACGATCAAAATAGGTCAGTGAATATAAACCACATGACATTAAAAAAAATGAATTTATGCTTCACTTAGAGTGCTGAAAGTGTAATAACCCTTGAATATTACATTATCACGCTGCTGGGGGGCGTGCAACAACATTTTTGAATCCGTTAACATACTAAATGGATGTGCTCCTCCCAGTCACGCCTTGGGACAAGCTACTCGTATGTTTGGAGACGTTCGACTGGTCCGGATTCTGAAACGACCCGATGGGATTCAGCTGCATGGAGAAATCGCAGGTTATTGATTACTTAAGGAGGGAAGATAAAGTGTGGAGGAACTCTTTGTTGTGCAGTGTAGACACTGTTTCCAGATCATGATCGATGCCGGAGTGCTTTAGATCGTGTCGGGTAAAACTTTGTCTCCTTTTTTTCCTCCCAATTTTCCAATTATCAGCAGATCCAGACTGCGACACAGGCTGGATTCAAACAAGTTGACCCTGGCCCTCTCTCTCTCCCACCTGACATATTGACCGTACATGGCTGACACCATTTCAATCAGCCCGGATTTTCTGCAAGTGTACCCCCTGTCACTTGGCAGAACTGCTTTTTGATTTAGGACATAAGCAGAAATATGGCGGAGGGGGATGCGTGTGCGAGGTCCTGTCGGGAGTGAGACCTCCAGTGCATCAAACAGATTGCCCCTGACCTATGACCAGCCAATGGACCAGCTCTGCTCTGCTCTGCGGGCTCGTATGGGCACACAGAGCGTTGATGCGAGGTCTGATTTCTCCATCTCAGTGGGCTTCTAGCGACAAACTGCACTGATTGTTTGTCACCGTGCAGCATTTAATGAGAAAAGGCAAGCCCGACTATAATGGTGCACCCTGTCCACGCCAGGTTAACAGTACAAGAAGTGACATACATTTGGTGAAACACTGGAGGATTCAGGAGCTTTCTGCCAGGCTAATAAAACCCACTTGGACCAGCAGAAGGCTGTGCTGAAATACTCCTCAGGTTCATCACAGATGGACGTCGCCTTGGTGCTCTTTCCCAGAAGAAGCTGCGGATGAGTGATTTGTGAATAGTGGCGTTTGAGAAATAAAATGGCCTATTTTGTATTTTTTTTTTTTTAAAGGAAGAAAAAAAGTAGGTTTGTTGACGATTATTGGCTTCCAGAGCAGAGAGAGTACTTTAACGCTGCTGATTAGCACTGTGGGTGAAAAGAGGTCTGCTGCCACTGCACTGGCTGGAGGAACTGCGGGTGCTGCTCGTACCTGCACTGAGGCAACGTGGAGGGTTCTGCAAGCCCACATGCAAACCATACAATAATGAAAGGGTGTTTCATCACCAGGCCCATTAGAAGTGAAGTGTTCGGCTCAGTGCATCACACACAATGTGACTGATGAGACGGTTTATTATGCATCGGATATCATATAGGTGATTGGTACATACATCCTGGTGCGCAGCATTGAGGCAGATCACATCTCCAAAAAAAAGTACATTGTAAACGGATTAATGATCCGTTTCATGGGTGTTTGCCATCATAATGACGTCCGTCGCACACTGTATTTATTATGAGACACTGTAAATGTAAAAGGCAACAGCAACAAAAAAAAAAAAAAAAGCTCAGTGAGGCTTACCTGGTTTTCTAGTAACAGGTGGTGACGTCTTATTAGATCCCTTTGGACTCCAATCCCTCATGTGACGGGGCTCCTCGGATGTTAATATATGCAACGGTTGCTAAAACATCTCGGTGAAATCACAATGTATCCCTTGTGGCAGCATCGCCCACACGGCATCCTGGTCCACTATAGCCTGCTCTCTGTAGCGATGTGCGAAAAAACCGACAGGGGAAGAAGAAGAAGAAGAAAAAAGAAAAACAGCCCGGACTCGCACATAAAACCAGATTTGTCCATATTTCCTGGGCAGCGGCGCTTTCAGGGATTCCTCTGCGTCGACATCTCTGGCAGCGCGTCCGGATCCACGGCTCCGTGTCGGTGTCTCGCGCGCATCGTGCTTTGCCAAAGATGACTGAGGCTGGGAATCACATGCGGGCTGGTTTAACGCGCGCGTCAATCCACTTGCTTTACCCGCACAACTCTGGGTCCATTGATATTACAGGGCTCTACTTTTCCCACACTGTTTCTAGGGAGGCTGCTGCCGCCGCGCTGTCCCACAGTTACACCCGAGATAAAGACGCGCAAACACCTCGCAAAACGTTTTCTCCCCCTTTTATTCCCCCTCTCTGCCAATTACGTTTGCGTGCACTGCGGTCCTCTAGTCAAGTGCGTGTGTGTGCGCGCGTGTGCGTGTGTGTGTGTGTGTGTGTGAATTAATTCTCTCGGGATACATACCACGGTGTGCAAAATCATAAAAAGCGGTGTTCATTTGTGAGGATTATATCTGAGCTAAACAAAACGTGTACCACGTCATCATAAAATACGAGTTCATGCATTAAAAGAAAAAACTAATATTCTATATCTTTCGTTCTTTTACGCAGATCTCGTTGAAAGAACGACAGATATAGAATATTAGTTTTTTTCCTTTAACGCAACGCCCACACCCTTCAAAGTTAATACTCGTTAGTGTGTGAACAACTTCCCTGAGCTAAATGGCATTTAAAGGAGAAAATAAAGCAGGGGTGGATTTTCTCAGCCTTTCAGACACTCATGAATGACTCAGTTTGTGTTGTGAATGAACACACACACACTCACACACTCACACACACACAATGTGGCCCTACATATGCAATCACTCTGTAGTATTTGTTCCATTTCCCCGAGGGCCCTCGCGTGAGCAGCTGCGCGGGTTGACCAGGTGTGTCTCGCCGCTGTCATCGTGCCAGCTGAGTCTGTTTCCTAACGCATGATGCGAGTCGACTCCTCTGACGTTTCACGCTCCCGTACCGACCTGAGCGACACGTCATAGACAGCTCTTCGTCGAAAAAACTGAGGAGGACGTGCAGCCTTTCAGTGTGAAACCGAATGGAAAGTACATACTGTTGCTAGCAGTGTTCAATCAATTGGGACATCCTGCTTCATCATAACGTTGCACCTTGACCTTTGACCGTCTTGCTTATATATCTGCTGCAAAGGATTGTGGGTCAGAATAGCTAAGAAAGCATGCAACCGGGTGTAGTACATCGTGGTATGTTTGGCCTACTGAATTTGACACATATTTTGGACATAATTGGACATAATTAATCTGTATCTGGCATGCTAAATAGTATGATAGTATGGGAATTGGAACGCAGTAAACACCAGGATGTCCTACTGCATGCAGTTGCCTTTTGCAGTATGTAAGCCAGCATGCTATTCTGGCTATTCTGACCCACAATCCTCAGCGCAGTAAGGTCAAAGGTCAAGTTGAAATGTTATGGCCAAGTAGAACGTCTCCGGGCAGCTGCAGTGGGATTTGGAATGCAGTGCAAGTCTCTTTTTTCTAAAGGGGTTGTTTATTAAAACAGAAAAGACAAATGCAGCTCCAGACCAGTAAACTGCTTCCTGTTTGTCCAGCAGTCTACATGGGAGATGTTTTTACCAGGTCTTCTTCCAAAAACGGTTTATTTGAACCCAAAACACGATATTTTGTCGCCTACACCTAAGGAGATTTGTGGCAGACGTCTCTAATCTGCTGCTCGGGGTTATCTGCTGGTATGATTCAGGCTGCATCTTCCAGTTCTGAAGAGTGAAGCCAATGCGGAAGTGCATTCTTTCTAATGGCCATCGGGGGGCGCCTCCTCTGGTTGCAAAAACAGGTTTGATCGTATAGAAGGTCTATTAGAAGATAGCCCTACTTCTCTCTTGATGTATTACCCAAAATGATCTGCCAAAGTCAGATCAGTTTTGGTTATTTGAAATATTTCTCTTGGATTTTATGATATTTACACGTTTTGTTCAGCAAGATATAGTCCTCACAAATGAACACCGCTTTTAGGATTTTTGAAGTGTGGATGCAATCGGAGGAAGTATAAAGTTAACGCTATAAACAAACTACATTACGGCCGCATGAGCACGATTATACACAATAAAGCTGTGGAAGCGAACTAGTCTGTGTTGTGTAGTCTCATTTAGCCACTCAAAAACCTAAATATTCACAAGAGGAATATTTACTAACGCATTTCAATGTATTTTAGAGCAAAAAGTTAAAATCTTTTCTGATTGTATTCACCACATTATGACATGAAATTGACAAAAAACATTGACTTCGAGACGAGGAAACCAGAGGTGCACAATTGCTAACTCATTTCCACAAAAAAACAACTTAGTACAAATAAATAGGCACACAAAAGGTATTCACATACACACACGCAGACGCAGTTACGGCGTCGCCTACATATACTCAGATATACAGTATGTGAATTAAAAGTAAACAAAAGCCCGTGCAGGAGCGGTGTGGAATAAAAGCTGAGGCAAAGGCCGCTCCCAAGAAACTCAAGGAAAGATAAGCAGGATTACATTAAATAAAAATAATGAGGAATGGGAAGGCAATTACAAAACAAAGAAGAAGAAAAAAATTAAGAAAAAACCCCGTCTCAGTCCAGTTGTTCACCAGTCATCCCTTTGATTGGGAAGTTAACAATGTTTATTCAGATGTTTTTTTTTTTTTTTTTTAAAGATCACAAATGATGGACAATATGCAAAATTCAATCCCACAAAACGTCATCTGTATGCAAATGTGAATTGAACCACGTAGAAGATGAAGCCCGTCTACAAAGACACCTGGGGTGTTGCGTAGAGAAGCTGCTGCAGCCTCTCAAGAAAAAGCATCTTTTCTATGAGCTTGACCAGAAATGAAAATCCTGTTCACGTTTTAATTGAGCAAATTTTTTTGCCCGTGTTACATTATCCCACAGGGCCGAGTATATATACACGGCTTGTAGTCGGTTAATTAATTTTCAAGTCCATAAACTATACAGCCTTTGCTTTTTCCTGAAACAGTGATATGATTTGAGTCGGTGCACCGTGCTTTTGAACTCCCCCTTCATGACTGTCAGCAGAGCGGCATCCACATGCTCTGAATGCAGCGAACACAAGCGAAGCATGAAAACTGCAGGAAGGCTTCTTCTTCTTCTTCTTCTTTTTCTTTTTTTCTTCTTCTCCTGGCGGCGCTCCGTCTGCTTCTCGTGGATACAGTTTGGGTTTGCTGATGTCAATGCATTATCTCTTACGGTGCACGGCGTGTCCTGCTGGATCCCCACCAGAACGCCGCCACTCCTCACGCGTCCTCGTCGCCGTACAGCCGGCTGACAGTAGCCCGGAGTTATTATGCACAGATAACCTTCCCTTCCCTTTTTATAAACCCAAGCGGGCACAAAGGGAAACTATTCATGATCTGCAATTATGTCTTCCAGATAAGATAAGCGGTTCACAATTAACTTAAGGCTTGCCCCAGACATAAGGTGCTTTTCATATCTGCTGACCTAGCCAATCAAACTGCTCCAGGAGCTGCGTTTTGATATCACTAAGCCTTTGCCTGTGTGTGCTTCTGTTTTTTTCTTCTCCTTCTCCCGCCTTGTTACCTTTTAGATGTTCAACTCTTGCTGCCCCTGTCAGAAGAACGGAGTTGAACACAAGGGGGCGTAGACTGCTAAGTTTGCCTCTCCTTGTCCAGTTCAGCAGCAGCAGGGGTAAATTTGATTATCGCATCATGTCTGACCTTGAGAGGGAACTACTACTTACATTTACATTTCAAGGAGGACGGCCTTATTGCATTATTGGCGAGGAGATGTGCGGCTTTCTCCACACGCAAGTGCATTAGGAAGGGTCATCCTAAGATGGCCGCAGAATGACAATGCGGATGGCAGCGTGCCGGCTGGTTGTTGGTTTCATCGCGACGCCACAGATTTGTCTGTTCAACAGATTGCATATATGGGCGACATCTTCTATTCCGATATATGTCATTCATATCTCGATAACGATATATATATATATATATATATATATATATATATATATATATATATATATATATATATATATATATCATGATATGGTATGTGTTCTGGTAATTTAATGAATACGTATTCTAAATAACCCCAGGGAGAAGCCTACTATACTCCTGTGTGAATTTAATACACGGCAAATGAAAAGTACAGAGTATTTTTGTCAAAATAAAAACAATAGTTTGAAGAGAAATGACTTGATTTGACTTTGATTACAGTATTAGAGTAAGACAATATATTGATTTAACTACACAGGGGTATTCCCGGAAGCATGCATTCCTATCAATTCAGATTTTCTGAGCGATTAAATCCATTACGTGCTCAGTATTATCTATTAAGACGACAAAATGGCCTATCACGATAACTCAAAATAGTATTTTATAATATTGAATATATATATATAAAATGTTCATGATAAGGAGGTGCTGGTGTTGGTGGGGGTCTATCCAATTCAACAAAAAAAATATGCCACAGGATAATCAACCCAGAGGTTTGTAGCACAACAATCATCAGTAGCACGATGCACACTGTGCAGTGATTACATTAGCGATGGCATTTTAAATAAATAACCTCGTCTGCCTCACCCTCACCCTCACTCTTCTCTTATTTTCTTTTCCTTGCACTTCAATCTTATATGTGCTACACTTGCATCCCTTGCAACACTCACCAGTCCAGCTAAAAGCACCTGTCTAACTGGGAACATGGCTTTAACCCCTAGAGGGGGTTATGCGCTCCTGTAGGCCAAAAAAGCTCCGTGGAGAAAAAAAAAGCGACTTTTTAATTGGTTTGGGGTCCCAGTGTATGTAAATAGAAGAGGATGGCTCCTCCCATGCACCTGATGGGGAGTATTTACAGCTCTTTACAGCTACTCAGCTGCACTGTTTCCAAGAGCGCAGCGACGCACCATGACACTCCACTGGACTTAAGCAATAAGGATTTCCGTCTTCACAGTATAAAGTCGCCAGCTGTATTTTCCAGGACAAAAGTTTGGCAAAAAGTTGCCCACTTGTTTTCCAAGATGCCACGCTCCTTTCTGGTGAAGAAACACATAAACTCCGCAAAGAAGCCAAATTATAGTGAGCTGGAGAGCACAACAGGTAAAGTGTTCAAAATCAACGACTTGTCAACTTTAACAACTTTTCTTATGTTTCTGACAAGCAGTCAAGTTTTCTTTTTTTGTTCAACTTAACAAAAAGTTTTCAAACTTTATTGGCCCACTTCTTTTTTTCTCCAATATGTGCTCCTCGCTAACACTCCCGAGACCAGACCCGACCATTCATTCTCCTTTCTCTTGTGTTTTCAGTGTTCTTCACGCCGCACATCTACAGCGTCATCCCGCAGCCGGAGACCCTGAGCCCGGCCGCGTACAGCCCCATCACCGTGTGGACTACCAGCAGCTTGCCGCTGTCTCCGCTCCCCAGCGACCTCTCCCCCATCTCCGGATACCCATCATCGCTCTCCGACGCGTCCTCCAAAGACCACAGCGGCTCCGAGAGCCCGAGGAGCGATGAAGACGAGCAGATGCTGCCCAAACTGACAGACCCTCACGGAGTCGAGGCGGAGAAATTCCAATGCAGTTTGTGCAGCAAGTCCTACTCCACGTACTCTGGACTGCTCAAGCACAAACAGCTGCACTGCGACGCCCAAACGAGGAAATCCTTCAGTTGTAAATACTGCGAGAAGGAGTACGTGAGCCTGGGAGCTCTCAAAATGCACATCAGGACTCACACGTTGCCTTGTGTTTGCAAAATATGCGGGAAAGCTTTCTCCAGACCGTGGCTGCTCCAAGGACACATCAGGACGCACACCGGTGAGTGGATGGGGAACAACAGAGGGGCCTTCAGCCTGAATATTAGTTTTTGTATGGGCAGTGATTCAACCTAGTGCATGATTGAACTGCCTTTTGGGCCGTGTTTCACAGCTCATAGTGAGGCTTTCATTGCTGTGAAAACTCTCTGAATCCTATAACTTCCCGTATATAGGTTTACTTTTTCTTGTGTGTTGAAAAGAAAAAATATAGCTTTTTTTTATTTCCAGGGGAGGGAAAAAAATGTCATGTTCACAATGAAAAAAAACAGTGTGTTGCAACCAGCCACTGAAAATAATAGCGAGATGGCCTCTGTGAGGTTTTTATTCATGTGTCTGTGGGCTATCTTTGACAGTGTCTTTTTCTTTCTTCTTTCTTCTCATTTGACAGGAGAGAAGCCGTTCTCCTGCCCTCACTGCAACAGGGCTTTTGCGGACAGGTCCAATCTCAGGGCTCACCTACAGACCCATTCGGATGTGAAAAAATACCAATGCAAGAACTGCTCCAAAACCTTCTCCAGGATGTCTCTCCTGCACAAGCATGAGGAATCTGGTTGTTGTGTAGCACACTGAACTGGGATACGTTTCCACCACCACAAGAAAAGAAAAGAAAACCCTCTTGTTGCTTCTATATATTTTTTTTCCCCCCCAGGAGAACTGTCAGGGAATCACTTCGAAGGGGGTTTGTTCCCAAATATGCAGACTTTTTTTTTTTTTTTCTTTCTTTCTTCTCCTTCGAGCGGTCCATTTCATTTCAGAGTGAGAAATAGCTCTGCGCTCACGTGCTTCTCGTTCCAAGCAGTGTTTCTGTGTCGAGCTTCATCGTGTCATGTACTTACCTACCTGTGCTATTCATGCACTTTTTCTGCATGTCTAGAATGTTTTATACGCCTTCCAAATGTTATCCTCAGTGTTTTGTATCATGTCTATCAATGGCTGTTATGCAGTCCTCCACTTTTTTTTTTTTATACGCACCACACAGACACAAACGATACCAAAAAGGCGCATTATGAATGACAGTACACATATAACAAGAGGAATACTGAAGCCATTGTTACTTAGGGAACAAGTGCAAACTTAGTTTTTTAGGGTGAAATTATTATAACTTTTGCACAGTCATTAGAAACAGTTTGCCAGCACTCAAATAGCAGAACAAACCTTCTCAAGTGCCTCAGTTTGTCTTGGCAATAATATGTATTATTCAACAGTTTCCTGTTATATTTTTATATATTGAATGTATGACTGAGATGATTGTATATTTACAGTGAAAACTGTGATGTCGAATGACTTTTGATATTTTCATATTTTCATGGACACTTTTAGAAATAAAGTTTCATGACATTTTGTATAATTCTTTTGGCCATCTTTCATGTTCGCTTTTTTTTCCCATCCTTTTGGTTGAGCGGCTCATTCGTCAGGACCTTGTCAGCATTCGTTGATTGTCAAGCGCTTCAAAACGGGACAACTTGCGTAAAAAGTAAATGATATTTAATCCGGCTTGCACCATCTCATGTTATGGAGATGTAAAAAAAAAAAAAGGAGGAGAGAGGTGACTCAGCTCTGAATCAGGCCTGAACCTGTTCCTTGTGAACCTGTCCAGACATCAAACAATCATGAAATCTAACACATACTAGCTATATTGATCTGCACTCACTTGTTATACCCTTTGAGGGCCCATGGCTTTCTTTACCTAAGCGTGTGTAAAGTTTAGATGCGAGGGCGTTGTTCTTTTTTAGAAAGTAATCCGAATTTCGTGTCATCAATGTGTGTAACTTGAGGAAAGTGGTTTTATTTCTCTTTTTTTTTACATCTTCCTGCTCAATCATAACAATCACTGCAGGGGCACAGGGCACTCTGATATCTAGATTTTAATATGTTTTCACAAAAAGCTCAAATTTGCATTTTGCTTTGACAACCTCCTTGAATTTCTGGGACGCTTGCCATCAAGGATTAAATAGACGTCCTCGGGCTACTTTTTTGTTGTCTTTTACCATATGCTGTCTACTTGCAGCAGATAGAGATTAGAACCGAGAAAAAAAAGTGCAACGCCTTAAGGGATACAGTCAGAGTTGAACTCTTTCTAACAAAACCCCAGAGTCTGTTTCTGTTTGCCCTAATGCCCAAAAGCTACTGACCTGAGTGATGTGATCTGAAGAAACAGACACTTGTTTTTCTCGCTCCGAGGGGCCGAGCTCCCCTGGAGGTAGATTCTCCTCGCTGTGAATCATCGTCGAGCTATTCCAGGTGCTCGCCGCCGCGCTCCGGGTCCGGGCCAGGTGACTCCGGGGCTCTTCTGGAAAGCAGGTGCAACCGTGGAGGACGCAAACCGCAGCCACTGGTCCGCCGACACATGTGGAAAACCTCAGCCGTGACCTAATGTGGAAACATTAGAGGCGGCGGTTCCTATTATTCAGATCATTTGCCTCGTAAAAGTAAAGTGCCATCGAGAGGGCACTCTAAACTCCAACGCTGCTGAGATAGTAAAGCTGTTTGTCCGCTCTCTCTAATATCTTTTATTCCATAGCCAACACTTTATCATGCTATGGTGTCGGAGAAGAAAAACAATGCATGCACAATGCCAATTAGCTTGGTAATCGTGCAAGATCTCCCCTTTTACAACAACAATTAACTGCATGACAGATTTCTCAGATAACAACAACATGTTAAATGCTTCCCCCTCCAATATGAATATTTGATTTAGCCATTGTGATAATAGTGGGAGGAGAAGGCGACGGGAGGGAGCAGGAGCTAATTTGTTCGAAAGCATATGCCTATTAGAGGAGGTGTTAAAGAATGTGAGATCAAATATTTGTCAGGTGTGGAGACTGTTAATGCTCGAGTTGGGAATCCCGCAGACGCCAAATGCAGGTAGATGGCTTGTGGGTGTTTTTGCACGAGATATTGTGAAGATGAGATTAGATCTGATCTGCTCATTCCCAATATTCAACTAGAATGAACAAATTGGAGGCCTGAATTAAATCATTCATCACATTCAGTGCCTTTGCCACGGCCTATTTGACTCTATAGCTGTCTGTCCGTTTCACTCAACTGTGAAATATTGTGAAGAAGAGGTTAAGTGCGTTCGGATCTTTCACAAAAGATCAACTCAAATGAACATATTTGAGGCTTGAGTCAAGTCATTCATAATTTTCTGTTCAAATCAAAGCGGCAACTAACAAGTCATTTCATTATCGATACATTATTTTCTGCATTAATTGATGTAAATACCCGTCATACTTTCCCACAGCAACAAGGTGATGTTACATCTGACAATCAGTCCAAACCACAAACTGAAGCAAATCCTGAAATTTGAGAAGCTGGAAGTTAGCCTTTTTCTTCGAAAAATGACTAAAACGATGATTCAATAAATAAAATAGTTGTGCGTTAAATTGTAATCTTGTTTTAATCGACCGACTATATATGAAATAGGATTTTGCCACTTGAGCTTTCTGTTCATTTCACGTGGAAGCTCATCCTTTAAAAAAAAAAATTTGACGATACCATTAACGCCCGGATTCATGATACTCTTTGTTTTATCGTGTATTTTATACCACGTGTAAAATAAATGTCCTCACTCTGCACAGATGAGTGCTTGGGGCCGGTTAAAAAAAATCCAGAGCGGCCTCAGAGAGCAGTGTGTTAGACGTAAAGGAGGGCGCAGCTCTCCGAAAACCTGCTGACTTTATGGTGAATCAGGGAGTAGGATTTCTTTATGACCATCAAGTGGAACAAATAAAGTTAAGGGCGCCCTCTGAGGTCTGATTGTCCTCGCCGAGAAGCGATCCCCAACCCTCCTCTCTCGCCCCACCACATCAGAAGGGAGATGATTGCGTATTCCCCCTTTAACTCCCACCGCTCGGAGAAATATTTGTGCCTGTTTATTGAGCTCCCGCATCTTGTTAAAGAGTATTCTCTCCCGCTTCTGTTGTCTCCTCAAGTGACTGAGGGTCGCTACTTAGAACGCCACTGCTTTTCAGCTGGAGGTGCATATTCTCCAGACAATACGGTTTGCCTCTAATTGCGCGCCGTCCTTTGCATCGGCGCTCAATTTGTTGATAAATTGGATTCAGGCAGATCGAGCGAGCGTGATTTAATCACCGGGGGGAAAATGGATTCCTCTGAAGTTCTGCCGCTGTCTTAGAGTCTTATGTGTTTACCTCATTAAAAGTTAAAAACGGTTCAACGTTGATTGCCGAAAAAAGATATAGCGTTTTAGTCGGGGGGGCGAAAACGAGGAGGCGACCGCCTGTTAGATGTGCGGCAGGCCGGAGTCGTGCACTGAGAAATGGCAGCTGACCCTCACATGTGGGTCAGAAATGATTTTTGTTCGGCGTGTCATTACGAGCACTGAAGTGAAGACTCCAGCAGAGACAGACGAGGCTGTGTTGTCTTAATCAATAGCTCTGTGGTCTCTTTTTGTTGCCTCCTCGTCGAGCAGAGGTCAGCTGTCAAAAGATCCTGTGATCATATTTACTTGATTGTATTTCCTCCTTAATGTTCAACCCACAAAACCCCGTGACCGCAGCTGTAAAAGATCATCTCTGCTAACAACACGGCCCTTTGTGACCGCCGATGCTTTGACCCGACTGAAAGTTGTCCTTTGTATGAAAAGTTTTCACTCACAGTTTTATTGAATAAAACACATTTATAAGCAGTATAGACACAATTAAGAGTTTATAGCACACAAAAACACACTGTATTGTAGCTACAGGCAGAGATTATTCAACTGCATCACACTACTAAGTCCACAGCTGATTAAATGTAGGAATATCTCTGGTTTGCTGGCAGGTTTTTGTCCGTCTACTAGCAATATGAAATAGAAATCAATAAATATAATGACTTCATCCACAATTTGACGTGATTTAAAGGTAGTTTAACCACTAGAATTCCACTCGAGTCAAAAGCTGAGATGACATGAGAGACGGTTCAGAGAGGAGACGGCCAACTGAGTGTTCATTTCCTGTTTCTGTGTCATGTGGTTTTCGCCACATGCCCCGCCCCCTTTAGGAGACTAGTGGGATCCAATGGGAGAAGTGAACGTGAACACAGATTATGATCGATTGTTTCGCTCCGTAGTCATCCAAGTAGAGCAGTAGTAAAGTAGTTTGACACATTTTTCACAAGCCAAATATCTCATAAACGTTCTGACGCTAAAATCTTATTTTTCAAACACACAAATCAGCAAAAAATTGACGTTGTTCGAGACCTTTCTCTGTCTCAGCAACGAACTCACGAGATCTGGCAACTAACGTTAATGATTATTTGTTGCACATGTCCATAAACACATAAAAAAAGAGGTCCATTGTGTTACTTTATGAACTGTGATTCGAGGGTGAGATGCTGTTAGTTGTTTGAAATTGTGAAGTTTGTATTTAAATGTTAACGGATGAACTTGTACGGACAGATTTTGAAGCATTTTCTCAACTGGTGGGAGGTTGTTTGTTGTGAAATTGTTGATAAATGACACTTGGAAAGTTTGAGTCTTGTGGTTCGGTCATCTTTGCTGTGGCAACAGCGGTGCATGTACATGCTGTGGTCGGTACCTCCCATGACTTTTGCTACATTTCTTTCTTTACATGTTTTTTTTTGTCTGTGTGTTCTCATCACTCATGGCATGTGACGAAATACATTCATCAACATCTGAAAAGGAAGCGCGCAGCGGCCTTTGAGACGATCACCGCCCACGGACGACCGACCGCCACGGCTAGGACCTGAGGCCGCTCCGCTACCCAGCATGCTCCTGGCTGTCTGATGCCAGGTCACAGGACGAATAAGACGAATGGAAGCAGCAGGGAGGTCGCTGACTGTTGAGCCTCCGTCATTCATCCCGGATCAAGCTGCACTGGACGAGAAGAGCAGGACTCTGTGTTTGAGCACATCGTCATGATGTAAAACAGTCAAAGTTGACGGAAAATGTTTTACTCATGTTGAATTTTTTATGCGAAGATTTCGTTCGTAGAGAACTGTTTTTGTTTTACATTCCCTGTGATGCAAATAAACAAAATGTGCTCCAGGAATGTACAAATGGGCTAAAACTGAACTTCTTTGTGCATCAGTGAAACTAATTGTGCAATACTGTTGTCATATTTTTGTGCCTTATTTCATATATTTTCTTTTCTGCTATTAGCATTTATAGCAATGTTTTTTCTTTTTTTCTTAATTCTAATTTGTTTTACCTTAAGTTTATTGTAATTCTGTGTGTTTTCATTGTACGGAGTAACTGTGTGTTATCTTTGCATGTGACAATACAAATATCTTGAATCCCTGTGCTGCATTATGACAATAAATGATCCTTTAAATCCTTCTAATTCTAATTTGAATTCAATATGACCCCTTAAACTTTCAGTGCATTTTTCCATGTTAAGATATTCAGTACAATCTCAAAATAGGCCAGATGAGCTGCACACATACATCTTTTAAAAAGGTGACCAGCATGTAGCCACATGGTTCGCTTCATTTGGATTTCTCCTTCAACATGCAGCTCTCCAGAGTTTTTAAAGTCCCTTTCCTCTCAAAAGAGACCATCTGGGTGAAATCAGAGTTTTCAAATACTGACGGGCGCCTCTGAATGGTCGTCGTTTTTCCAAAGTGGTGCAGGACAGTTTGATGTGAAGCCACTGTCACACTTCGTGGGGAGAACCTGCTTTTAATTTGAATAATAATGATGGCATTCTTTGAAAAGTGGATGCAGCAAATTGCTCATTTTTAATCCTTTTAGACCTCAGCGCCGCCTTTGACACCGTTGATCATCCAATTTAAAATTGAACGCCGTAAGCACCGGGAGTTATTACCTGCCCTGCGCTTGACTGATTCATCGCCTTCCACTCAAACAGAAACTTTTATTTCACCAGTGGGATCTCATCTTTCTCTTGACCAAACATCAATGTGGAGTTCCTCAGGGCGCAATTTCGGAGCCAACCGATTTTACACACAGCTCCCCCTGGGCCACATCGCTTGTAAACACAATGCTTAATTTTGGGGCGATGATTTGGAGCTATACTTTCTCTTAAATCCAAATGTATCATTAGCATCCATTAACAGCCTTGTTACACTAAGTCAACTGCCCTTTGTGGATCCCCTGACTGTTCCTCTGGCGCCAATACGAGGTTCACTTTTATGGTTGTGAGTGAAATGTTGGGATAACAACTGGGTGGCTTGCCATGAACTTTATGACAGACATTCATGCCCCCCTGAGGATGAATTGTAAAAATGTAAGTGATCCCCTGACTTTTCACCATCATCGAGTAAAAAATGGCGTTTGATTGATTTGTTTATGACCAAATATCATATATGACATTCTCATTAGCCTCAGTTGTTCTTTGTATTAATGCTGAAGGGATAGAAACGACCTCCGACACAGAGAAGTTCAAGTCAGAATTTGGTAACACAGACTTTGAATGATCTACATCTGACTTGCATCTTAAATGTTAGCATGCTAACACGCAACATTTTGGTTTCCCCACTGAGAATTAATAAAGTTTTCTAATCTAATCTAAATGAAGACAGTTCACATGGTTGCAAGCGTTATACCTGCTAAACATCAGCATGTTAGCGTTGTCATCGTGAGCATGTTAGCATGATGTTGTAATCATTTAGCACAAAGCACCACTGTGCCTCAGTTACATCCTGACAGAGCTGCTGATATGACCGCAGACTAATTTTGAAACAACAAATTCAAAATAGTTCAGATTTGTATCTTACCAGAAAAACCCTTTAGTCGCTGATCACACCCAAACTTGCTTTGTAAAATGAATGCAGTGTCCTCAAGTCTGTGCTATCAGCCCCCCAAAAAACTGACGTCTGCTGTGACTAAATTTAGGATCAACCAAGGTCTTGGATTCAAAATGATTAGAAATCTTCTATGTCGGCCTTTAAAACCTGGAAATGGATCTTTTCAAAAAGCTCTCCAAAGTGGACCAACAGAAAAACAGAGTCTGTATTGCATTAATATATTATTATTGTATTGTCAACGGGGGAAAGCTTTCTTTGCATGTTATCTGGTGAATGTAACTTTTAGAAAATAACGTATTCAGGGTTAACTCTTTTGTTAAACAAACTCAAACAAGAAACGTTTTACTGAAAAGATCAGTTCATTTCATTTCGTATTCTCGTCAAGAAGGATGTTTTTGATCGTTATTTTCAGCAGCGGCGTTTTTTTCCAATAACATTAAATATGAATATTTTCCTCATTTAGAAAGACAATGCAGAACTGGCTATGAGGATGTTTGACAGACGTTACGCGTAAAGGGAGCCTCACATATACTGTCAGTGTTTAAACAGGGTGGTTTGCTTGTCAGTAATTGGCAAAAATTAATGAATGATAAATTAATTTTACGCACCAATAGTTCCATTGTCTTTTACCAAATAAAAAAAAACTCACTTATCAGCTAATGTCAAAAGATATAAGATAATTAAAACAAATCAGGAGAATATTTATGAATATTTAGAGACGTAACAACCATCATATAACCTGAAGGTTTACTTCTATATAAGGTAACTCCATCCAGCGTGTGTGTGCTCCACTCTGGATCTCCACTTTTAGAGTTCATTATAATATTTCACAGTCACATTCTGCTCTGAGCAACAAATTAACAGCTGGGTGGGTCTATACCGACTGCATATTCACCAGCCGTTCGGGTCCAATCACAACTGTGGCTGCGTTCATTCACGTCCAGATTAGGAGGAGAAATTACAAAACAGAACGCACCGGACCTTTAACGACAAATAATCATCATGGAAATGGGATTTACTTTCTAATTGTACAGCTGTGTGCTGAATCATTTATTCAAATTGATTTTCTCATTTTCTACCTGTTGTGGGACGCACTGTGCATCTTAATGTTTTTTTTTTTTATTACAATCCATTACAAAACCTGAATATGAAAAACGTTACCGGGCACTTTTCATGACATCCACTGATGAGGCTATTATCACACAGGGAGGAGACAGATAAAGAGCAGCAGATGAGTTGAAGAAGGATTAACAAGACAATAATTAGACATTGGATTGTGTCCAAAAAGAGGGTTGCAGCGACTGTTAATATGAGAAACATTGCCTGCACGTTCGAGGCATTATTATTTTGATCGCTGATTATCACGGAGCGGCGTTGGCGGTGCACAGAGGGTGTGAGCGTACAAGTGTGAGATGATCCCTGAGAGGCCAGCAGACCGAGTCGGTGACCTAATTATGATGAATCAGAGCTGCGAAAAGCTGTCTCGCCACCAGCCGTTTCTAAGTGCTTTTACACTCCACACAGCAACAGCGTGAGCAGCCTCAGCAGAGCAGCACGACACAACGGAGATGCTCCGAGCTCCACAGAGGCAGGAGGTATGTTGCTCAACGTGTTCTTGTCGTATGAGCTGGAAATAAAAAGGCAGACGGGTTATTATGTGTGGCTTTTTTTGAAAAGGACTACTTTGACATGTTGGGGAAGCTGCTCCTTGTCGAGCGTTGGATGAGAAGAATGCTGCCACTCTCAGACGGAGAGTGATGTCACTTTTCTCATGACTTAAAGGGATAGTTTGGCTCTTTTGAAGTGGGGTTGTATGAGGTTCTTATCCATAGGCAGTATTACCAAAGGAGATGACAGTTGACACGCCCCCAGTTTGGAGAAGCAGGCCAGTACAGTAAAGTAATGTACTTCTGTGGACGGGGACGTCAGTAAAATTTATTTTAGCCACCTGAAACAAAGGTCAACCAAAAATATATAGATATCCATTGAAGTTTATGCTTTATCAATAATTATTTTCGTTTACTTTGGCATGAGACAGTCGTTCCAAGGGGCAACCGTTTATTTACCAGGAATGTTTAGACAAGTGAGGAATTTTTCTTGCCGGAAGGTGCATAACATTAGACATTAGACGAGACAATCAACAATCAACGACTACAACAGTGCAATAGATATTAAATTAAGTATAAGATAAGAGAGAAATTGCTGATCTACCCCTGCCTTGATCAGTTAGTGTGTTTGTGTTATTGTGTGACTTTGGTGAGTCCGAAGTCACACTATAAGCAACACAAATTACATGTGTTTTTCTCCAATGTACTCTGGTAGCTTTGGCGAGAGCATAGATAATGGTGTTTCTCCAAACTGGAGACGTGTCCACCGCCGTCTCCTGCAGGTAACACACCGACTATGAATAAGTACCTCATACAACCCCACTTCAAAAGACCCGAACTATTCCTTTAACATCTAATGCCGCACTACTCTCCTTTACGGGAGAAAAAAAAACCCTAACTGGATCTAAATTGTGTGAGCTTGTCATTGAAATATGCGTATCCCTGCTGAGTCCCAGGTAGCGACATCAAAGAGCAGCTGTTCGGGGACACACACATACTGCGTGACCTCTCTTAACTTATGGGTAAATAGTGAAACAGAATACTCTGTGGGTTTGAGAAAGGCTCGTCCTGTAGTTCGGCATGACATTGGGCCTCCGAGTGGTATTAGGTGCTCTCCACAACACATTTAAGTCCTGAATATGTTGCTTTGAGGGATTTGGGGGATTTCTTAGATGGATGTGTTCGGCTAAAACCATGACGCGGTATGAAATCAGACGACAATATCCACCGAGACACATTCTGCAAAGAGCCAGTGGCAGCTTGGGCATCTTTAGAGAGGTTTTTTCCCCCCCCTTTCTGTCTCGTGGTTATCTGATCATCAGCCGAGGGAAAAGGTGAGTATGGAGAGCAAACAAAAGGTGCTTGAATAAACTAGCTCCCGGCCACATTATTCAGACTCTGGGTATTGTACTCGGCTGACAAGCCTCAACAGGACGGGCACCTCCAGAGAAGCTTCTCCGGGGATTGGTAGGACTTCTTTGCTTGACTCAGCGGATTAAAAAGAAAACAAGTTTTGTGGGTAATCTGCGTCTCTGCTGCTGCATGATGCATATAAATAACACATCACAAGTGTTGCACTACATGAAATGTCACAGCTAGAAAAATAGAAACACCTGCAAGATGTTATGCAATACAGCAGCTGCCCTGCAGGAAATACTACCACATATTTAGTTCAGACCACATCAGTTGATCTGTGTTTTGACGCAGTTCTTTGGTACTTTTAGCGGCCGTACTTTATGCTGTTTTACGGGTTTCCAATATTGTGTCCACGAATTAATACAACAGCAACGCAAACTACAGCTCAAAGTTGAACGAGTTGAATCAACATCCTTGACACCATGTGAGCAGCAATCAACAATTCATTTAAGAGTAGCAATCATTACAGAAATGTTGGCTTGGAATACATTACAATATAGCATACAGGCATTTGCATTTTTTCTTCTTCTCATTACTCATTGTATTCTGTATTTAACATAATATAATATACTAATTGAAAAATGTGAAAGGGAACTTTTATGTTAAAATGGCCTATTATAACAAAATGTAATCTGTTCTTTAAATCAGTGGTTTCCAATCAAAGTGGCTTGTGTACTTTTAAAGCAAAGCTTTGTTTTCTTGGGACCCCTCGTCACGCGTTGCATAAGTCAGCAGGTTGTTATTCATATTAACCTGGTGAATCTGAATACGAGCCTGAAAAGTAAAATCATGCAGTAATTCACCCGTCAAAGCCAGTCAGTCAGTCAGTGACACGTAGCCACGCCCTAAAGCATAGCCTGCTTTATCGTCTAATTTACTATAAACGGAACCATCATTTATTAAATGAACTTCATGCTGTATTGAAGAAGACTTGAAACTAGAGATTGAGACCATAAACTCATGTTTACAATGTTGACTGACACTCTTACAATCTTCTATACAACCTGACTCTGAATTTCAGCAACCACAGGAAGCGCCTCCTGCAGGCCTTTAGAAAGAATGCAAGTGTAAGTCTCTTCGCGTTAGCTGCCTGTTCCCAAAAGATGAACCCATTAATTTAGGACCGCTATGTGAGCACCTTGCGTCATTTTTTTTGTGACTATATTAATAGTTACTAAAGGATGGACCCCTGATTGTGTTGACCCCTTCACCTCTTCTCTTGTCAAAACTTCCATTATGTACATGTCCCACTAAATGATGATCGTGATCTTTCAGTACTTTATGTTATCAGTTTGATGAGCCAAGAAGGCTTTGAAGAGTCTGTACCGGGGCCAAAGTTACAAGAAGTTTATTACGTAATGAATCAATTTGTAAATGGGAATGTATTTATAGTGGTTTTTAATCTAAAGAATGCAGTGTGTGAAGTGTCTTAATTACCTGAGAAAGGTTTTATGAGCTACTTTCACTTAAACAGATTATCATTTTGTGCAAGATCTGAAAAACTAACTGTAGTCATGGTGTGATAGTTTTAATGCTCTCTCACAAAATAAGGAATCCATTCTGGCGGCACATTTCGATACGATATGCCCAATGAAATACCATCTGCATACGGAACTAAAATGGCTGAACGTCATCGGTCATAAAAAAAAAAAAAAGAAAAGAAAAAAGTTTTAGTATGTTTTTTTGGCTCAAATTGTATTTTTCTGTTATGACTGGAACAGAATAGATACAGAAATGTTTACAACAGTATCCAACAAAAGTGTCCGCAGTGAAGTGAAAACTCCTCTGGGACTGCTGGATCGTATTTATGTTGAACAGAACTTATTGCTATTTTCCTGTTTTTCAAGAGGAGTCGGAAATATTTCAGCACTCTAGGATTTCAAACATAACCCACCAGGCAGCTGAATACTTGTACGGAGTGATATTTTGCAATTATGAGTCTTATAAACACTGCATCAATATTACAATCCCCCCTCCGAGAAACAGATTGTTTGTCTTTCCAAGCTAGTAGTCACAGTCTTCCCTGCCATAAATATCCTCTTGTCAATGGTGCATTCCTCTGCCTTCACCACAGCCTTTGAGTATTTTCGGAGATTGTCTGGTCTGCACCGATGCTTTCATTCCAGTGGACTGATCACAGGAGACCTGATCCAGCTGTGTCATGAGCCGCAGAGAAAACCACGGCTGATAAGAGACCAACAAGACACTCGGTGATGTGGGATGAGGCGTGACTTTAAGGCAACGAGCAACATTTGGATTGGATTAGGAAACCAAGCTCGTGATATATTAACACTAATGTAGGCCTCTGTGATTGCAGTGACACTCCAAAAAAATAAAAACTGGCTTGAGATCAGAGATGATAGCGTCAATATGAGACATGCCACCGAGCACGGCAATGGATATGAAGCGAGGGCCTGCGGGGGGAAAGACACGTCATCGTCCCACAACAGCAGTGTTAGTTGCCACAGACAGCTGGAATGTTCCACTGGGATGACAGAGGGTGTGTCCGATCGCACAGCAACATCCCCCCACCTCTCTCAACACCACCCTTCCCCATCAACATGCCTCCTGGTTGAACCCCCCCCCCCCCCCCTCCAGCTCTAATCCCCTCGGTCCGCGCTAACCGGTCACTCGAGACAAATGGCGAGGCTCTTGCCTGGCAGTGAAGACGCAGCAGGTGCTGTGCTGTCAAAAGCCACTTCACACCTCCTCTCTCTCTCTGTCTCTCTCTCTCACACCACCACTATGCCCCCCCCCCCCCCCCACCGAGCCCCGGCCACCCTCTCTGTGGGAGGCGAGATGGACTCTCCAGGGTGTGCTTTGTTATCAGCATGCTCCAGCTTTGAAGTGAGCAGGGCCAGAATCTGGACTGTGTTTACTTGAAGGCATCCCCCTTGTTGTGCGTGTCAGTCCGGAGGTAATTACGGCCCAGCAAGTAGCCCTGACCGACCGTGATGACACAGTGGGGTAGGTGTGGAGAGCAAGGCCCGGAGTACATCAGCGTCTTGGCCCTGCTCTTACTCACGAGGATGTAGAGTAGACAAGGGAGCTCCCGAGAGGGCTTTGCTTGCACGGGCATGATTTGTTAAGAGAGGCGACGACCATAGCCAATAATGTCCTATAATTGCGTTGTTATCATGAAGTACAGGCCTGTTGTGCTTCTTTCTCAGCGGGGCGTCACATCAAAGACTTTGTTCAGCAAAGCAATACATTTGGAAGGACAATTTCTGTTGCATAATTCAAAGGGACTGTACGCCGAAGATGTTATTTTTGCCATATTAATCTATGGTAATGAATTTTCTAGTCATCCCGGTTCGAGAGTTTGAGGTGAAGTTCGCAAATGCCATTAGTTCTTTAAGATGTGACTTAAAGAATTAGTTTCGGGACATAAGCTTATTTTCGTTCTTGCCGAAAGTTAAATGAGAAGAGAACGAAATTGCATTGTTTGTATTATAAATATAAAGACACAGCTGGTTAGCTTAGCTTAGCATAAAGACTGGAAACAGAAGGAAACAGCTAGCCTGACTCAGTAACATTGTCTACCATCATCTCAAAAACGTTCTAGTTAATACGTCATATATCGTTTGTTTTGCAAAGACTTATTGGGCGCAACATGACGAACCCAAAGTTGTAATTCTACAAATTTGGCTACAATGTAAAGTGTTCTTCTCGGGGGTTTGGTGCCGTCACAATAACAACAATAACAATCAAATATCAGATGACAGTTAAATGTCTGTTATAATCTCATTAATGGGGCTATTTCTTAGAGGAAACCAACAACGTCTGCTTCTACGTTCAGACTTTCCATTTAGCCCCAAACCTAGATGTAAAATATGTAAATCCTTTTTTTTTATTATACAGAAATACATCCTTTCCTCTCTTTTTTTTATGGCAAAAGGATTTCCCAAAGTATCTGTGCACTGAAGTTTTTGACATTACTGGATTACGAGTCAAAAGTATATTTTCAGCTGCGGATTAAAAGTCATGTTGTGCTCTAGTGAGTGTTTACGGCAGCAGAACAGTGTACGTGGGATTCAAAATAAACTGCAGTGCTCATGCTCATCATAATGAGGAAACATGTCTCATGACTGTGTTTTAATACTGTTTGCAGGTCGATGGCATGGAGGAATAATCTACAATATCAAGCTTTTACTACTTATCATGATCAATTCATTGTTGGTTTTGGTCTTTTCATGGCATGTGTTGACATATAATTACCACGTATACAGTGTAGTTTTATAATATGTCTATAATATTTGGATAGAGCCATGTAACACTGATTTCCAGTTGTCCATGAGAAATGTAAATGTGTTGATGGTTTTGCTCAGCCGTACTTTTAATAAAGGACCCACAAATAGACAATCTAATCTGCGTCATAACAAAAGAAAAACTGGTGATAAATTACAGAAGTTTACTGGTGAGAGTTGGATAATGAGGTTCCCCCTCCCTTCAGCCTGCTCAGTAGCCAAAACAGGATTTCTGCAGCTCTTCGAAAACCTATTAACTGCAGAAGCCTTCAAACTATATGAAAAAAAAAAAGGAAACCAATGTGTATATTTACAAGGTCCAAATGTCAAAACTCATGTCATTGGTTTTGTCACAGATCATGTTGTACAATCTTGTTTCCCCGGCTCCAAACACACTGATGATGTCAGTGTTAGCACAAAGTCAAAGGTCAGATTCCACATTATGCCGCTGAATCTTTTTAGAGAGACGGCCTTGCGGATAGATGGACTTTGTAATGTGGAACTAAATAGCCGCTGGAGAACAGTGCATCGCAAAAGGCCAGATATTCCCACTGCGGGCTTGCTGCAGTTGTCAGAGAGGATGCTTAAGCTCTCCGTCAAGTAATAAAGTATAAAGAGTACTTCTTTTTAAAGTATAAAAAGAAGTCTTGCATCATGCGTGAGATCCAGCGAGGTGTATTTTATAACCGTGTGCATCACTTGAGCGTATTACAGAGTGACATGTATGAAATCCTGTGATCTTTGCGCCGACTGAAGAAGACTCATTATTTCACAGAGGCACATCTAAAAGCAAATCTAATCTAATCTTGGATATTTATCTTGTCACTCTCTCTTTTTAACTTGCCACAATTAATTTGATCCAGATTTAATAGCTGTTCTCACTTTGAACGGCACTGGAGCTAATTTGAAAAAATGTAAATCAATTCTCTTGAAATGATTTAAAGCTTCTTTTTTTTTAAACAAACAAGAGCATGGCTTCCCACATAGACCAAGGTGACGAACCACATATGGCAGAGAGTTAATGTGACAGGGAAAGCTTTTTCAAAGCAAGTACACACACACAGATTAGGGAGGATCTACAAAGCCTATTGCAATCTGATAAGATTTCTGGTGTTTTCATTGGTGGGTGTCTCTGCTTTTATCTTCTATAACCGCCCAGCTTCTCTTATCATGTGCAGCACAGTTTGGAATTCCAGCCTCGGATAATTGTCTCGTAATCTTTGGTTACCAGAGCAAAGAGTTAAACTAATGTGGACTGTTAAAATGTTAACAAACTATGGCTCCAAACTGGAAGTGAGGTTACCAGCAAGTTAACGGGTCTTTCTAGTGGAACACCCTTCAAGATCGGGGAGGAAACACTGGATTAATGAGGAAGACCACTTCAAATGTACCCAGCCGAGATTTCCATCCCAGTGTTGCCAACTCTTTCCCCAATGAAAGCAGCTAGCAACCACCGGCTCCGAAAGTTTCAAATCGAGGAAAAAAACGGACGTCGCTGACAGCCCCTAAAGCTCAATAATTAACACGTTAATTCTCCTTGACAATCGGTTGAATCCTCGCGTAGAAAGAAGTGTAGGGACGACATGTTGTGGTTTTTACAGGAGACGTGTTAATTGCTGAGCTTTTGAGTTGCTGGTATGCGGATTCTGCTGGTGACAAGCTAGCTGCCCCCACCACCACCACCGGTCTTTTCCCGTCTTTATGCTAAGCTAAAAACACATCCGATACGTTTGCAGTCCAGATGGGGGGGGGGGGGCAATGGGATTTGCATTCATTCCATCAAGCATTACAGCAGTGGCCGTTGTTGGTGGAGGTCTGTTTGCACTCTACCGAGTAAACTTTTTCTATTTTTATTCGACTGTCATCCCCTGTATCTGCCCCTGGCTGTGTGTATAGTTATGTTTTCATTTGATAAGAAAAACCAATTAAGAACTAGTTTTCAGAACTACCATCATTAATTCAGTTTGGACCGATTTTTAATGACGCGCTTCTGTAGAAATTTATTCTAAAGGTTTGTCGGATTCATCTGCAAAATAAATGAAGCCTGGAGGAATACAACTTGAGGGTGAGGTAAAGCTCCTCTGCCTCCATGCCAAGAGAAAGCAGAGGCAATGGTTGACCTTGTCCTTCTTTGCTGTTGGTCTGTGGGTTTGGGCCAGGGACAGGAACTCCCTGTACAGACACTGTGTCTGCGATTGCTGAAACTACTCCACAGTAGAACGCTTTGTTCACTGCCACCAAGGAAAACCTAGACAACAAAAACACACACTTTCTGGAAAAAATGAACACTTGAGAAGGGTCGTTTTCTCCTCAAAACGTCTTGCTTGGGTTTCAGCGGTAAATGATATTCCCTTCAGAGGGGGGGAAATCATGCAGCCTTACAGAAATGCCCCGAGATAATACAAGACCTGTTGTTATCAAACCATTAATCTACATTTACAAGTAGCAAAAGGATTATGATGTCTCGTGGAGAAAAATAGAGCTCGTAATCACATTGTGATCCAAGAGTTAAGTTGTTAAACTGCGTGCGTGTTAAAACAATAACATGAAAATGCTATTTTTACACGGAAATCAGATAGATAATTTAATTTAGCAGCTTATACATAAACATAAGTATGCATTTATTCAATTCTGGTGTCGAAAGGCTCAACAACTCTTGTTGGTGTTTTGCAACAACATGCAAATGCAAGATTAATGCTACAGCAACGTTGGTCCCGAAAGCCGAAAGAGCTGCTTGGCGTCTGACATTTTTCATTCACGACCAATCCAGCTGACCAAATATCGCTGGCAAATAGTATCACCTCAATCACGGTGGCCCCAAAACTGATAGGTTATCCAATTATGTGCGTTGATGCATTTCCTGTGATGCTGGAACATTGCTTGTGACCTTTTTCTTGATAGAAATGAAAATTCACTCCCTCAGGCTGAACAAACTCTCACAGCACTCCGCCCTTGGAGTGAGTCATGCTGGGATAGTCAAACAAGCCTCCACCATGATGAATCTCCACAGACATTACTTTGCTCGCGGAGAGGATCTGTGTTTAGAAATCAGCCACCGTTTCCATGTGTCACACGGCCTCTCTTTCGCTCTCCGTGTCGGCACGTCTGCTTTTTAAGAGATTTGTTCGACGAGGGGCGGAAAAGTCCTCAGCCGACTCTTTGCTCGGCGTCTCAAAGCAGGTTGTTTCTTCCTGCAGCAAGCTGCCACGCGCCTACTGCACCTGATTGTCTCATCGACACATTCCAGGTGAGAGGGCCCGACATGCCGGGACAGAGCGCCCAGACAGTGATACACTTGTTCAGCAGCCGCAGGTGTAGCTGCCCTCTTTTTTCCGGCGCGCTCTCTCTCTCTCCCAGAGGTATTAGGCATCGCGGAGAAGCAAGAGTAATCTGAAGGCGAGGCGGGGAAGAAGGGAAACAAAAAAAAAATCAATGACAAATGACTTGGCTTTTTTTTTTTCATGAAGCACAGGAAGAAAAGAACAGTCATTTGTATGTGTGCTCATCTTATTGACCTAAATTCCCTCCCATCATTGAAAGTAGACTCGAGAGGTAAAAATACAATGAAGTAAGACACTGCCAACACCTGACTCAAGTCATTATAAAAAGGGATTTGTTCTTTTCAATATCTACATTGATTCAGCTTCAGTCCCTCAACTGGGCCAAACATTGTAAGTGTACTCAGTCTGCAGTGGTCTGACAGTAGAGTGTAAGGACGGGCGTAGACAGGTGTTGGACAGGAACAGGAACACCTTGTGATATGTATTTTAATGCCACAAAATGTCCATATTCCTCATGTGTGTTTTTACTCTGAATTCAGTATCGAATCACTGTAATAAGCCTCTGCAATTATTTAATTCGGCCTAAATGTAATGATGTGTTGGTGATTTGTGGAGCTGATGCTGCTACTGTCGTTGGAAAAGAGTTGGCAACACTGGGCTGAGATTTTAGGTTTGATAATTATTAGTTTCTAAGATTTCCAACTTTAGTTTCAATAATGCAACCAACAGTCTTATTTAAGACTCTTTTTTTTTTTTCTGTGGGATTTCTTTTAAATCCCTGACAAAATATGCCTAACTGGAGAAATCGAAATGAATAAAGAGTCCATTGTGTCTTTTTTTTTTTCCAGGCTTATGAGACAATGTTAGTCATCTTAAAACTTGAAAACAAATGAAAGCCATCCAACCAGCCCCGGAAAATATGGACTTATTCTGTACACATGACATCTATTGGACTTCTGGCCATCCTGGGAGAGGGATTCCTCTGTTGATCTCCCTGAGGTTTCTTCTTTTTGCATCTGTTAAAGAGTTTTTCCTTTGCCAATGCAAGGGTCCAAGGACAGAGGACACATAGATATATAGATATATAGTTTATTGTACAATGGATTCATCTGCATTGTATTGTCTGATCCAGAAAAAGTGTACGTCCTTTTTATTTTGTCCACTACTAGTGAGAATACACTTAAAGCAGTTCCTCAATATGAATTGAATTGCCCCCTCCAGCAACATAATGTTTCGCCCTCACAACTCCCCTTCATTCATTCAGACACCCACTAATGCGTTCTCCTTCTCAATGTATTCCTGGGTGGGTCTGTTCGACTGCCACTGAGGGGCGATCAGCCATTCAGGAGCGCGAGGATTACAGGAAACTGAAGCATTTTGATGATGTAATTGGCAGCAGATGCGGAGCATGATGGAGATAAGAGAGAAGGAATTCAAAATAATATCTGTTTGGGCATGCATCAGGGGGGGTTATCATGAGCACAGAGAACTTGTGTTTTGACTTTTGTCTCAATGATTCCCCGAGTCAAGTGCTTTCGTTTTTACAGGGGTCTAAACTATGGAAATCTGACATTTCAATGCAAACAACGGTGGTGATTCTGTGAAGGATTACTGTAGCATCTCTGAAAGAAGCCTTAAATAAAACATAGCTATCCCCACCTGATCAGAGAGCACACAGGGCCCAAACACAAGACAAATTGAATATGCTAATATGCAAGGCACATTGTGAACAGCATGTAAACAGCATTATCAGCGCTACTTATTCTGTGTGCCACTAGGAGGAGGATTTCAAGCTTCTTAATGCTGGAAACAATCCGATGTTACTCCGGGATAAAAGTTATTGAAAGTCACGGCAAAGAAAGCAAGCAAGGGAGGTCAAGTAGGTAACGTTTTCTTGCCTTCCTTGTGGTCTGACAATAAGACGGTGAGAACAACAAGGCAGGGCTTGGTAAGAGGATGCAGGGTGGGGGGGATGCAGGCTGGGACCTGCTTCAGCATTAAGTTATGCCTTTGTGAGGCAGAAGCACTTGCCTGTGGCAGGTGCAGGTAGCAGACGTGACGCTGCCGAGGTGTTTCTATTGAGAAGTACCCAACCTGCCGAGTTGTCAGGACAAGTCGGAGGACTCAGTCACCACCCTGCGCTGAAAGGCTCCCCAGAATCCGCATACTATGACTTGCACTTCTAAAGACGGGATGGAGGAACTGGAAAATCCCAGGGCACCAACATAAAATTATAGGATTGTTGTGATGCTTGTCATGGAGGCTAATGTGGAAGATAATACATCATAACAGCAATTACAATCCCAGGGATCTCTTTTATGTTCCGTCCTAAAAAAAGAAGCACCGAAGGTATTTAAAATAAAGTCACATATATTTGATAGAGTGCTCAGCGGTTATATTTAAACTGGAAAGGTTTTATTTTTTTCATGGAAGTGGACTAATCCTAAAGCTAGCGTATTAAAGGGTATAAAATAACTGGGGCACTTGTGAAGCTTTACATCAGAGGACTCTCCTTTTCCACTGAACACTTCCTCAGAAATGTGGCTGTATTTCACAATACTAATAATAATAATATCATCCTTTCTGTTCATTAAGCCCCTAACTGCATTCAGCCGTCTGCCCCAGTGTGCAAGGATGAAATGTTTACACCACAGAGGCACCTGTAGCTGCCTACAGCACAGCAAATCACCAACAAACGTAAGCTTGCAAGTCTGGCCATTCCACGGGATTCCTGACATCACAGTGCAACAGCAATCATCTGCACAGAAGGGTCCGAGTGATGGGAAATGAAAAGGTTCAGTGTAAAAAATGCAAAGAAGAGTCTTCCGAAGGAGACGTGACTCACCGTGTGCCACACTCGCTCACAACATCTTCTTATTGTAGGAGTGGCGATGAAAGGCCCAGAGCAATAATTTTTCAGCTTCAAAGATTCCATGCAAACCTATTTCTGAAATAGTGCAGAGAGAGAGATAGAGATAGAGAGAGAGCGCGTCTTCGTTATGGTGGTGTTTAACAAGAACTTGTCGATCCAGAGCCTGTTGCAGCCTGTGTTGGGAAAAAAAAAACCTGAGTGAGATGATATGAAAGATCTTTAGCCCTCATGCTGGTTTGGAAAATCAAAAATCACATCAATGCCCACCAACTTGGAGTCACAGGAATTTAAATACACCTCCTTAAGCCTCTTTAAGCCCTCTAAGCCTGGAGCATTTTATCAGCAGGTAATTTCAGTGTGGACCTACACTACATGCTGCTTAACGCAATTGAGTTATGCTCACCAGCTAGTGGTGAAAATGTGATGATATGAATCTCAAAACACTATGTTTAGCCGCAATTAGGTCCGCAGACACCTGAAGGAGTGGAGGAGTGGAGGATTTTTAACAATGGGGGCAGAGGAAGCAAGATGATCTGCCCTCCCTCCTCTGTTTGCTTTGCCTGAATGAATAGCAGCTCCACCAGCATGGCAGTGTCAGAATAGATTAGCACCACGGTCCATCTCCCTGGCTTCAGAAAATACAATCCTCTTAAAAGCAGGGGATGTCACTCAATCTCCTGAGACATGTACTTGCATGGAGCTCTACTGGGAAATATAACTGAACAAATAGAGGAAGTTAAACCGAAAGTGAGCTGCCAAAAAATAAAAAGGTATTTGCCAAGGTGCATAGATCTGCACACCAATGTTCCCGTCAGACAGCAATTTGCAGCTATTAACGTTTTGAATGCATTTAAAGAATGATACATTATCGAGCTGCAGACAGGAATTATCTTATACATATAAAGGTATACTTCTTTTACACACTAGACTTGAAGAGGACAGGTTCAAGTGGCTCTTTTCTTAAAAGTATCTTCGCATTGCCTTCAGCTATCTGTTATTCTATGATCACAGCCCTCGGCTGAGAGAAAAAGACGGCTTTTCAAAACCCATTCAGAGTTTTCAATCCCTGTAACAAAGAAAACAACAGGAAGTTCCTCTGAAGAGCCCAAAGGCAAGAGGTTAAGAGTTCATTGCTCACAAAATCTCTAAAGTACTCTCCTTGCAAAACAAAAAGTATTTATTTATTCAAACGGAGAAACATATTGTGAAAGGACTTTACAAAAAGACGATGAGGGCACACAGCTGGATAGCACAATTTGACTTAATGTAAATATTGTATATGGCATATTTATAAGTATATAGGCCTATATCTGAATATATGTGAATTTATGAATAGTTATATATTTACATAAATAATACCTATTGCATAACATAGAGGGATCCATATTGTCATTTCTGTGGTAAATTGATTGTGTTATAGCTTTTGTTTTCTGCTGTTTTGTATGTATTTTTTCATTTAGTTTTGTGTTTTTATATAAAAGCCCATCTCGGGGATGAGAATTGCAAGCTAATCTATAAATGTATAGATAATTGTGGTATGTGGCACTAGTCATGTTACATACCTATCCATACAAATATAAAACAGATAATAGATCAATTCATATCTGTATCCTGATCTCATTTCCTGTCTGATTCTATAGTGTACTCTTGGCACTCATATGTATAAACAGATGGAAATATACATAATATTTATGGCAAAACAGAAACAAACAAATTCCCCAGCACATCTAAAGGTGGCTTAATTATTTGAGTGGCATATTGTCGCCGTTACGCCGCTGCTCAAGAAGTAACAGGTATTGACTCAGCCAATCGATGACCACCAGCTCGACTAAATAGCTTAAATTGACTGATAAAACGGGGTAATTAGCGGTGAGTTGATTAGCACCAATCACGATGAACCAAATAAATAACTATCCAAGTTTTGGAACATCTAGAGAGTGTAATATTAAAAGGCACAACCAAAAAAAATGGCAATAAATTAAGATTGCCCATGCGTTATATGTTGGTCATGGAGTAGGGATAGCCACAACAGCTAGCATTAGCATCACATTTAGCATTGGATTAGTAATTTGTAGGTAACATTAGCCAGTTTTTGGAGTGGAGTGGACACAGGCTCTATTTAGGAGGGAAGTTATTGGGCCTCATTGAAGAAATGTGTGTTAGATTACAGCCAATAGATGTGTAGTTAGTTTCGCCCAATAACTGGAATCAGCTAGCATGGCTCCGTACAAAGGTATTTCAAATACATTCGACAATAATGGAACATGGCATCGCTGAAGGTTTGCACCGGACTCAGAAAGTTGTTGAAAAACGGCCTTGAAATGATGTGTTATGCTTTTTAAAATAGCTATTTCCACCTGCTTCAACTCTTTGAGCTAAAGCCAATAAAACCGCTGCAAGTAAACAAACAAATGTTTATGTATAACATGTTCATTAGTGACCTTTAACTGGCGGCTGACTGCAGCTTCACATTTAGCAGCTATGAGAGAGGCATCAATCTTCTCAACAAGACCTCGATAAAAAGCGCCCCTCAAATATTGAACTATTTCTTTAAAGCATCAATAAACCTTGGAGAATATCCAGTCTCTTTTCTTCGCAGGTGAAGTGGATTTTCCGTTTCCACCCTTCAATAAAACCGGACAACCGCAACACACAGTCCTTGTTTGGGAAATCAATCCCACCCTTGTCCTTAAGCTATGATCTCTAAACACTAGCTCTGAAAGTATTTACTAAAACAGTGGTGGCACCTAGCTGCATGTTTTAACTTGTAATCTGTGCTCAGATTCACAGCTCGCAGCCCAGGAATGTGGAGCTTTTCTACTTGCTTGGGGTGATGCTGTCGCTCCCACTGTCAGTCTATCATTATGCCAGAGGTGATACAAACACACACGTATACATGCACGCACATGCACATATACGTAAACATGTGTACAGAAACACTGCAAGGTATTGCATTGGTTTCAGGATTTGCAACCAATGCAAGATTCAGCCCCAACACTACATGATAGGATGAACGGAGAAAATACACATTTTAAAAGGCCTGGAAAGTGTTTTGAGCTGAAATAAATTATGGATGAGCATGGTTGTTGTGTCAACATTCATTCATACTTTCAGACCACACCAGAGTGTATTCATCTAAATGTTAGCAAACACAAAAATACTGCGCGCACACACACACACACAGAAGATGCATTAGGATGATGATCACACCTGTTCTCTGTATCTGAGCGGCTCCAATGATCAATGAGACTATGAGATGAAAAGGAGAGGGGAGAGGATTCTTGTTACGGCACAGAAAGTGATCCCAATCAGTTTGAAGAGTGAGACACGCTGCTCTGCGGAAAATGTAGACTTTTACATCCTCGTCTTGAATGACAGCTTATCTTTTTGGGATGTTCGGGGAAAGAAACATGGCCTTCTCTCCTGCTCCTGTGAAAACTTTGACCAAAAATAGCTTCATCCGTTTAGACAAAAAGGTGTGGACAGTGACCCAAAAAAATATATACATTGTGAGCATTTAAATGCACTTCTTTGGGGAATCTTCATAATGTGTGAGCGTGCGTTTGCACTGACGTGATCGTTCTGACAGACTGTGATGTCGCTGCAGGCATTAAGCTGACCGGCCAACACTGTGTCACCTTCCCCGGACAGGTAATCCACTTTACAGGTCACCGTCTTCCGGATATGTCAGAGGGCAATCTGTATTGTCTCTGCTCTCTGTGCACGGTCATCATGAGGTGAGAGAAGATAGCAGCAGATTGGATGACGTCACATTGATTCCCAGTCTTGAAGAAAACACACAGGAGGGCAAAACATGTGCAAGATGACTGTCTCGAAAGGAGACTGCATTCCCTCTCACGTGGACACCTTTAAAAATAGCTCAAGACGCACATGTTGAGACTTTTGTTTTGTTGTTTATTTATTTAATTGCAAACTGATGTTTGTATTTTATATCTTTGTCTACATTTGATGTCTTTTAATCACTTGTTTTGTCTATTTTGTGATATCTGTTTTTTGAAATGTGCGAAATTATACTGTGACTGTGGGGGTTTTCTCTCTATTTTAGTAGGGTACGTATATTTTCATCATACACCTGAAAAATACTGATTCAGGGTTGGTTGGTTTCTTAACCATTGTGTATATTAAGCTACAGCATCAACAGAACAGCTTTGAACTAACCTTAGCAAATAGTGTACATTAGCTAGTCGCATGTTGATAGATAGATAGATAGATATACAAAATAGAAAATACACAATACATCCAAAAAATAGAAGAGAATAAGAAAAATGCACAATATATACAAAAATAATGATAATATTAAATCAAACAGTGTAGCATGTGTGAGCCAGCAGTGCACATTAGCTAGTAGCGTACGTTAGCTAGTCATATGTTGTAGCATGTGTGAGCCAGCAGTGCACATTAGCCAGTAGCGTACGTTAGCTAGTCATATGTTGTAGCATGTGTGAGCCAGCAGTGCACATTAGCCAGTAGCGTACGTTAGCTAGTCATATGTTGTAGCATGTGTGAGCCAGCAGTGCACATTAGCCAGTAGCGTACGTTAGCTAGTCATATGTTGTAGCATGTGTGAGTTAGCAGTGCACATTAGCCAGTAGCGTAGCATTACTCTGAGCAAGAAAGGGGTGACCTCGGGCTCACTCGATACAGCATGCGCACCATGTAGGCTGAGTCCTTGGCAGCGGTCATCCAGCTGCTAAAGGCAATAAAAGCCTTCAAAAACAATCTGTAAAAAGAAGATTTATCAAAGGAAAACAGATTTTCTAAAGATGTTCACTGTTCCTTTAACCAAAAATGAAGTGTACCAGCATGTGTGCACTATTTCTATGTTTGATGACTCTATATTTGTAACATAAGTGTATTTGCATGTGCTATAAAATAAAACTGCAATACAGAAGTGCAATACAGAAGTGGCTCTCATTGGATTCCTGCATGCTGCAATAGGAAATTATGGATTTATCCCGTGGTTCACTCTGGCTGCAAAGATCTGCATAGATCACCACCTGCCACTCAAATCTAAAACACCTGCTTCCTCTGCAGCTTTCACCGCCAGCTGGCTCACTGCAGAAAAACCCTAAAATAGCCATAAAAAAATTCTAACTCAGCCCAGAACCATATCTTTCCCACATCTGAGTTTAGACATTTAATCCCGTAAACGTTCACAAGAATACTTCATAGCTCCTGTATATACCCCACTTTTCTAAGATTTATCTTCCTCTCTTTTAACCATGCTCTTTTTTTTTTTGCCCACTCTTCCAGCTGACCAGTGGTTTGCATGAGCTATGAGAGGAACTTTCCTGAACTCCCATCCAGCATAATCAAATAGAACATGTTCCCAATAATAATTCCCACTCCCTGCAACTACTCGGTAACCCTTTTCCCTCTTTCCTTTTCTTTAATTGAAACATTAATCAAACAGCCTTGCTAGTTTGACCGTGTAGCGCTCAATATTCCTAGGCAATGAAGAGGAGGACTGGGGATTTAGGTGGTGGACTGATGCTCATGCTTGGTGGGAACATACAGGAAGGAGGATCCACTCCACCTACAGGTTTCCACCAGACATAACAGAGCGCATCTCCAGCCGGCATAACTCTGCTCAGCATGCTCTGCCGAATCCTTTCGACTTGACTTGATAACAAGCGTATTGGGCTGCTCTCTCTCGTCCTGCTCATTCTGCCTCGCTGCTTTTCTCATTGTAATTCACTGCCGTTTTGCAACACTTTTGACCCGCTCTGTTGCATTCAATCCTGCCTGATGCCTGTGGTTCATTTGTCCACTTTTCACATCTTCACATGATATGCAGGCAGAGAGCGTTTGATTCTTATGCCCTTTTTTTTTTTTTTACCCTCGATCCAGACAGTATAGCTTTTAGTTTGATTAGTTTCTTTCATCTGTGGTGGAATTATTAAGTATCCAGATTTTAAGTAAAAGCAGCAATACCTCAATGTAAATATATATTCCATCACAGGGAAATGCATCCATGATTTTACTTCAGTAGAGGCTCTGACGTATTAATAGCTCAATACACTAAAGCATCACAAGTGCTAATTAGACAGCAGAGTGACCTTCACCAGAATCGAATACGACATCATTGGCAGCGGTATACATTTACTCTGGTACTGTATTTAAGAACACACTTTAGTATTTCCATTTAATGCCATGTTATACTTCTACTGCACTACATTCCAGACACTGTACATGTATTTGACAGCTAGTGTTACGAGTTGCTTTATACTAAAAATGGATTTCAAAATGATTAAAAAGTTCACATATTACGCTCATTTCCAAGGTTCAAACTTTTATTTTTGGTTTCCATGATAAACATGTTCAAATGATTTAATGTTAAAAGAAAACCTCTGTATTTTTCCCCATAATGTTGGTCTTGTTACACCTGTATTCGCTCTCTGAAGGGCTCAGTGCGTTTCAACAGAATTGTGTTGCTAGGCAACAACTCAGATCCATGTTTACTTCCTGTTCTGATGTCACTCTCAGACATGCAACCAGAAATAAACTGAGACAGAATTTTGATGTTAAAAACTGGGGATTATTTAATCAACTTTTACATTATCTGTACAGCACCTAGACCTGCTTTATTATAAATAAATAAAAAGACGAGAAAATCTCACTTACAATATGAGACATTTAGGATCAAGCACACTGATCGCTCGGGTTGTGGGATTTGTAGGAAATCACACAGCAAAATAAAAAATACATATATGATATGATATGATAGATATGTTGGAGCAGGTCAGTATAAAACTAATCTTACCTTCTCTCTGCTGTCGAGAATGAATTACATCCGTACAAAGTGATATTTTGTATATAAAATGCTCATCTTCTACGTAACCAGTAGAGCTGTCAGATATGTGTGTAGGAGTAAAGTTTATTTTTTGCTAGAATAAAGTCGGCTTGAGGTTTTAAGTAGCACTACATTTAAATAAAGAATATTACTATGAGTGCATTATTCGAGTAAACATTTCTAGTGACACGGTTTCCTAAAACCAGGATGAAAAATAATGCTCTGCATGCTGTGTTGCAAATAACTGTACTTTTCAGTTGAACTAGTATTTAATGGATGGATTGGAGGAATAAATCCTTTCAGTCTGTTCACAGTCAAAATCCTGGATGCTGCGCGTCAAACAAAGCTGCTGCAGCTTGTCCAATCCCAATGACGCAAACCCTCCGAGTGGAGGATTTCCAGCAGAACGTCAGACCTGCTTCAAAGTTGAACTGACTGGATGAATTTCAGCAATTGTTTACAGACTGGTGTCATTTAAGTCCAAGCCCTGTGGTGACGCATGGACTGTGTCTAACATTGCCTGTTAAAAGATTTGACAAAAAAGAAAATTAAAACGGACCAATGCCAGCATGAAACATCTTTGATCAGACAGTATGTGCAAAATTGCTGTAATGAGGCTCTTTTATCTCACTAAACGGTGGTAAAAAAATAAATAACTTAATGCAGGGCCTTTTTCCAAAACCACACAGTTTGAAGCAACAGAGATATTTAACATTTTAATGTTAGACCTGTTGGGGCACAGGTGTTTATCGTCGCCTAGAGCAAACCAAATAGCTCTCCAGACAGACCCGCAGGGCGTAGGAGTGTCACGGTGGTTGTTGCACCTGATGAAATAAGGGCCTGTTGCCACCAGCTGGAGCCGAGCAGCAGTGCATCATCACCTGCAGGGAAAAACCTCAACCCCAAATAGACAGGTGTGTTCATTCACTCTAATGAGCATGTGTTGTTTACACACACACACGCAGAGATATTTGGTTGGTCAGAGCGGCATGTTGATGAGAAGAAGAAGAAGAAAAAAGGTGAAATTAATGTGGGAATCTTATCTGAATTCTGCAGAGGTTGCTTATTGAAGACACATACGAACGTTTTAATTAAGAGCTATCGCTATTGTGTTAAGTGACTGTGTGACGCTGATGAGCGTGGCAGTATATATATACTGATGACATTTCACGTGGAAGCTGACAGATCTTTCCCCACGTTGCTGCATGTGGTGCACTAGTGCCACACGCAATGATTCACACGGTTGTTAGTGATGGTGAATCTCTGAAGGAGGAGGAGGATTAGTCAGAAAACAGTGGTGGAGGACGTATAATAGATATGTAATAATAAAAGGTCTTCGTTTACTTACACAGTGCATCAATCTCTCTATTGGCTGACGGAGCACATCCACAAAGTTGAAGAAAGGTCAACTCTGACAGCCAAACAGGAAACTGTTAAATGTGTCCGTCTTTTGGGTTTCATTATTAATGAAAAGGGGAAACTGAGCCGATATTCGTTCACCGTAAGTCCATTCACTCAGTTGTTTACTGTACTAATTAGACGGCGTCGCTGTTAGCCCGCTCTTGATTGACATCTTGCTCACCCTTATTTTGGTTTTGTTGTACCTTGTCCACCGTCTGACAGTTTATTTTGATTCCACACGTTCCTTCTTGTCAAAATCTGGTGCCTTCATAACCCGCGATATAACTCGACCGCAAACATTTGGGTCAGTAGCCTCGAGCTGCTTTAGCCTCCAGCGGAGGTGCAGAGGGCTGGTAACGGTAACGGCTTCTAACTCCACACCATCAACCTTGTAGTCTTCAACAACAACCGACATAATTGGAGAACAAAATAGGCTTACAATTCTTGTCAGATACTTCCCCAAGACCTGTAAACACACTTTGATGTGTAAAATGGATGGAGTTCCCCTTTGAGAAAGAGAATTGATCCTTTTATGATCATTACAGTTTGGTGAAGTCGTGTTATTCCCAGCATGGCTCTATCCGACTAATTATTTCCGACTTGGAGAGTCAAACGAAAAGCCACCGACCTCAAAATCCAAGGTGGCAACAGGTGTGACATCGTTACCAGCGCCGACCTCCAAGGTCAAACGAACCCAGCGTTGCACCTGGAGGCCTAATCAGCCACAGTCATTGAAAACACCTGTGTGGCTGTGCAGAGCCTTTAATCTGCAAAGAAATAAGCAACTACAGCCGGTAAACACATGGAGTAAAAAAAAGTATATTTCCCTCGGAAATGCAGTGAAGTATAAAGTCGCGTAACATGAGAAATACACGAGTACATGTATTCTGTTACATTTCACCACCATTCAGGAGTGTTGTGTTGTCAGCAGAGGCAAATCCCCAAAGACAAATGGTCAGTGAAACAATGGCATTGGGAGTGAATGCAACTGCTCTGAATCAAATTCCAGTTTGTACAGGAAGCTGTAGAACACCAGGAAGGACACTGCCCTCGCTCTTCCTCTGCTACGGCAAAAATACACCAGCTCCATGCGCTGCCCGATCAGGATCCTGTTTTCACTCTTTTTTTTTTCTTTTTTGTTCTGTTCCACACTCATAGTTTCCAAAAAAAAAGGAGAAGGAGGTCGAGGTGACATGACACGAGCCCTTTTGCTGCAAACCATGAGACCAAACGTAGCTGCCGCTCTCAAGGCGGCTTTAATTTCCTAAGCAGGAGCGTGGTGTCTAATTTTAGAGGAGGCATATGACCGAGTGGGAATAACTGATCGCTGATCACACTGCAGACTCTGTAGATAGTCAGGGGGCTGAAAGATTGGTTGGAGGAGGAAGTGATTACTGCAGCGCTGCGATGACTCAGAGTTAAAACCAACTTCTGAATCTATGTCACAATAGCAAAGTGGCAGTGATTCACAAGTCACTTGACATTAAAAACTGCTTTTTTCTTTGACATTAAATGTTGAGATACGCTCTATGTATTTATTGTACAGACTGCAGTGCTGTAAACTGTGTGTGGATAGGATTTAGGAAGCATATTTTACCATTTTTAGGTGCATTTTAGAGGGAAATATTGCAGACACGTATTCCCACCTTGGTTTGAGATATGTCACGGAGTAATTGTGAATAGTATTTTTAGTATTACGTCAACATTGCATAATACTGCCAAGTTTAGTAAAAAAATAAAAGCATGGCATTCAGAAATGCTGAGTGCAGCTTCCATCAGTTTCTCTGCTGCTGACTGTTGACTTTATTTGCTACTGCGTGGTTTTCAGGTCGGCGTTCATTAAAAACGAGGCCATTTTGAGTTGGGCACAGCAGTCAAAACAAAGCATGCAACGAAATATGGTGGCAATATTGCTGACGTTTCTAATTAGGAGACAATACAGTGTAACACCGGTTAGCGGAGATCATAATTACAAAATAATACCGTTTTTTTCTTCTTCACTTCAGTACTTTTCAGGTTACGGTTTCAAAAATAACACACACAGCATTGTTGAGGATTAAACCAGTGTTTCTAATCTGTTTGGCTTTTGACCCCTCACAGAACAACAGTCGGGGTGTCAGATGTGTCACAGCCCTGGGTTGAACAGACACTCGATAGCAGACACGAGGTAAGTTAAAACAGACGAGGTCTTTACTGAACAGCAGGTGGTCATACACAGGTAATCAGTACAAGAAGAGCAAACAAATCAGGACAGGGAAAAGACAAATACAAAGTTCAGAAACTAGAATGTCTGTAAAGCAATGAGCTAGCAGGGGAACAGATGAACACAAGGGAAAGATTAATAGCAGAAGCAGGTGAAGAGTTCTTCTTCTTCTGTGGTGTTTAATGGCAGCTTGCATCCTTTTTGTTGCATTGCTGCCACAGGTGAGGAGTTGAGGGCAGGTGTAGATAATCAAGGAGGTGGGAAACATGAATGCAGGAAGTTAAAAAAAGAAGAAAGATCAGAATCAGAATCAGAAACCGTTTATTTGCCAGGAATGTTTTCACACAAACGAGGAATTTGAGGGGAGTATCACAATAAAACAGGAAACACTAAACATGAAGGAATAACACGATCAAAAGAAAAACCATGAAACGGAATCCTCGAGCAGGCTACTGGCATCTTCTCAAGATGCACCACAGTCCAGTCTTTCTAAAAAGTCAGAGAGCACAGAGTCAGACTGTGACTAGATGTCTTGTTTTTAACAGTCACACCAAAGAGATATGTCCCCTTAAAAATAAGCCTAATTCAAATAACTGTTCAAGGCGCCCAAAAAGTTTAATTATCCCCAATTCAACAAAAGAAAGCAAAGAAGTCAGAAGAAAGTCTCCATTAATTAGTGCATTAATCCTCCCTCAGATTTATTTTGTGACCCGTTGGAGGCCCTGGATCCCCACGCTATTAGAAGTAACAGATCAAAAAGGGTCCTGAAGGGCTCAGGTTCAACCCAGAATGATTTGCATGTATAAAAGGTTCTCAAAACGAGAAGCTGAAGTTCCCTATATGGTTCTAGTTAGCGCCTTTTATTTAGTATAGGTTGGGAACCAGTGGACTAAACGACGTATACGAAGCCCTCTCTCTACAACCGTAAACATCTCCGTCTACATTGAATCATGAAAGACGTAACACATCAGTTACAGGAACCACTTTACTGCGGCACAAGCACTTTGATACCTGAAGTACATTTGACTTAATGTATTGCTACTTTCACTTCAGTGAAGAATCCAAACACTTCTTTCACCCTCGGGAGAAAAAGGAGCGGCTCGGCCAACAACATAAGTAATGAAAGAGAAATGGGAAAGTACCATGTAATGTAGTATCTGCGTTCAATCTCCATCTCCCTCCTTGTTAAACTATAGCTGCTGAGCTGCACTGCTGCTAAGCACAGAGGCTGGACTTCCAGCTGGAAATGTTCTATTGGGCTTTGGGCCCGTTTCCTATAATCTTTGCTAATTAAAAGCAGCCCCTCCTGCTTTATTCACATGCTCCGTGCAGCAGAATACCATAAATCCCCGTAAAAGACCGAATGTGTGAGGGCGAGTGAAGCAGAAAGATGAAAGAGAGAGAAAAGCAATTATTCTCCATCGTTATTATTGTAAGAGGAGATTTACTTTTGTGAAGATTTATTTTGTAATTATCTTATTTGTCTCATCTTTATTGGGAAATGATTGCATAATTTGATTAATGGTTGTATTATGTTCCAACATGGTGGACCTTGTAAGAGTGATATGTTACCAACGTGTCCTGAAAGTAGTTTTAATTCAATATATATATCAAGTTTATACTTCATGCTAAAAGTAACCAGCGTTACATTATCTTCTTGACTCATTATCCTCCGAATTATCAGCAAGAGAGAGGACAATATCTCAGACGCATTTATGGAGCTTGTTTTAATGGAAAAATTTACATTATTAATACTTTTCTGGTAATAAGTGAGACATAAACTGCTGGACAAACACCATCAATTAAAAGTGAGTCATGTAAGTTTTCATTGATGTATGGCTTTGATATTTGCTGGTGATGAATGCGAGCTGGGTATTAATAATCAGATCAAGCTTTTTTGGAGGCTTTTCTGTTGGTCTGAATACAGCGTGAGAAATGAGTAAGACCTTTCGAACAGGAAAGCTATGTGCTGTTAATTCATCTTTTGAGGTATTTTTGTATTAATACTGACCCTGGATCACTGCACAGACATCAATATTTGTTAACTTTTTGCTATATATAGCTTTAAAGTGGCATTTTTATTTCGATAATTGTCTGTTCATGTCACAATGTATTGCTGAATGAGGCAACACAATGATGATTGATCCTATGCCCCACTGTTAAAAGTAGTTATATATTTGCAGCATTACAAACTGTGGCGATATTACCACAAAACAAATGATGTATTACACTTTTTTCCCCATTGAAAAACTGAAAACGTGAAGCTCGTAAATCAACAACAAGACTCCCGTCTGTTGCCTTCGTCCAGACTTTTGAATCCGATCGCTCCACCGAGTTCGAGTCGACGGATTCGGACGAACACCGTTGTCGAGCCACGGAGACCGCTACAGATCTTCTAAATCAATTTAAAGTCCTGATTACTTTAACTTCCAATCAGCGTTTATTCAAAGTGGAGATGCGCACCGGCTTCTCTTCTACCTCATCTACCAACTTACCCCTTACTTGAGGAAAAGGGTCGGGGAGCCAATAGTGATTATTATTTCTCTGTTACTGGCAAATAGAGGACAGATCTGAAGAATCACCACAACATCTCTGACTCGTTCCATCAAGGGCCTCTCGTTCGTGTTTGGGCTGCAGAATAGTTCATTAACAAATTAATGTCACATATACAGCATGTATTCTCAATATCGCATGGCGTTGTAGGCTAGTTCTGTTTTTGTTTTTTTATATTCTCTGTTAGCTCGCTCTGCTACATCGAGACATAAAGTGTATCCTCAACACATCCCCTGTCGACTTAAAATGACATTATATTCAGGCGATACGCTTGATTCTGTCTGATATCAGGCAATACTGGATCCTCTAACTCCAACTAAGGACTGAAATCTTCAGGATTGCCACTACGGATGCATTGCATTGTAAATGATGCTAATACATCTAATCAATTTAATTAGAATGTAATATAAATGTTTGTATTAACTCAAGCGCTTGTCTGTCAATTAAGAGTCGTAATTGCACGTAAGGACCATCTTTGCGCTGATTTAGTGAAGGCAGGAGAGATCGAGGCCAAGCAGACATCCAATCAATAACGACATGATCTGAGGTGACCTCCATGTCACTCCCTGCTTATTTGCAAGGGAAACCCCTTTTCTGAGCTGTCATCAAATTGGGTTGCCTTTGAATCCCAGGCTCTGAAGCCTGTTGGTATTACACAGACACAGTCAGGGCGAGTGTATAATAAGTTTAAGATTTATTAAGGTTATTTATAGGAACATAATATGAAAAAAGGCCAATCGTCATCTAAAAAAAACAAACATCATCCAACTTCTTTTCCTTTCATCGTTTATTTTGTATTTTTTTTTATTAAAGGCGTTTTTCTAAATTTAGATTTTACGTCGGCAGTTTTCATGAGTCAACATGTGGACAGAGGTTACGGGAGCCAGTTTCCTTAAATAAAAGCGAGGTGCCGGTCCTACCATGAGCAATGCAGAAAAAAAAAGATCAATAAATTGTGTTTGTTTGTTTGTGGGTGGTTGAGTCGCTCCATCCGTCTGAGAGAACAACAAACAAAATCAAAAAAAGGTCGTAAAACACAAAAATAGAGACGGGAGATGAAAAAAAAAAAGGCCACACAACCCTGAAATCGTAAGTGTTTTGTGTGATAATTGTGGCAAAGGGTTCCTGTGTAGTACTGAGTTTGCATTTTCCCTAACAAGGGTCTGGCGTCCCCGCAGCCGTCAGTGGGATCCACGCTGGGCCCTTTCTGCAGTAATCAGCCAGACTGTCTTGCTCTAATTGTTTCCAGATTTGTGTGGGAGGTCAGAGCCCCGGAGTGCTGATCCTTGCCAAGTTTATAAACAGAGCAGTGTTTCCAGATGGCCACTGGCTCCAGACTGGCTAGCAGGTTGATTGGGACCAGAATAATAACAGGTGGAGAACAGACAATGAATTCCTTGACACTTCTTACCTCGCACACACTCGCAGACGCGCCGACACTCTCTCGCACAAAACACACGCGGTAACACACTTTCAATATGGTGAGCAGGAGAGACTCCTGACGCCGGCTCTGTGGTTTCAGCCTCGGCAACACAACCAGATCTGAGAGTAATCCAGGCAGGATGTCGAGCACATTCTGAGCGCTGAACAAGGTTTTAAGGTTTTACACATGAGAATTCAACGTTGCAACGATGTAGAATGTTTTGTTTGGGTTGTGAATCGTGGAGATTTTACACATTTTAAGCTCATTTTGTGACACAAAAGTTCAATTATTCAAAGAAATCTTGAAAAAGAAGATTTTTTTTCGACACTTTAAAGTGGCTTTTTTTTCTTTTTTTCTTGACCTGGCGTGGACCCAGCTTTATGAAACCTTTTCCTTCTTGTAGGGAACAACGGCATATGTGAATTGCAAAAGACAAGATTACAAAATACCAGGTTCCTACAGGAAGCCAACTGCTCTCTTCTGTTGTTTTTGGATGCCACGTCCGATTGTGAAATCATTTTTGAGCCTCCAAGGCTTCTAATTATTTTAGTTTTCTGTAATTCTGTATTTTTAGTCTGAATCCCAAAAGCAAAGTCAAATGAATTCCCAGGAAATGTAAAGTAATATAAATGTGTCACACATAATCCATGTATATTTCAAATCGCTCCTTCGCATTTATATATATATATGTTTTTTAGTTTTTTCCTCTCTTCAAGTTATCACTCTTGGAACATTTCCTGTTTTTGTCAAAGCTGAAGGTTCACTGCTTTTACATGAATCGACTGCGACACACACACACACACACACACACACACACACACACACACACACAGTGTCACACTTTCAAAGCGGAGGTTTCAGCAGCTCCACAACAATCACATCATTAGCTCCACCGTGTCTCTTAATGCCGCTCTCAAGTTTTTGTTTACAGAATCCAGTCCTTCCAAGGTCTTTGTAATAGCTTGAGAGATCTGGGCTCTGGAGAAGGGTGGGGGTTTGAGGATGTGTGTGTGTGTGTGTGTGTGTGTGTGTGGAGGGGGGAGGCTGCCTTTCATCGGTTTTGCTCTGCTACACTTGTTTGGGCCAAGGTTGGCCCCTGTTTTTCAGTAAGCGTACTCCACTCCAGATGTGCGGCGGCTCCAGAGTGGCTGCCATGTACAGTAAATCGGCATCTGAGGGCTCGTCAATCTGTGGGGTAGAGCGCTGCGGTGTCGTCAGCCCCAGCCACTGGTATAAACGGAAATTTGTACTGCTGAGCTTCCCATGAGGCCTTGGGGGAGGTAGAGGTGGGTGGTGTTACAGGGGAGAGTGTGGGGGGGAAAGGGGGCAGGGGGCAGGGGAGGATATTTGGAAGTGAGAACTCAGAACTGAAACTGATGAGTAGCGAGGGACAAAAAAAAAGGCACAAAAAAAAGGTCCAACAAATGTCTGAATAATCTCGTCCAAAAGGGATAATGAGCTCAGCTGGCTAAACGAGCAGAAGAGCAGAATAAATGATGACTTTCGCAGGGAAATGGATCCTCTTGCTGAAGACGGGAGACAAGCGTGTGGAAGCGGGACACACAAGTCTGGGTGTTTTCAACACGCTTGAAATGAAATCGTCCAGAAAGCTGATGAAACGACGCCAGCTCATAAAACAAGACGATTCAAACGGGGCTTGAAAATAAAACACAATTAGTCCTTCAAGAGCCGCTGCGTCTGATTAGTAAAGAGTTAATTCTGATGAGCACGAGAAGACCGAAAGTGCCAAAATGTTGAGAGTATTAATACAGCATCACTCCGTTAATGTAAATACATCAGGCCGGAGTCATAATAGAGACAAAGCTCTTCTCGGAGAGAGGACACAGAGCAGACTCTGGAGTGCCATCAGGGCAGACAGTGTTTCCCCCGCACATTCCTCCCTTTACATTTTCCCATGCTCAGAGCTCAGGCCCTGACTCAGCGCCATTATCACTGGGAACAAGTCATAGGAAAGCTGCTGATGACTTACAGAGTGAAGCCCTCATGTCCAGACTGATGTTTGAGCTCCGTCCTCGCCGCGGTTTCCCCTCCCTTCTGATGTTATTAAAGGTCGGCCAGGTTTCTGTCACACCGAGGAAACGAGAAAGCCGCTCCAGATAACCAAAGTGGGTGACTGATCACTTTTTTTCTGTTGTAACTGTCACCTGGTAAAAAGCTTTATTACGACAAGCAGCGTGTTTACATGCACTCGGATGACTGGGTTCAGGCCTTTCCACAATTTGGGGTGTTGACAACTGTGAGAGAAACTGTGATGAAATCTTCGGTCGTCAATCAGAAACAAGATCTCTGATCATTTGTGCTGATTGACGGCTGATTGAGAGGTTGCAAAAACAAGGACTCCTTTTTCAAAACAGATTTAAATATATGAGATTTTATTGTTTTTATATTTGCAGCACACAGTTGAAACTAATGCGGCAGAGTTAGCTTAGAAGCTCATTTGCATGTATTGTGCCTATTGTGGTTTGATTCTGAATCACGTTGCGCCAATTAATACTTCTTATTCTAAAACTAGATTTAATCCATTTCTGTGGCACCAAAACTTTAAACTCCAGTGATTTAATAATAACTTTACTCATTTTAAATCTAGTTTAGCTTAACTCTGATCAGAACTAATCCAGATTAAATGAATCAAAGTTGCGAAATTTGACTGCTAGTCTTGGCAGATTTGACTGACACCAAGTAGCATAATGCTACTGATAAATATCGAAATGACTTTGAAGAATTGGCATGTCGTGTTTCCCTCCTTTCCCTGTTTTTGACAGTTGTTGTTTTTGGGTGCATTGAAGTGCCAACTCTACAAACTGTCCTAATTTAACAGTCTAACACAGATTGTGGCACAGAAGTTTTTATTAGACCCGTCTAGCACGATGCAAGACGCTTGTTGTTATCGCAGTAACCTGATTTCTTGAACGTCATCCATACGGGAAACCCACTGGCCATAAATCCAGTGGAGAATTACCTTATTCCCAGATCTAAATTTCTCCTGAAATCGTGTTTCTAGTACATGCATCCAGTCCAACAAAACCCATACTGGATGTGTATATCTTAATGGTTGCGGTCCCTCTGTAGGCATGCCCATACCATGACCTTTTCCTCTCGGAAAGACCCGCTGCCCCGACCCCAGTCGCTGGTTTCCTTTGGGATCCCCCACACTCAACTCTGGGTGCCCCCCCCACCCCTACTGCCCAGTAACGAGGCAAGGCGTCAGAGGCCTGATTATTTGCACTGACCCGGGTCTGTCTCCTCAGGGCGGCTGCCTCGGCACAGTCGCACTGGATCCCATTGACACGGTGAGAGGGAGAAGAAGGGGGGAAGAAAACAGACCCTGGCTCCAGTCAGTCGGCCCTCCTCGGCAGGTTGATGAATGTCCAGGACTTCACGATCTTTGCCACCCAAGCCAGTGGAGTCAGGCTACAATGAGTTACAGTCTCCTGGTTAGAAAACCCTCCTGCCCGCCACCGCCGCCGCCACCACCACCACCACCACCACCACCCCACCCCCTCCCCTCCAGCCAGCCAGCCCACGAGCCCCACAGTCCCCCCAGAACCCGAGCTGGCCGGCCTCCCTCCCTCCACAAACACTGGAGGTCTATCCTTGACTGCTCCGCGCCGCACTCCTGCCACCACCTCCCTCGCCCTTTCAACTCTCGGGCCCTGAGTGCGCCGATTCTACCCGGCAACACACACACACACACTCACACACTCACAGGTCCAACCACAAGCTGGCACCAGGTCACCTCGGCATGCCATTGCATTTCTCTCATGGCCGTTGTCTGCAGCATCGATGCATTCATGGACGTGACACCTGACTTTGAAAAGCGTACAACGAAGTTCACCATATAGTTCATTCTGTCTTCCAGAAGATGACGCACTCGCGCGATCCTGCCAGCCAAATAATAAATGTGCTAAATATTTTAATAGTCTCTCTTTACTCCTTACATCACGTCTCCATCAGCTACGTAGCTTGTAAATGCAGAAACAAGAGGTGAAAACGTGTGCTCTACATGGCCATAAAAAAAACCCGCAATGGCAGGAGGAAAACAACAGCATTGTTAAGGTCGGCGCCCTGCTGCTGCAGCTAATTGTGCTCCAGTCATGGGCGATCCACTGTCACAGCTAGCTGGAGGCAGGAATCAACTGTCAAACTCTTGCTCTCATCGTTGGCGCTTGAATAATGGAGAATGGGCCGATAATAGTGGTTCTGCGGGAGGATGAATGTAATCGCGGGCTCGTGCAGCCGCTGCAATGTTTCATGACACTCACCGTCTCGTGTGAATACAAGTCTTCTCACATGATTGTCTCGGGATCCTGATGAATTGCGAGTCGACAGAAAGAAAGAAAAAACAGTAGGAGGCACGATGAAACTACACAGAGCCGGAGACAAATATGTCGTCCCATTAGAATCGCAATTATTCGTTATTACGGCAAAGCGCGCTCATTATGTTACCCTACAATTGAGACTGGCAACACTCGTGGTAATTTGATGACGCACCAGTTGCGGTGCGTTTTTGGCTGCAGGAGAGCCTGAGTTTGTGTGCTTCACGCCATTTTTTTTTCCATCTTCAGCCAGAAAATCCCAACTGACCCCTTTAATCACTTGAAAATGTTCCTTCTTTTTGACTCCCGTGGCCTCCAGAACATGAGAAATGAGAAAACACCACAGTAATGACGTGTCATCATGATGGGGTGGCCATGTGTGTGTGTGAATAATTAGATTAGATCCTGATGGGCAGTGTGGCACCTTCATGGCTGTGTGTGTGTGTGTGTGTGTGTGTGTGTGTGTGTGTGTGTGTGTGTGTGTGTGTGTGTGTGTGTGTGTGTGTGTGTGTGTGTGTGTGTGTGTGTGTGTGTGTGTGTTGACATGTATTTTAAAGCACTAGTTAGAAGACTTTAAGGTGTAGAAGTTTACCAGAATGGTTTTTTGAGCATCATATTCCTTTTACAATTCATACATTATTAAACATAAAACATAATATAGTATTATCAGGAGCACTGATGAGTAAACACCTGTGGTGGAAAGTAACTAAGTACATATACTCAAGTACTTAAGTAGTTTAAAAAATACTTTTTTTACTTAACTTAATGTACTCAAGAGCTTTAGTTTATAGGTCCTTTGTAATTTTAGATTATTAATAAAAAAGATTGAAAAATAATAAGAAATGATGATGTCTCATCATGCATGTAATCCCATTGACCTACATTATATTGTTCTGGATCAGATCTTCAAAGTTCAAACGTTTTAAACAGAATAAATATGTAAGTCTCATTATGTAACTTCAGCACTGTGTTGTTACGTCAAGCTGAAATGATAAAAAGGTTGTTAGCTAGTAATATTTGCTAAAAGCTGTGATTTTGAATTAGATTTTCCTGAGAAAAAAAAAGAAGCCTTCAGATCTGTTTAAATAAAGGTAGTAACACAACAGTCCCATAATACTCTGTAAAAGAACTGCATTAAAAATTATAAAAGTAAATGTACAAAATCGAATTAAAAGTACTCTGTATTAGTATTACGTTCAATGCTACCATTAGAATGGTATATATAATTATAGATATCATATTCTTGGATTATTATTACTGATTCACCATCAAGCAGCATTGAGGTTTTAATCATATAATGGTACTTTAATCTATAGAAATCATCACATTTTAGAGGTTGATTATATTTGTATGTAAAAACTTGAATAAATAGGACAATATCTACTTCTGTAATGCAGTGGAAGTACTAAAGTACAATAGTATGGAGTGTATTATTGCAGTGTCAGTGGTTGGAGTGGTTCGGCACATCAGATACCAGAGAAGAGTCAAAGGACTTGTAATCAGCTGACACAGTCGCCGTCAAAGGATTCTTTGAACGGCTTTTTCAAAGGACACACTGTCCGCACACGGTTCATCCGTCTGTTCCCTTTAAACCACATCTAACTTCCGTTCGACCCCCCCGCTGGTGCGGGAGACATTCCTCACAAGATGGTTGAATGGTCGGCCCTGTTGCAGGTCAGCCCAGGCGGCAGCAGCAGGCGCTTTACAGGGTCCCTGCTGTGCGGAGCTGTGACCTGGCCTCAGAGCAGTGCTCCCAGGTGACGAATAAAACACTAGCCCTCACAGGAGCGCGACTTCAGGCTCCACAATGCTAATTCAATACAATGCGTCTAATTGTGGCCTATTTCAGAGAAGCTAGCGAGATCCTCTGCCAGCCATTCAGAGGATTACTGCTAATTGGGAAATAAACGTGTGGTAAAAGAGTCTGAGATGAGGTAGTTAATGTGGAACCCTCGTAATGGACACTTAGAGCCTGTTTGCTTCAGTCTCACAAAGCATTGTTTGATTAGAAAGACTCTTATTTTCTCTTTATGGCGTTGCATTAGATTTTGTGTTTCTTAAAATACACTGATTGTTTTGTTTGGCGCCGACCAAAGTCGGCATCAAAGAAGTTATGCAATGTTGCTGCTGCTTCTTGATATCACTTCAATTATCCTGGCAATTTCATGTCACGCATATATAAAAGCATATTTGTCTAACGGTCTGTGGATATGGACCACTCGCTACCACGGTGCAGATCAACATTGGCTTCATCTGATGTTTTGTGGAGCGTTAAGGATTTAAAGACCAATTGTTAGAGCTTGTTTAACAAAACAAGCTTAAAATTGTGGCGCTACAAACACTTTAAACTTGAATATATACAAGTACTCTGGGAAAAAGCAGTCTAAAAACTGCAGTTTGGGTATTTGTGTTCGGCAGTAAATGACTGTGCTGTATTTAGTTTTAGTTTTGGTAGCATTACAGTTGAAATCAATACGATTTTTTTAATCATCATGTAGTTAATTTGTGTCGTTGATATTTGGTGAAAATGTAGCTTTCGGTTGAAGACGCTCTCAAACATTAACATATTAAGAAATGCTGACATTGACATCTGAGTGACACTTCATCTTATAAAGTTAAAGGACAATTCAGGAGAAAACCTCTAATGATTATTTATGATGAGCCTTCTTACCTTAGAGGCACTGATGCCATATATATATATATATATATATATATATATATATATATATATATATATATATATGTGTGTGTGTGTATATGTTCATGTCTACCTGCTTGACTGCACCTGTGTCGATTATCCAGTGTGTCCCTGATTGTGATTACCTGGCATCTGACTGTGATATCTCTGCTCTGCTATCACTTTAACATTCCTCGAAGAAGACTTTTTTGAGTTATGACTTATTGATCACAAAGTCTTTCTCTATTTTAGTCTCATGTTTTTTGGACACCTCATGAAATGGCGCTCCATCGATTTCTCAATCTGTGAAATATCTCAAGGCCCAGATTTATCCATCCATCCATCCGCGACTCGGCCTCGGCCGGGTAAGTGGCAGAAAATGTATAGCTGCATGGATGGGCAATATTCAGTTAAATTATTCTATATATTAACAAATATATATCAATATTCACCCTACAGCTGCTTTCAATCCAGCACCACGCATGAAATCATGTTGAGTTCAAATGATTTATAGCTTCAGGTTCATGTATTTTCAATACAAATAGTTTCCAGTTTGACCCAGAATGGATCTCGACCTAGAAATAGCTGTCCCCGCACGTGGAGAAAAATAAAATAAATCTATTGCCACCATTTTGGGGGCGATATGTCTTCATGAAAAAGCACCTCGTTGTGGCCTCGATTTAAAGTTTGTGACATCAAATGGAGAACTCACATATTTTTGAGCCATCAGTGCGATGCTTTATGAAGCGAGACTCCTGCCACAGTGGGTTTTAGTCTGGCACAGCATTGTTTTCTATCGCAATTGAGGGACCCGAAACGATCCCGAAAGCAAATTGAAATCAAGTGTTAACGCCGCAGGGACAAGGCTAAAAACTCTGTGGTGCAAGAAGGATGCCAGAGCTGGCCCATCACCAAATATGGTGTTGTTTCAGCAGCTGATAAGATGAATTCCTGTTTACTCCCATTCATTCATCAACAGAAAGTTATGCCGTGTTGTCGTAGTCACAAATTCATCCCATGTTTTTTAAAAGAGCTTTTGGCTGCCAAGATGACAAATGTCTTGTGTTACGGATCAGTTGCTGCATCAGCGGCTCAAATAATATTGGAGTCTGAATACACTGATTAGATTAAGGTCATTAACCATGAATGCAAGAAGCTTCTTTAAGTAACAACAAGAGTTTTCATAATCGTGTATTCTTTTTTTAAGGCCTAACTTGTATGTTACATTATGTTTAACACACCGGACACTGTGTCCCGCTACTTTTTTCCAGCGGGAGAAAGTTCATAAAACTTACTGACCTTTTACATCCTTAATAAGCTGCCTCTCTGTTTTACTCGAAAGGTCACACTGGTAGTTTTGCATAAGTTTAACAATTCACTGCAAGTTGCATGTACTTTTTATTCTCCGGACCACTTCACAAAAAGAACAAAACATGTCGATTTTTGAGTGTATTAATGCTATTGTTTGCGAAAATCCACTTGGAGAGATCTGAGACTTTAAGTAATGATCTAGAAGATTTGAATTAATAAATGTCTGATAAGTCACGATCTATCGCCGAATGAGGAAACACGATGGTGACTGTGGCGACATTCTCGGGAAATATTCCTGTTTTTCAATAAAATTGAAAATTCGACAAATATTCCCCGTTCACATGCAGCCTTGCATACTCTGATTAACGTAACCGGTGGCGGACTAGTTCCACAGTGCGAACACAGCCTTGCACTTTCATTCCTTCAACCACCTTCTTGAGAAGATCCCCGTTGCTATTTTTGCTCAAATCCCAAAACCTGTTAATGTCCAAGCCTTTCATTATTCTTAAAGTAGGTGCGTTTCTCCTTCGGACCAGAAATGTGAGCTTTTATTTTGGGCATGCATCTCTGCAAAGTGTTAGCGCGTTGGTTTTTCTACAACCATGTGCACAAAGAACAGAGCTGGTCGTAAACAGGAAAGAGGCCATGCGCGTCCAAATGTGCAAAGAATGCTAAAAAAGTAAACTGAATATATCAGCAAATCCCACTTGTCTTAATTTGAAAATGCTCTATTCCGAATAAAGCCTAATTAGGCATGTCTAAATGGGATGTGCTGTTTTCATGAGCCACATCAAGTTTGGAATATTGTCATATTCGGAATAATAGTTGAATTAGTGTGAGGTGAGATCCCAAAACACACCTGCAAGTACCGCTTATTGCCATACAGGTGCCGTCAAAGAGTATGGAAAAAAACAGGGTTCTAACCGTAATTTACCAAAGTGAACATTTAGTTTGCTTTCTTTTTTTTATGCATGAGATGATTTGTGTGTGTTCTTTTTTGGGAGGTTGTGACATCCAACAAACGTTGTGATGAAACTAGCATCCAGATGCTTATTATCCTCTTCACAACATCATATTTGCCTCTTATATTGATTTGTGAATAAACAACAATATAACCACTGACAAATACACTGTCATGTATAACCTGAATTCCACATTGAGCTGAATAAGAAAACAACAAACAAAGCCCTCCCCATGTTATTATCACGTGACTAAAGTTCTGTACTTGTCCCTGGCAGAAAAGAAAGCTCTCTGCTAATGAAGACTTTGAAATGTAGTTGGAACTAGTTAGAGGACCTTGAGTTAAGATTTATTAAAATCCCTTCGGTGAGCATCTCCCCTTCATCACCTTCTAATACGGCGCTTTGTATTCAGTAACTTAACAACACGTCCGACTGCAGACAGGATGGATTATTGTAAACACATTTAATACTATTTTATTCCCAACTGTAGACAGATGGCATTATTGAAGGTGAGACCATTTATTTATGACCAACGTACTACATTATTACCAAATTGAAAAAAAAAAATAGGCATGAGTCAGAGATTTTGCAGAAAAGTTGTTCTCATTAATGGCTTTTAACTGACCTATAAAGCATTAAAGTAATACAAAAAAAAACATGAGTTACTTCTTATAAACACACTTTAAAAGGTTCTTACTGTTATCCTTTTTTAAACAATAAATTGCGATGCTCTTTTCCACCCCTCATAATCACCCACACACAATGGGAGACCCCAGCAGTTCCTCCCCCACTGAGAAGTCCCAGAGAGTCTTTTACGAGTACATCACACAGTACAGAGTCTGTCCTGCTTTGTGTAAAACACAGAAAGTCACTTGTCGTGTTTATACATCCTCTCAGGTCTGTCCAGCAGTATACTAGTGTTGTCCCATAATTGCTAGATGACATTACCTACCACACTTTACTATAATCCTGACTCTGGGATCATTACATACCTTGTTCATTGATCAATTATTTGACTAGTTCATGTTGTTGTGTACCGGTACTCTCTATTTTAGGCTGGATAACAATATGGATTCATGGAAATGTGGAGCAAAGCATGCACGTGGTTATCTTGGAGGTTTTCTTTGATAATCTACTGGATAACGCCGGTTGTAAAACAGTCCAGAGCGAGCTGTCTCCTGGATCAAATGGGCAGGTTCTCAGCGTGCTATCAGCACTGTTAACTCTGGCTGTAAACCAAACCTCGCAGGAGGTCAGAGGTCAAAATGTTTGGGCTTCAGAGAGACGCCATAGACTGAGCATGGCCAGGATTTAATATGAGGTCTGACACAAAGTTACTGCCTGTGAATCAGCGACCTTAACATCCACCCTCACACACTGTAGGACAATCCAGAGGAAGTCCATTAGAGAAAGGTTATTATGAGGATAGCTTCATTTCGTGAAAAAAAAACTTTATTCAGTTTTATAGTTTAATACATAATTAATGGTTCAAATTTTTTTTTTTTTTGCTGTATGGTATGCTAATGTGTGTCATTATTATTTCATTACATATGACTCTATGGATGGTCTGTCAGTCTGAAATAACTCAACAAATATTGGGAGCATTGTAATAAAAACTATTTTACAGACATTCATGATCCCCAGAGGACAAACCCTGTTGAGTTTGATGATCCCCTCGAGGTCAAGATTGTAATTTGTTGAATACTTTGGTTCATGACCAGATACTTGTAAAACTGATCTCCCGGAAGCCTCATCTGTACTTTGAGTTTAGTGCTAATCAATGTTCCCTCTAATTTTTTCCGGCACTGAGCAATTTCTTTTATTTCTGAGCGCACATTTCAGCACTGTGAGCAATTCGCAAGCACGCGACCTGCCGAAAATGACCACAAGCCTGCGTTAGCCATAGGGGATTCAAAGAGATGACAGCAAATGCATCAATATGTATACAAGGTTGATATTTATTCAATATCCTTTATAATGGCTGGACTTTGGGAACATTTTAATGATGGTGTTTTACCAGTCAGTTTAGTTGAACTTAAAGGATCTTTGTTGAACTTCAATAAGGGGAGGTTATGACTGGTTCACTGGTTATGACTGATAATGATATATATAAAAAATTAAAGTATCAAAGGTGTTTAGTCATTTCTCAGCAGGTACAACATTGAAGTGGAACTTCATTGAAAGAAAAATGCTAATGCAGTGCTTAACAATAATTATAGGCCTATTAAATTGACATGGTGTCATTTTTCCTAAAGGTAGCCTATATAAACAATTTAATAACTGGAGTGGTTTGCAACAAACTAGGCTACAAAACATGTAATTTGAATGTCATTGAGGGAGATAGGCCTATCTGGCTATGTGGCTCATCTTGTCGGCAGGCCTATGGAAGACACATGTCTCTGAAGAACAGCATCTGAAAAACAGGTTAACCAAAAGAGAAACACGTTTTCCCACTAGCGAACTCTCCTTTCGCTTTTGCCTCCGAGCAGAATTTGCTTTCTTCATATTTAAATATGTTTTGAAAGTTTCATCCTACCTGTGTCAGTTTGGACTATTTCATCTAGCCACTCATGTTTAAACGTTAGGCAGACCTTTTTCTGGGGCACCTGCTCTGCCTTTCTTTTCACCATGGTATCTATAACTGCTGGAGCAGGGCCCACCAAGAGTAGCCTAAACAGCGCCGGCCCGAGCTCATGTGGCGCTCTAGGCGAGCTTCACTCCTGGCGCCCGGAGGAGGACAGCGGGGGTGGGGGGTGCCTACGGAGGCAGAGCGCTAGCAGAGGTACAGAGCGCTAGCGGATGTACAGAGAGCGCATGTCGAGAAACGGGACGCTGATTGGCCAAGAAGACTCGACACGTCACATCAAAGATCTTCTATTGTAGAGATGGCTCACTCCTGTCTCAGAAACACTGGCGCAAAAAAGATTTTTAACCCCTGAAAAAAAATCGTTTGCGCGGTCTGAAAAATCTATTGCGCGGCCACTTCGACTGGCCTGCGCGGCCGCGCACGCGCGCAGCTTAGAGGGAACACTGGTGCTAATTAGCAACTGTTAGCTTGCGCACACGCTTCGCTAAGATGGTGCACATTGTGAACATCGGCAAGTTAGCATTGAGAGAATGTTAGCATGCTGACGTTAGCATTTAGCTCAAAGCACCGCTTGCTTTCTCTTCCTCACAACTACACTTTGTTGTAATTGTTTTATTTATTTAGTTATTGAGGTGCGATGTGAGTGGATGCGTCTTGCTTATTTAACATTGTGAACATCGGCAAGTTAGCATTGCGAGAATGTTAGCATGCTGACGTTAGCATTTAGCTCAAAGCACCGCTTGCGTTCTCTTCCCTCACAACTACACTTTGTTGTAATTGTTTTATTCATTTAGTTATTGAGGTGCGATATGGGTGGATGCGTCTTGCTTATTTAATTTGTAATATAATAATGTATAGGCCTAATGCTTTATTGTTATTAGGCTGATTGAACTACAAAAATATTTCACGACTTGAGTAAATGAGCTGATGTGGAACATATTATATACAAAAAGAAACATAATCTTGTCATTAAACACACAATAAATGATGAACTTAGCAAATAAACTTACCCACAAATTATAAACAGGTGAATAACAGAAATGGTCAGATTTTGTACGTCGTAAAACCCGATGATACATTTGTTCGGATGAGTAAGAGGAAAGTCAGAGAGGCGACGCCAGTGGAATGAACGTTACATCACATCGGTAGTGTGGAAATGTGTCTCATCTGTGGCGTGTGCGTCGGTTTCAACCCTCTTCAAACAGACGGGAGCAAGTGTGTCACGGTGATCTGTGGAGCTGCACGGTGAGCTGCGCTGCTTTCAAGCCCGATAGGGTGAAAAGCAATTTCTTTGATTGCATGAATAGTCAATGAGTCAATAACAGATTTAAAAGAGGTCAATTGGATTTTGCTGATGTCACATATAAACCTTTGACAAAATCGGTTCTGGTTAAATCCACATTGTAACAGTATACCGCTGTAATAAAAATGACGGTTATCATTCTGAGGACATTCGTTCCCTACAGTACTAAAAATATCAGTGAGTGTGTGACTTAAAGATACAGACACTGTTATGCCACGACAGTATAGATGTATTGGTAATAATCATAGGACATTATTTTAAAGCAGCTAATGTTATTAATTATATGGTATTTGATGTAACATGCTATAGTGCTACTAACATGGAAACTAACATGCTTTAGTGATGCAACATGTTTTAGTTACATGTTTCTATCAAGTTAATAACTATGTTTATTATTATAATTCAGTTCTCATTCCACTTAGGGTCATTGTAACTGTCATACAAATAATAATAATAATAATAAATTGGTGTAATACAGTGAAACTGTTATTTCTTTTAGACGGTTATCTACCGTACAACTACAATCCCAGTCACATCTAGCTTCTAATCTAGTTCATTGACGTTGGCTCCACAGTAACAATAGACAGCATCCGTGTAAATACTCATGAAGCAGACATAAACAATATGCCTAGGGTTGTTTTATGAATACAGATAAAGCAATTCGGGCAGTTAAAACTATAGATAACCAGCTTCTTATTTATTCCCATGAATGTCAAGGCTCCATTAAGTTTAACTCCAGATACAGCTTGTTGAGAGAACAATGTAAGTTTAAAGCACTACAGTTTAGTTTTTTATTTATCTACCTGAGATACTTATACGATAAGGCCGATACGAAAGGGGCCTCAACACTGTGGGCAAAGGATTACGCTTTTCTGAGCACAGCCTAATTGAAGGATACTTCAAATGATTTTTTTTTTTTTGAGAGACATTTTCAACAACCAGATAAGAGACTTAGAGCACCCTTGCCTGCTTTCCCCTTCTTGCTCTTCATTTGGCATGCATGTTGGCAGGCCCCTCACTGCACTGCACTCTAGGGTGGTACAAATGATTTAAAAAAAAAGACAAGGACAAACTCGTAGTGGGGAGGGAGGGAGGGAGGGAGGGAGGAGTGGTCCGTTATCAGCAGCCTTTACCTGAGACGTGCACCTGTTGGATTGGTTTGTTCTCGCGAAGGACGAACCCCCCACAATGACACATCTGGATACACTTGGAATAGGGAGGCCAATTACCGGAGCATTAAAGTGTTCTTGTCTGATATCACAGAGATTTGTCCGCACAGCACTCTGCAGTGGCACAAAGCCTAGTCTTCACACATTTGGAGGTCAAGCCAATGAATCATAAGACATCCAGCTTCACGTGCAATGAGACACTATATGGAGAGATACAGTCATACATGGATACACAAGAATATCTCATTATCACTGTAGGTTAACAATTTTGGGAAAGATGCATATTCCGTTGGTTGCCGAGAGTCAGATGAAAAGATTGATACCACTTTTATATTTGTACGCTAAATATGCTGCAGGAGCTGGTGAGCTTAGCTTAGCATAATGACTGGAAACAGTGGGAAACAGCTAGCCTGGTTCGGTCTAAAAGTAACAAATCTGCCCACCAGCACCTCTAAAGCTCATTAATTAATACCAAATATCATGTTTGTTTAATCTCTGCAATTTCCAAAGTGAGAAAAACAATTTGTTGTGAGGCCGAAAGCAGCAACTCTGCTGGTTGTGCGACGAATTGCAGTTTTTTTTTACACTTGAATAGATCAACAAAATACAAAACAGCTCAACATGAAGTGCTTTAAGCTAAGCTAGGCTAACCGGCCACTGTCACCAGCTACATATTTACCATACAGAAGTGAGAGCGGTATCGAACTTCTTATCTAACTCTCGGAGGGATTAAGCACATTTCTTAAAAATGTCAATTTACTTATTTCAGCGATTTAAACCTCAACTTTCTTCATATGTTTTAGCATCAAATAATGTTTCTGCAAGGAGTGATTGCCCTCTTGTTCCTCCTGTGCGACTGAGCCCAAGATGAGAGCTATTGTAGGGAGCGTTAATACAAACCAGATGTTAAACTTGTGTCCTCAAAATGAATGGGCCTATTGGGAAACCAAAGGCGAGTCTCGGGGGACATTCCACTGGAGGCTAAGCTGATTGGTTCATATTGAAACAACATGGCCAAGATAAACTGGGATTTCAAGAAAGGGGGTCTCTGGACGCTGGAGTCTAAAATAAATCGTTAGGGCTAAAGGAGGAGCTTAGCTCATCCTCTAAGGAAAACAGTGAGTTTTGCAAGTGACTGACATACATGATGACTGTGGCGCCAGGCAACCTCGGTCTACAGCCCAGTTGTGGGCTGCATGGGAAGTGGAGAGCATCGGGGGCCATGCTTCTTTTGTGCTGATGTCACAAAGCTGCAGGGTATTACTTTTTCCAAATTGTTGTATTTATTTTCCCCTCACGACGTGACTGTTTTGGCAGGGGGAGAAACTAGAGCTGAAATGGTCTTGTAAAGACAAATTTAAATGCTGCTCAGTTGTTTAATCTTGCATAAAGGCATCAAAGATATCATGTTTGAATTGAGCTCGGCAAACACAGCTACATCTTGATCTGTTCTACTTTTAACTCAACTTGAATATTATTTGGTTCATGGGGCTGAGACGTATCAGTTCAAATTAATTTAGTTCATTTACTTTGTTTCCCCTCTCACTGATTCTCAGTTAATGCAGTTTTATCTCAAAGCTCACTTTCATATTTCCAAGATTCAAATATGTATTCATCATAATCGTGCAGTGTGCAGTGAAATGCTTAATTGCCGTCTCTGTAGACTGTAAACAGGGGAAATAAAATGTAATGCAGGATAAATGCTGTTGTTTTCGTTGATTGTTGATTGTTGTTTGTCTCGTCTTACGTCCCATGTCCATGTCCAATGTATGCACCTTCCGCCTCAAAAAATTCCTCGTTTGTGTGAAAACATTCCTGGCAAATAAACGGTTTCTGATTCTGATTCTGATAAAAAAAAAAAAAAGGAAATGCAGGCAAATGAAATGCGAAAGTGGAAAAGCAAAAGTATGTATAGTAAGTGCGTAAAAAGTGGATATATATATAAGTCAAATATGGCGCAAAATAAATACAGTGTTTATACATTAGCTTAGCATTAAGACTGGAAACAGGTGGAAACAGCTAACTTGGCTCCGTCTGAAGGTAACAAAATCTGTCTACTAGCAACTCACCAATTATATCTTGTATATTTAATAATCAGCACAAAAAAGTGTAAAATCATAAACTTTCTGTTTAAAACCTGTTCGCTGCTTCCACCTGTTTCCAGTCGTTGCGCTGAACTATGCTAAGCTAACGACCTCCTATTGAACAAACAGACGTGTGTGGTATCGATCTTCTCGTGACAAAAAAAAAAGCAAATAAGCTTGTGTTCTAAAATGTTGAACTATTCCTTTCAGGGATCACAAGCCACACGGGTCGGGACCAACAACATCATGTCAAGTGGAGCTGATAACTGTATAAACACAATAATTCTCATTTTGTTTGAACACCAACCAAACATCAGTTGCAGCTTGTTCCAACAGAAGTAAGAGGATATTTTATTTAGCTTTTTATAAGTCAATAGGGATGTCGACTCTCATAAAAGCTCATTGGTATCAGCTGTGGGGAGATTATCTCAACTCAGAGAGCAGATCTGTGGCCGCATCATTGTCGCGTGGAAGTCCAGTTGTTTGGACCTCCTGTGTGCAGCCCAGAGAGCCTGGGATATAACACAAAAACAAACACTCCCAAGGTCACAATAGTGGCATTTTAATCACCATCGGCCAGCCAAAGAGGTAATTGCTGGAGCCATGCCGTCAGTACTCTGAGGATTTACAAAGAAAGATCTAAAAGGAGAAGCACGCTTCCACACAATAGCTGGAAAGCAGGAGTGCGGCGGTGTTTTCCTCTGTCAGAGGGCTGGCCGGCCTGTTTTGTAAGCACTTCCATCCTGTGAAAGCCCCCGTAGACCTCCACCTGCTAGCTCACTGCAAAAGTCTGCGGCTTGTTGCTTCTCAGAGAGCGGCGAGCCAGCCTCTCCCCCTCATTTCACTGGCGCCAGCGCTCAATGGGCCCTGCACTTTGATTATTTGTGTTAACAGTTAATTTAGCACCACAGACACATGTGCCAAAGCTGGCTTCACTTCCTCATGCATCACCAACAAATGTGACTTTTATGAGTTCCTTTTCACGGGGCCACCCCCCAAACCCCCCACCCCACCCCCCTTCTTAGACTCAGTTCTCGCCTGTCGACTCACTCTGCAAACCCTCCGTGGACCGAGTCCCCCACACCGCACCGCACCACACACGTACTCACACTCACCCCCGCAGACACCATCTCCTCACCTCCTCTTACCTCTCCTCTTTCCTCACCCCTCACCCCCCCACCCCCATCTCACATTTTCCAAACCTCCCCGCCTCCACTCGCTTATTTCGTTGGTTCAGCCTTAATCTCTTCCACATCTTGCCCGGGAGAGTTATTTCTGGCTCCTCTGTTCCCAATGTTTGCATTATCGGGAATACATTTCATGTCAATTTATTCGTTGGTTAAATACCACAAAAGAGTCACTCGTTTTGGGAGATTTGAACTGCAGTTGAAAAGAATGCTTACCCCCCCCCCCACCCACCACCCACCACCCAAAGGAGGGTCTTCTCTGCAATTTTCTGATGCTTTCCATTTTGGATCAGAGCTTACAAAAATAACCGCTCAGAGGGAATAAAAAAAAATAACTGTTTCATACAGTGAGCTCACTTAAAAAGACGTTACACACCGCAGAGAGCGGATACCTTATTGCATCTGATGATCAAATGGCGTCCATCGTCCAGACTCCTGGCCGAGAACGGAACCGCGTCTTAAGCGTTTCAGATATTTTAGTCAAACCTGCGAGCGTGACCCGGCGCTCCGTCGGTGTTAGGTGACACAAAGATATAATCTGCATTTATGAAAACCTCTACCCTCAATACCAATGTGGAGCCAGAGTCTGGTGGGTAGTGGAGGGGGGTGGGGGGGGAACTTTGTCAATGCCTACTTAGCTTCGACATTGATACTTACAGACTGGGAGAGAACAGTGCTGAGGGAGCACAAACTCGCCGCACGCCGATGAGCTCATGCCAGGGCTATGCAAGCAGAAGGCCACAGGAGCCATGGAAATATTTGGACATCTATTTCGCTCCCCCGCTTGTCTGTAGCGCAATCCAGTACATCATCTTTCGTGGTCGAGAGACACGTTTTCAAGTGGCCGGGGGCAGAACCTTAAAAGGTCCGGTCTTGCAATTTCAATTTTTTTTGTTTTTGTATTGTGTCACTGCATTTCAGCTACTCAGCAGGAGCAAAGTGAAGACCGCAGCCCCGACGCCGCAGATTCTTCTTCATTAATTCTCCATCCTGTGCCACGCAGCCTATAACCGCTCCGGCGTTGATTCACGATCAGAGGTAACCGTAATGGCGAGGCCTGTTTTCAACTCAAGGGAAACGGTCCCCCCGCTGGTTTTGATGAAGCGCCGTCGTTCACGTGTGTGTTGGAACCGGCCAGTGGAAACATGACAACATCTCATGTCATTGTTTTTTTTTTTTTCTTCTAACTGAGCTCACAGAAAAAAACTTTCCTTTGGATTATATTTCATCTCTTTAGGAGATGTTTTTAGCTGGCAGCAGGTGAATTATCCCACCGCTGTTTAGCATTCAGCAGTGTGTGAATGATTAATGAATGGTTCATAACAACAGAATGTTGTAAACAGATTTAACTTCAGGGATGGCAACATAAGTCGATCTCCACCACTTTGGTACCGACTGAAATATCTCAACAAACATTGGATGGATTGTTATTTTGTACGGACATTCACGGTGCCCAGAGGATGAACCCTACTGACTTTGGTGATCTCGACTTTACCCTTATCTTAACTATGGGATGGATTCCCATGAAATTGAAATGCATTCATTCGCTCAGTATTCATCTATCAAGTGATGAATACTTCAAAATGTCCTTCTATACCATTAGAACTACATTATACTGTGTTATAAACCAGTTAGAAGTTTATTTTTGTCCGGTATATTGTTGACAAGTTTACCATACAGTACTCCACAATACATGTACACTGCTACAAGACAATTGTATACATGTAATGTATGTTTTATACTTTTTTTGTGACATCTCTATATTGATAGCAATATAGCAATAACATTTATACTTTGAGGGTAATTGTCTTATTCATAGCTAACATTTGCTTGCTGGCTAACGGTAGCGTAGCTCCAATGGAACATATCATGAAACACTTTCTCACTTTGTTGGTGCTGGTGCACATACATTTGGGGATCTGGAGGAGCTCCCAACCCACAAACTGTGAAATAAGACAACCCAGTCATTTTCTTTGTGGGCTGCCGAGGTCAGAAAACATGTGATTTAACAAGTCACATGCATTTCATTAGAATAAACTGGTTTTAAACATTAAAGCACGACAACATGTTCTCGTAGAAATACAAAATATAAGTATGAGCCTGAGAGTGAGCATGTTATTTCCCCTTTAAGTTAGCGAAGGTGCCAAGTAGCATAGCTTCAAGACATTGACTAATAGAATGCTGCATATCCGGTTTCCTCACCTCGAAGTCTATGTTTTTTTCAAATAGGTTTTAGGTTAGACGTCCGAAATAAGGTCTATAGATTTTAACACTTTGTTAAATGTCCCTCTTGTGAATTTTGAAACTTTTTAACGCGTCTTCAAAAAAGGCACTATCGTGGTGCAGTCCGTTTACAGCCTACCGTTTTACTTCAGTCACGAGATTATCCTGCTGAACAAGAAGGGAAGAAGCGCTTTTTTGTCATCCCTGCAGCTCTGTATATTTGCAAATTTGATAAGGAAAATTACAAAGAAAAGAAAAGTGACATTCAAATAATCAATTAAAATTATCCCCACCGTCACCAGTTGCATCATTACTAAATGCATTCATCTAAAGTATTCTAAAACTGTTACTTTTGGTGCTTATTGTATAGTTTGATGTTAATACTTTTGTACTTTTAGTTAAAAAAAAACTAAACTGTCGTAGTTTTACTTCAGTAAAAGCTCTGCGTACTTCTTCCACCTCTGATAAAATATCCTTACAGCTCCTTAGAACTACATGTGTGATATAAAGTGTCTATTAAGGGTTTATATACTGCCTATAAATGCTGTTAAAAGGGTTCAAATAAAGTGCTACTCCACTGAAGCAAACCAAATGAAGATATCACCTCTAAAAACCTGTGAAGAAGTCTTCATCCTCATTCCCCTCACACACACACACACACACACACACACACACACAAGGTGAGAGGATGACAAAGTCAACCCTCGGGTGTTGGAGGGGGAGTCACGGGGGAGTGCTCTCAGAGACACTCGGCTGACCGGGCCTTCTGCACGCAGCTCCGGGATTCCCTCCTCTTCCTTCCCAGTATTGTCTCACATCCTGCAGGGCTCTCCTGTCCTCTGCGGCCGTCGCTGCCACAATAGCATCGGCGGGCACCGGGCACTGAGGGGTGACCAGAGGGACGCCAGCAGTCCGCCTGACAGGATGTGACACACTTCTCTCAACAATTAATGAGTACAAAAGAAGCGGATGACACGACATGACGGCTTAGCGTGGCACTTCGGGCCTTAATGGCTCGCTGAGTGGCATCTTCACACCCGGCCCGTCACACTCGTGCCCAATGATGGGGACGCGGGAAAGAAGGACGAGCCGGACGCTTTTATTCAACGAGAGGTCGCGCACTTGGAGGACATTATGCAATAAGATGAGAAAATGGTGGTGGAGAGTAGCCAAGTACTGTACTTGAAGTATTTCCATTTAATTTAAATGTGTATTTCAACAGAAAATGTGCCTATTGTACCTTTTACTCCACTATATATTCATTTGACAGGTTTTCATTGAGATTGTCCATGCAAAAACTGCACAACAGCATGAAAAGTAAGTATACCAGGTACAAAAAAAAGAATACTCCATTCTCCAATATATTATTCTTGAAACCTAAGCACATTTTGCTGCTAACACTTGTGTTTAAGTACAATCTGAACACAAAGCTCGAGGCTAGCCCGTAGCTATGGAGGAGAATTTACTGCAACTGCCTTTGATAAAACCGCAAATTCGTCCAAAATATCCTGAAATAACGAATAAAAACAGCATTGCCATTACGAATGTCAAAGCAAAGACAAAGAGACGCAACATTTTACAAACAAGTATTGATACCCCTCCAAGGGACTTCTCTGGCCTCGGTAACTTTCTGCCTCCTCTGGCGTTTGCCGACTGCGAACAGCAGCTTTCTCAATATTAATAATAATATTACCGATGGCACCGCTGAAAGAGAGGGATTAGTGCTCATACTGCCGAATGAGAAGTCACCGCTTGGCTGGTATACATGTGGGATTTGACTTTTCTTTAAACACAGCAAATGGGAAGCCAAAAATCTTTTTCATTTAAGAGCAATTAAGTGGATCCCAGAATCACTGGCTCCAGCACGCCGCCGAGGCTTTTTTCTTCTTTTTTTTCTTCTTTTTTTACTCTTGGTTTTATTACCCATTTCCTCTCCCTTGCGCCAGCAGAAGGAATGCTCACTTTTTCTCTCACAAAGCCACATTTCCAACGCCAGAATCACACAGGGACCACCATGATTAAGTGCAAGCCAGTGCTTCCCTAAACATGTGAGACATTATGGACCCCCCCTCCCCTCCACCGCCTCAAAACACTGGAGAAGTGTTATGTTCCAACATTTATGTGAAGTAATTAAAAACATCCACCAGTAATTTAATAGTTCTCACCAAGTAGAGACATGAAGTCTACACAGTTTTTTCACTCTGTATAAATAACCTGGAATGCAGTGAGTACACAGCTCCTTGCTTCTTTTTTTTTTCCTCTTCCTGCTTTTTGCAACATTTTGTAAGAAGCCCTGTTCTGTGTCGCTCTGACCCGAGAAGAAGGTTGAGCAAGTCACAAGCGACGCGCTGCCTTTTGAATTCACGTCGCACATAGCGGGGGGATCCATACATCACAAACGCTGACAGCAGATTCAAATCAAAGCGCTCCTATAACTTCTCTCGCTCTAACATCAGTGAGCATAAAAATGACCTCAAGTGCTCGCTGCCGCAGCGTATCCTGATGCGGATGCTTCTGTGAAGTGCATGTCAATAACCCGGAGAGCCGGCAGGGCAGCAGACATGTGGTTCCAATCCGTCTCTTTTTCTCACAGCGAGGAGGAGGAGGAGGAGGAGGAGGAGGAGGCCATTCATTTATCTCACTGTAAACACAGCACCCCCCCCCCCAAAAAAAAACTGTCCACGTGGGTAATTATCTTAAGCAAACAGTGTTATTGATACTGATTATCTTTTTAGAATACGTGAATAAAATACTCATGAGTTTATATGCAATATTTGGATCCAAACCGTGAGCGTAGTCCTACAAGGCGGTTCGTCTCTAGAATGTCAGTCGGAGAGTAATCTGGCGTTAAAGACTCCGGGGAAGGTGAACGACATAACTCATATTTTTGGCGAAGAAAATCACATTTCATTAGACTTGTGGCCAATTTTCTTGCTTTGACTTCTCTACTTGTTTGTGACTGAAGGGTAAAAGAGGAAAGATGAGGCCGCACTAATCAACTTTGTTATATTAATAAATACTAAATGTGACGGTGGGGTCATTTTCTGTGATGAGGTCGCAGAGGAGAAGCGCCCAATTTAACACTTCCACAAAGCTGTTCACATTTTAAGCTCATCGTTTTGCTTTCGTGCCTCCTAACTTTACCGTTTTCCCTCAGGAGTTGGTTGAGAACAAAACGGAGCTAAAAGAGAGTGAACGCGTCTGCCGATGAGCGCTAATGTTGCTCGTCTGCTAACGTGCTCAAAACAGACACTTCCACCCAGGACATCGCTGATCGTGTGTCCCTTTGCGAAAGTCAGCGTTGACTTTATGCACGTTACGTAAGAGAGTTATGCTAGTTATGTTATTGTTTTTAAACACAGCCCATGATCTTTTTTTTTCAAACCTTAAACAAGTAACGTTAGTTGTGTTGCCTAAAGCTAACCAACGTAAACGTGACACTGTGATACGAGGCCGATATGAAGCTAATAATGCGGTTTCAGGAACGTCGACATTCGACGTAGGCGTGGTTCGCAGAAGCGTACCATGCCAACGTTTAGTTGTTTTTGGGTAACTAGGTGGAAGATAGACTCGGCGCAGTAAGCTACATAATGATTAAATAAATTCGGAGCATCTCAAAGATCGCTGCAGACATGGAGCTCGTGTTGCTTATCTGTGTTTTCAGGGTTTATTATCATATGGATACTTGTTCTTGTAGGTTCTATGTATTAGGAATTGGATTATGCGACCTTTGCACATACAACAAATTACCGTACATTTCGGGTTACAAGCCGCTCCTACGGCTGATCAGTGTCCCCGCTGTAGCAAGCTAGTAGCGCTGCTAGCTAGCGCTGCTAGCTAGCGCTTCTGCTGCTACCGGCCACTGCTGCTGCTACTGCCCGCTGCTGCTGCTACTGCCCGCGTTCCCTCTGCCCAAGTCGGGTGTCGAGCCTGGTCCCGCTACCTTCGGTGGTTTTCAGGGAGCTAGCGGAAGTTAGCGGGGAAGTGACGGAGCGCTAGCAGGAGCCCCAGCTGGCTACAGCGGGGAGCTAACGGGGACACTGACCGAAGGTAGTAGCGGCTTGTAACCCGAAATTTACGGTAAATAAGAAAGCACCAACATCTTATGTCAGATCCTAACTTCAAAGTTATCATTTTGTATGTAGTTTATTATTTTTGGGATATTATTTGACTTTGCGTAATATTATTAATGCTTTCTCACCTAATCTCCTGCATCTTTACATTCACTTCTTGTGTCATCCTTTACATTTGTGCCGTTCTGTGCGACTTAATCTCCTCCCTTTCACCTCAACTAAACTAAACCTTTTGTCATATTTGGTTTTTAATCTGAAGCCACGCACTATACGAGCTCTCCTCTCCGTAAAACTCTGAATGCAAGTTATGACAAGGCTTTAAAGAATGGTAACACTGTGAGGTTTCTCAGGAAGACAGACGCATTCTCCCTTCAGTGGCCATAAAGAAGACAAAGCTTTATACAGTATCAACAGACGCGAGACGCAACCTTTTGGCCCTTTGGGGCAAGAGGTGAGCGCTCTGGGAGCGGAGGCCTGGTTCCAGCAGTCTGCCGGCAGACGAGACGTACGTATGTCCTCCTCACCGCATTCCTTCCCGTCTTAGATCACCGAACAGCTCTCTCTCCGGCTCTCCGCCTTCATCCCCTTCCAACCCAAAGCAATAGAACTCTTTATTTTCACCCGGATGGCGGCTCATACAGAAACCAAAATAACCCGGGTGGGTACAAGTGTAATAGCTTCAGCTAGAGCTTTTGTGCAGGTGCACGTTTGAAATTCAGATTAGTCTGATGGGGCTGGAGGCTTAAATAGTCAAGGGAGGAGTTCCTACTTCTATTTAAATGAGATGCTCAACAAAAAAAAGAAGAGAAGTCACCATTAGGAAAAAAGTTCAGAGAAGTTTGCTCTGGAAATACATATGGTGAATAAAGGAATAAGCTGCATGCGTAACCTGGGGCTGTGTCTTTCATATTTGGGGGATGACTGTCCTGCAACACAAGCCACTTCTGATTTCATATTCATGACTTCCGAGAGGAGAGAGGAGAGGGGGACAAGACAACAAGCAAGCAAGGAGAGTATAGCGGATGGAAGTTAGGCCCCGTACACTGTCACATCCAGAAAGTCAAATCTCATCTTGCTCAGACTGAGGAAGAGTGAGGTCATCCTCCTCAGCAGGCAGGCAGGCAGACAGGCAGGCAGGCAGGCAGGCAGGCGCTGGCTCATCTCACGCCCACGCACATGCACACAGATTGAAATAAGGAATCGTGCCTGCTTGAAGGGATTTAACGGCTACACAATACAAACGCGGCCTTAGTTATCTGGCAACGTGCACAACCACAATGGCCCCATCAGGACACGCGGGGACGCCGGCTAAGAGCCTTTTGGAACAGTAGCCTCCGAGCAGCCGGGGCGCTGTTCCCCTGCAGCACGCTGAGATTTTTTTTTTTTTAAAGGAATAATGACAGCCTGCACAAATGAAGCCTGGAAGCATCACGGTGGCCGTCATGTCCTCTAAACAGAAGAGCCCCGTCGAGGACATGCGCGAGTGCGGAGCGCCCTCTAGGGGCCAGAGCGTGGAGCTGGTTGGACATGAGAGGCAGTCAAGCGTTCACATCAAAAGTTCACCCTATGCAAATGAGGGGTTTGGAAATAGAAATAGTTAAAATTAGTGACTTTTGATATGCAAATGCTGCAGAAATTCACAATCCAAGCATGTTTTTTTTTTTTTTTTTTCTGTTTATGTTGCTTTTCTCATGCAAATGCAGCATTCTTATTCATCTTAAGTGAAGCATTCGGAGACAAGACGCCTCTGTGGCTCTATTCATCTTCATGCAAAGTCAGCGGCTTCTGAGATTTAAAACAAATTACGTGACCCCGGTGAGAAATGTAGGGCACTTCTGAATCAACGACGCCGAGCTCTACGAACACGGCGCACCGACGAGTAGAGGGAACGAGGCCGACAGACGTTTGCTCATTTCAGGCCCCCCGAGACAAGACGGGCGGCCCGGAGTCAGCAGGGAGGTGATATATGACACCCGGAGGTCACGCGGGTCGAATGTGGAAGCCACCACAGTTCATCATGTTTATGAGTCTCACGCAGACACAAACGTCTTGAAGCCTTGAACGCTTTTGAGGACAGAGTTGTGCTTTGCTTTGCATAAAAAAGGGGGCCCAGGCGGCTGTCAAGAATTCAACAACCATTCAGAAAAAGGAGGAAAATTAAATGTCAGTCGAAGGACTTGACTGATGGCACATCAGTGTTTTGCGACTGGACCATCAAATGCTAATCCTTCCAGAATAGGGTCTGTGCCAGTGGATAAAGGAATGTAAATAGCCAAAAATACCCTAAAATACCCCCATTAACCGTCCCTCACAGACCAGCCACTCTCCCGGGTCATTACTGGAACAAAGAACGTGGGCTTGCTCAATTTTCCTGGTAAATAGGGTTTAAAATGTTCAATTCAAAAGATGCTTCGCCAACTTAATGTTCAGCAATGCACAAAAATGCTAAACGGATAAACAAGCTGAGCGTACTAAAAGACAAGACCACGCCATCTGCAGTGAATTCCCTTAATCAAACCGCTGCAACGCAACAAAAAGGTCACAGAGGGAACGGCACCGGTGCTTTTCACTGGATATCTACCGGCAAATACTGTGCAGCGATTACGCACCAAAATAAGAAGAATTGGGGCGACAGCATGACACGGTTTGGATGGACGATCAAATCGTAAAAGAAACCGGCTCGTCCATTTCATAAATATCTCACCAAATGAGAATCGGAGTGTGTAATAAATGGCATTTTGATCATGCATCTCAAATATCTGCAGTGTGGCATCACCCAGCAGTTTCATTAAGCTGGTTTTCTGTTACATGACCCAACAGAATAACGCATGACGGTGCAGTACTTGTCAGCCGAGGCCCCCTTGTGGCTGAACTGGTGAGTGCAGGTGCAGCCGGAGAGTCAAATAAACGTCACGCTTGCGATTGATTTCTTTTTTTTGTTGCAGACAGTGATTTTAATTACAGAAAAAAATCACAAGTTCATACACCTGCCATTTTCACTGGAAGTTAAATGCAAGGGTTTCAGAACAGAACAGGCTTCAACGTCTGTTACATGTCAAAGAGCTGCAGAACAGAAACATGGCATTGTGTCAAATACAGAAATATATTTATACATGTATACATATATATATAAATATATGTCTTACCTTGTGACACTACTTTGAGATTACAGCCACAGTTAAATACTTAGCAATCAATATTTTAATTAACCTGCTAACAAACAGAAAGACGTGGCTTCTCTTCCACTAGGTATTAGTTACAGAACATGCCGTCAGACACACATCTTGCCGTTTATTTCAGTGGTCAGTCATTTTCACTTATTGGGACTCTGGTACATTCTCTGCGTGGCGTCATGCTTCCCTCTTAAAGCAACGGAACACGTCAAACAGAAATCATTGTCAAAGTAAGTTTTAGTTTTTTTTTTAAAAGGCGGATAACTGTGGTCTTGAAGTCTTTAAACTATTCAGTGCTTAACTGCAGGGACATTTTCCTTTTCAATGAGCTTATGCAATAAGAAAGTCCAATCTTGGTCTTGCAGACGATATTGTTGATGTGTGAAGTGAGCCTCTTTATGATTTTACACGATATTTCTAAGAGTAAGGTTTAAGACAGAGGGTCAAACAATCCATTGAGATTAAGTGCTGTAGGTTTGTCCTTCTGGTGGTTGCGGAAGCTTCATATTTTCTTTGGACATCATTTGACGCCTTAACTCTTGAAGAATAATTTTAATGCTATAAGAAATCTGCCATTTTGCTAAAACTGGTACGCTACTTGAATCCACCTGTGAGACGAGACAAAAAACAACAAAGAAACACCAAATCAGTCATTGGGGACAGGAGCGCCGACAGTGATTTATCTGAAACAATTTGTGAGTTCAACAAATGATAAAGACACAGAGCAAACGCTCGTTATATGACCGTGGACACTTACCGCCCCGTTGGAATTATCTATCCCATTCATGCTTATTTTCGTTACAAATTTAACAGTCGGGGACACCTCTGGGTATCTAGATCCACATACCAATCTCAGACTGTATATTCTGTTCTCATAATTGGTCTGGGAAACAAAAAAGAAGAACAAAATGTAGACGTCAGTAACAGCATCTAGAATAGTTGACAGTATTCTGCATTGGAGTCCAACGTGCTCCGTCGGCTTACTCTTGCCGGTCCGATGATCATGCCCGTCCACCACGTGAGAGTCATGTCATCGTCATTCTCGAGGCCCCAGCTGACTGTGCCGTCGCCGTCGCCCTTCTGCCCTTCTTCAAGCTCCTCCAACAAGCGAAAATTGCGTGGAACTTTAATTCCTAAAACAACAAAAATAGAATACGAGTTTAAAGTATACGTCTCTTTTTTCTTTTTCTTCTTCTACTGCTTGACAAACTCCATAAAAAGACCAAAACCAACAATGACTGGCCATCTGTGTAACCAACACCTGGTATACTGTAGCGTATCACTCTGCGCCATAGACTGTCCAAAAACTATTACAAATATATATCAGTGAGCATAAGTGGACCGTTGCTTTGACGAAACAAGACATTTGAAAATGTCACTTTGGAAAACTGTGACGGGCACTTTAAGCTACTTTGTTACGTTTAATTGATTGTTTTATTTAGTAAATAGGACTTAAACGATTCGTTGACTGCTAGAGTCTGCAACTACTTTTACATTTATCGGTTATTTGCTACATTCAATTATCAAGGAAAAATGTCAAATATTCTGTGGTTACTGCTCTTCAGATGCGAGAGACTTTCAGCTTTTTTTCCTTTGTCAGATCTTTGAATATTAGGCTAAATATCTTTGCAATTCAGGAAAAACTATGTTCAAATGAGATTGTGACAGACTGAGAAGTTAGGACAGGCAAGGTTTTCTTTTTACAATTCACCAATGTTTTGAAGACTAAACATCCTAATCTTTTTTTTTTCCCTCCACAAAAATAATTCCACCCCTAATTGTAAACAATTGTTACTCGAGTTCTAAAACGGTTGCGTTGATAGTTTCTCTGAAATAGAACTGCGATAAAACATTTTCTCAGTGTTGGCGATGAAAACTGATGCAGACGCATTCCTCTTTCTAAATCATAGAAAAGTAATGCTTTCAAAAAGGAGTAAGATTGATGGTTGACACAAAAGCAAATGATGTCCTACGCTATGCACACGTTGCACCAGCATTCAGCACATCCTGGTCTACCTACTGTGGCGCTGCATTTAATGTGATACCTTGTTCACAAGATATCCATTTAAGATATCAGATGCTGCTGAAGACCGAAGCGCAATACAAATATGCAGTCTTAACGGTTGTTTGTAAACAGTCATGAGATCCGGAGCACACAGGCCTGTACTGCTGATCATTCATGAATGTTTCAGGGAAACAACCAGTCATCTTATGACCGAGAGTTGAAACGGCTGACTTGATCATAAAACCATTCAAAACTAGTCAGTCAAAGCGTTCAGATGTTGGCATTTAACACGGCCTGACGGGGGTGTAACTGATGAACCATTCACAGCTCATGACTGGAGTGCTAGCGGATGAGTGGACAGCACTCAAGTTAACCTCAAACTGCTACTTTTCATAATCATGATCTTGAAGACAAATGAAGGACTGTTTCTTAAAAAAGGCCCTGGCACTCTGGCAAAGTACGCGGCTAAAATACTACAATTTTCCCTCCGTCATAAACCCGTTCATTTCACCTCCTCCGATCTCAGACGATTTATCACAGTAAGCCTTCACAACCCAAAAAGCAATGATTCACATCTGGTGTGCAATGAAGGATTGAGCCTTAAGTGGCTCTAACATTTTCTTAAAAGGTATTTGCTCAACAGAGGTTGTTTGATTTCAGTCCTTTATCGACATTCAAACGCTGGTAAAGAGACCAATGTTTGCTAGGAATTTTAGTGCACCACTGGTATCAGAGTACATCAGCTAATAAGTAACAAGAAAGTGCTGTTCAGAAATGTGTCAACTACTAGGGCTGAAACTCACAAGTATTAACAATCCATCAACAAATCAATTAGCCTGCCAATTGTCTTCTCAGTTCATAATTGCTTGGCCTATAACACGGTCTGAAAACAGTGACACATTTCCTAGAGGCCAAAATAATCAAAAGGCTTAAGATGAAACCAAAACCTGAAGATTAATTGGTCTACTGTGATATAAGACAAAGGAAATACCACAAACCCTCAGTTTTGATAAACCGCAACCCTCAAATTTTCTTTTTTTTTTTTTTTTTTGCTAAAAGCAAATACGTGATTTAAGTTACTCTAAAATATAAATGGCCACTTATTCAAGAACTTCAAAAGCTTTTTGGATCATAAGATTTAAAGACTAATGGCGGGAGCAGATTTGTGCCAGGTAGAAATTAATATGTTTTGTTTAATTATGGCACTAACAACTTAAACCTTGCCAGGTTAAAAATTAAATCAGGAGGTTGCACAAACTTGCACTTTCGATTATGAAGTTACTTCCCGTTTATATTTGCATCCCCGTGATGTGTAGCGAACCTGACAAAGAAAGTACGTTGAACACTGTAAAAAAAAAAACATTATTTTATTTTTCTGTAAGTCTCAAAAGACTTTATTTTGTAAGTTTGACAACCACGCTTCCTGTTGAGCGTTATACCAAAGCAAGGTCTCCGACTACTTGCTGAAACAACGTGTGCCAACACTATGCTGCGTTTCTATTCTCCTCGCTCAACAATGACCTACACTGAGTTACTTCCTGCATCCATCCCGAGAGTTAAACTATAGTAACCTTGTTAAATTACTACAATAACGTTAGAAAGTGATCAAAGAAGGAGCCAAACTGGACCCTTCATTTCAACGTTAACGTTACCGTGACAGTGTTGCAATGCGAGGTGTGTCACAGAGACTGCATTAAAAAAGACAAACGCATGTGTCACTATACAATTTGTGTAATAGCCATTAAGCTACACAATGATATTGTGCCTGGACAGTTAATACACACAATTAATAGCAACATTACGTTTATTGCGATCAAATTAGCAACAAGATTGACTCGCTGCCTCGCGGTCATGGAATATTCTAGTACTTTAGGTTAGCTCAGCTAGCGCGCACAATATGCGGTTATTTACACACAAATACACATTTATAACGCACTTTACAACCTATGCGGGTTTCTTTAAAACGCAAACTGCCAAAAACGTGCAGAACCGATGCTTATTTTTGACACCCTGGCCTATTTTAGCCAACTCACGGGAGGTGAGGGGGGTAAGCTACTCGCTGGTGTAAGCTAGGTTAGCCAAACACGGTTGCTCCAGGAGCTAGACGGCCCCCGCGGAGCGCATTCGCGTCACCCGAGACGGAGATATTAACGGATAAATGGCGGCCGAGAGCGACTCTGATAAACCCCGTGTACGTTAGCGAGTTGACACGTTTTGGTGGCCGAGGTGACAGAGCGGCGGTGGACAGGTGGCGGGCTTCGCCCACACGTTATAGTTTGAAGGCACACAAACCTGAGGAGGCCGCCATCTTCTTCAGCAGAGTCCAGAAGCGCACAAGAGCCGTGACGTCACAGCCGTTAAACCCCGACAGCTGCGCTGCTGCTGCTGCTGCGTTCCCTCTAACGGGGTTTCCGGGTCACTGTTCATTGACAGGAGAGCGTGAAAGTAATTTTCTTTTATATCTCATGAACAGGTGTAAAACAAAAAATAACACTAGCAGTATCACGTAAACTTATGGAAGCCCGTTTCCGCCACAAAAAAAGTGTCATAATTCGACTTTTTATCTCATAATTATGACTTAATTATCTCATACCTTCGACTTAATTATCTCATAATTATGACTTTTTATCTCATTATGACTTTCTATCTTTTTTATCTCATAATTATGACTTTTTTTCTTCTTTTTTGTGCAGAAACAGGCTTCCATATACCTGGATTTAAAACATATATGTAACTTTTAGGAAGGGAAACAAAATCAACATTAGCCCTATTAGTTTCATATATATATATATATATAGTGTAAGCTATTATATTGTGTTATTGTATTATACGTTATATATTATATTCTTATATTTATTCTTCTCTCACTCCTCACTCCAACCACTCCTCCTCACCTCTTCTTCCGTTTTTCCCTTCACAATAAAAACCTGTACACACAAAATAATAGCTTACAATAGTAATAATAGTTTGACCAAATGTGTTGTAAAATGAATGAATTATCAGTAACAAGGCAACTAAATTCAGCTGTCCAACTAGTTAGCAAACATCACATAACGGGAAGAAGAACCGTCCAGCTAGACAAGTCGAAAAACTAAATACTTATTTATGTTCCTGGAGTTTTGACCTCTTCAATTCAAGATCACAGCACTTTACAGATGGGGGAGTCGGTAGAATTTGCTTGGCCACAGATGGGCGGTTGTTGCCGTAAAAACAGTGTGTTCAACATTAAACCAACTTCTGGTGACAATAGAAACTTTCCCCACTTGAATCTCTTAAAAGTTGTGCGAGTTTGAACGAACCTCACCAAAGACAGGAGCCGAAGGAGACGGTCATTTACAATACCTCATGGTGCGAGCAAGATTCAGGTCAAAGTAGGTCATTTTTCAATTTCTGAAATGAAAGACACGCTTTTTGGACTGAATATGCTTCCTAACATGTAAATGCTTGTGTTTATTGTGATTATTATTGCAGATTTAGGTCGTAATCTTTCTAAAGATGTGCAGTGTTACTCTGCGGCATGATGGGAAGGCACCACAATTAAAAAACTCTGGGCGCAAGCGAGGAGTCAATTTTTTGCTCACTGTTGACTTTTGATCATATTTATGCAGAAAATAAGTTTAATCCGAATTATATTTTTTGCCGATTCGTTAGAGATCAAGGACAATAGGGTGTGGTATTCATATCAAGGTCATACGAGCTGTAGAACTTAGCTTATAAGGTTCAGTCAAATATGACTTCAACCCCACTGGTTTGTTCAGTTAAAACTCAAGTGTTCTTGTGCAGAACCCACAATTTCCAAATATACTAAACCTGCCATCTGAATCCCGAGGTAATGTGTATAAAAGCACACCCCCTTCTATTATAATTCAATTTGATAAGTGCAACAAAAACTGTTCAACATCTATAGCTTCAGTTAGGAGCCGGAACAACCTGGTGTTCAATATAATAAACTGTTTTATTACCGAGTTCAGATTCATTTAATGTCAACTACTTTTAAAAATGTACTCAGGACAAACACTGGAATTTATTTCAACCTAACAACTTGAAAAAAAAAGAAGAAAAAAAAAGAAAACGTAGAGCATTTTCAGTGAGCAACATTTTATTTCCCCTCTTAATAAGCTACAGGGACATCTCTGTGGAAATAATAAGTGACTGACTTCCCCAGAGTCATTACAATGTACAAAGTTGGAACAAAATAGCTTTTTACCAGAACACAAAACATCCAGAACATTACTTGAAAAAAGGTAAACAAATGGAATACAAGCACATTTAAATATTAGCTCTATTATTTGCCAGTATTTGTGTTTCTCTTCTTTTTTTTTTATCTCTTTCACATCAGAACACCAAAGCTGGAATGAGTCACGCAGTTACTCTGAATGTCGTTTCAACTGCAGGGTATTCAAACATCCAATACCAACATATGCTGGTTCAATTATACAACATGTTTTTTACAGCGAGAGAAAAAAGAAAAAAAAAGCGGTCGATACGGGCCGCGGTTTAAAAATTAAGGACTGTACAAAGTTGCAGGGTGCGCCTCAGCCGAGGAGACGAACAATCTTTCCAGTGACCGTCAAGTAATCCTCGTCAGACAGCGCTCTGAGCGCCTCGTCAAACATCTCCTTCGTGATCGCCTGGAAACAAAAAGAGAGACATGTATAATACATTTGTTTTAAATAAATAGGGAGAAAACAGTTAAATCGCAAATAACTTCAGCGCTTTTCATGCAATTTAATTACCAACACAATAGACATGAAAGAACTGGAAACAAGGACGGTTCTCACAGCACTGACATCATATCATCTATGAAATATACTTAAAAAAAAAGAAGAAGATATTTACAGTTTCAGACTGTCCTCTGAGATCATCAAGCAGGTGCTGGTACTTCATGGCCGGCATCTTTCCTTTGGCCTGGATCACTTTCTTCAAGGCTTGGGCGACTTCCTCCCTGCGTTTGCGTGCGGTGGCGCTCATACCTGGAGTCACAGATTAAATACACTCAACATAAAATGGTGGGCTGCAACGAATGATTGTCGTAGTTTTTCAAATTGATCTGCCGTTTATTTTTGATTCCGCAACTGCTTTATAAAATACAGGGTTCATACACATGTTGACCAGTGGATTTCCATGACCAAACATTTTGTGAAATCTCGGTGTAAACATGAAAAAGTGAGAAAATGTAGTATTTAAACTAACAATGAAAATTCCAAAGCAGACAGTAAACCTTAAATGACACAAATGAATGAGACAATAGTTTGATTAAAAGAATAAACATTTATATAGATGCCTGTATGTATGCCTGCTTATATTTTGAGCATGTTAATTATTTCAAACTCAGCGTAAATGAACGTCATGAACAAAACACATTTCCATGACCTTTCCAAAACTTTTGGGATTTTATTTTTTTCCAAGGACTTTTCCAGGCCTGGAAATAACCATTTTAAAATTCCTTGACTTTTCCAGGTTTTCCATGACCGTAAGAACCCTGAAAATAGTAAAAGTATCCCAAACACTAGGGCTGCAACTAACGATTATTTTCATAATCGACTATTTCCCATTTTATATATGTATGTATGTATGTATGTATGTGAGAGCTGCTGGTGGAACGATGTTTGGACTTAATATTGTTCATGTGGGAAAAGGCTGACTCACATAAATAAACTCTGACAGACACTTGTCAAGTTCCTCAAACCATGGCGCTGCAGCTTTGAGGACAGATGCTGCGTTTTCCGTTTGAAAGCATTAACTGAGCTGATCATATCAACCACGGTCAAGCTCATTCAACAGATCGGTTAAAAATGCCAAGTCTAGCAGCCACTGATCGTCATTTAGTTGGTTGTATTCTGCATGTTTAACTACATGGAGAAACTCCTTTATCTCTGGACAGAGCTCTATACGCCGTCTCACATCAGTGTGTAGAACAGCCGTCTTTGAAGAGCTCTCGCTCGAATAGACGATCTTCGATGCCGCCTCCGTGATCTCTTTCCAGTTTAGCGTTGTAGCGCATAATGCTTGTTATGCAGTGGTAGTTAAGGAAGTCGGGGAAAACATTGTTCTCCCTGCACTTAACAATAAATCCATTCAAGCGACCGACCATTGCGGGCGCAGCGTCTGCGGTGATTGAGCTGGGTTTTGTCGATACATTTTATTTTATTTTTTAAATGGCATTCGATCTACCCGCACTACCTCTACCGACGTATTGGGCACCCCTGATGTAGTGCATTGCAATGCCGAATGAAAATTACCGGTAGCTCTGAATCTTTTCATTACAAACGAAGCGTCGACGACCAAAATACGCGGCGACGATTTTTCATAAATCGACATCGTCGATTATGTCGACTAATCGTTGCAGCCCTACCAAAACACCCAAAGTGACGTCTTTAAATTAGCAGGAACCGGTGAATGTTGATTTCTTTTGCTTGAAAACCAATTATCAAGCAGCTCCAACAAACTGTTGCTCACCCAATCAGCGGCTTTCTTTGGTCAGATCCCTTTCAGTATTCATTCTAACCCACTCATTGCCTCCGTAACCGTATAAAGACATCCAAAACGAGCCGGTTGAGGTTCCCGGTACCTGTCGTGAGAATAGAGATGTCGACGAATCCCGTCCTGGGGTCGGTGGCCGACTGTTTGAGGGCCTCTCTGTGCAGCCGCTTGGCCTCCTCCACGTCGATGGTCTCCACCTTCTCGGAGAAGCGCACCTTGGAGTGGGCCTCGGCCAAGCGGATCAGGGACTCCAGCTGCCGGGGGTAGGCGGACACCATCCCTCGCCCGCTGCCGATCTTCCTCATGTCCACGTAGGCCTGAGGACCAACGAGCACGCGGGGTCAGTTGAGGGCTGACGTTGTTCTGCGAGCTGCTAATATTCAACAAACATGGAGGAACATTATAAAAACAGACCTCAATGAGAGCCTGGCTGGCTTCCTCGCTCAGCCGGGGCGTGATGTAGGTCCGCGCGTACGCGATGTAGTCCCTCAACACGGCCATGTCGAGGAACTCCTCCTCGATCTGCTCCTCGCTCTGGTAGTACAGCGACACCAGGTGGTGGGCCAGCCGGCGGTCGTACGCCTCGTCCTGGGGATCCAGCATCAGGAAGATGAGGTCGAATCTGACGGGGACGACGACACGAAATGCAGCGTTAGAAACCGGGAACGGGACGAGAGAGAAAGTAAACCGCGGAATAACGGGTTGGACGTCCTGTGTCTGAAATATAAATATAGCAAGTTCTCTCTTTTATTATGAAAAAAGAGATTAAAATGATTCAGTTGTTGGCGGAATTCATTAAAGACAAAAGGACATGTTAGTCAAGTATCTTCATGACATTTAGGAACAGTATTAATAATGCAGGAAAAGCAAATCAAGGCAACAAAGAGACTAAATAATCCCACACTAGATAGCCTAATTTCAAACTGAATTAATTTAGCAACATCTTATTTACAAAACACAAATATTGAAACACTTTAATCAGTCGTCTATAAGCTCATTGTGTTCCCTCCTTCAGCGATAGATACGTTAACAGACACTCCAATGCACAGACGATGAGGCCTCATATTTCCACACCTCTCTTTACGGCTGATAAATGCTGCCAGTGTGTAAACTCAGCCACCTGTTCAGCAACTTCTTAAGTGCGATCAAGACAGTGATGATAATCATTTTTGCATCAGGTGTGTGCCGGTGATCACCTGGACAGCAGCGTGTGCGGCAGCTGAATGTTCTCAATGGTGGTTTTTTTGGGGTTCCACTGAGACTCGATGGGGTTGGCGGCGGCCAACACGGAGGTCCGGGCGTTCAGCTGGCAAATAATTCCAGCCTGCAGAAGAAAAAAAAGAAGTGAGAACTCTCCTTGTGCAGCGTAAACGCTTCAGTCGTATCCGTTTTCGGGCGCGTACCTTGGCGATGGAGAGGGTCTGCTGCTCCATGACCTCGTGCAGCACGGAGCGCGTGCTGTCGCTCATCTTGTCGAACTCGTCGATGCAGCAGATGCCGTTGTCGCTCAGCACCAGAGCGCCGGTCTGCAGGACCAGCTGCCGGGTCTCCGGGTCCTTCATCACGTAGGCGGTGAGGCCCACGGCGCTGGAGCCCTTCCCCGACGTGTACTGGCCGCGGGGCACCAGGTTGAAGACGTACTGCAGCAGCTGGGACTTGCTGGTGCCGGGGTCTCCGCAGAGCAGGATGTTCACGTCGGCTCGGAAGTTTCCCCGGCCGGTCTTGCTGAAGTCCTTGCGGGTGCCGCCAAACAGCTGCAGCAAAATGCCCTGGGACCAACGAGAGAGGGGAGAGATTAATACTCAAAAGTCTAATATGTGTGATTATTTAGAAGGATAATTCAGTTATCTGTCGTTAACGGACGGCTTCAGAACAGTCGATGTTATTTAGTTCTGCCTTTCTCAGAGTTTCATGTTTGCTTATGTCTTCTTTCCCCGACTTGTGGATATTCTCACAGGTGCAAATTATTTCTTGTTGATTGCATGACGTGTTCTCTGAAAAAGTACGCGCCGTGAAGAACACGTCAGATCAAAAAAGGATCAAGACCCGAGGTGATTCTTTAGCTTTGTTTGGTTTTAAACCACAGGAGTGCTGCCTCTTCCAGACTGATTTCAGAAAACAAGATAAAATAATCCTTTATTAGTCCCGCAGTGGGGAACTTGCAGGATTTCTTGTAAGAAAAACAAAAATTAAGTAATGTAAATAACAGTAATTTAAAAAAAATAAACTGTAAAGAAGAATAATAATACAGTAGCAATTTCAAATTAAATATAAAGACTGAATAAAAAGTATATAAAAGTACTTAAATGTATTTATATTACACCAGATGAGTGCAATTAAAGTGTCCACAGTGAGTAAAGTGAAACGGTTTTAAACTCATTAAACTGTTTTCTGTGACCATTGAAATTTCGGTATTTGATTCTTTGAAGCGTCCATAAGCTCCGATACATCGTCACACTTGTGTTAAAACCGTCATCGCATGATCTTTATTTGACTGATTTATAATATTTGGGATGATCGACAATTCCAGTGACGTAAAAAAAAAATTGAAATTCCGACTGGTCACAGCAGAAAACGGGAGACATCGAGTGTCCTGGTGAGCCGGCGCTTCCACAAAAATCAAGAGCCCTGAAACCGCATTAATGGAGCGGATCACGTTTTGTTTTTTTTAACCGTCTCAGATTTCTGCTGGCTTTTCATGCATGCGTGGCAGGGATCAAATGCAATAACCCCCGAGTGTTATTGGCAAACCAAAGTGAGTGTGTGTGTGTGTGTGTGTAGAGAGCTTATTCTTCCAGCTGGGGCTTGTACAGGTTAACACTCGTGTTCTGGCGCCTGTCCATTCACACACACACACACACACACACACACCTTTTTGATGTCCTCGTGCTCGTAGATGCTCGGTGCGAGGGCTGAGGCGAGGCGCTCGTAGACGTCTGGCTTGGCTGCCAGCTCCTTCAGGGTCTGAACCCGGTCTTCGGTGAAGAGCTTCTGCTCGGCGTCATCCAAGCCGTGCAGGCGCTTCTCGTCCGTCTTGCGGAAGTGGATGACGTCGATGTGGGTCTTGTACACGGACTTCACGTTGCTCTGGCGAGGGTTGGCGCGCATGGGGACGGCTCGGTACACACCTGCGGGGGACAAGCGGGACGCCGTTAGGATGTCTACGACAAAGAGAGGTCGGTTTGGGATCAGATACGGTTACTTTGTCGAGTTAGGGATATTGATGGCACTTGGAATAAAGGGACCCTGCAGCTCAAGGCTGAAAAGACGGCAGCCGTCGGACAGAATACTTTCGTCCTTCCTGAATAAAGCTGCCGCTTTATTTTGTCACTCTGCAGAGAGAACTATTGGTTGCAGCCCTCCAGAGTCAGGAAGCGGGCTGGAAAGATCACTGCAGACCCCTCACACCCTGAATACAAGCTGTTCCACTTCCTCCCCTCTGGGGGGCGCTACAGAGCTCTGTACGTTAAAACCACCAGACACAGAAACAGCTTCTTTCTACTCAGACACCTCCATTTGCACTACTCTGTTGTCTTAAATTATCTTTATCTTGTTTATTGTATATGTATATAATTATGATGAGAGCTATGTGAAACCGGAGTCAAATTCCATGTCTGTGTGGCCAATAAAGCTGATTCTGATCATTAAACTAAAGCATTAGAGCTCAACCCACAGTTCTATAGCCAGAAAGTTCATACACAACTATTCTAATAACGTAAATCAATCGTTTTAAGGCATTTTTCAAGCAAAAATCATTTCTCGTTTGTCAGGACTTGTTGTTTTATATTATATTTCTGTGTTTTGGGGGCGGTTGGACGTGAAAGCAGTCTGAAGACAAACTTCAGCTCAGAAAAAAATTGTGACGGTCAATTTTGTGGCATTTTATAGAGCAAACGATAAAAGAAAAATTGCTAATAAAAAAAAAAAAAATCCCCCTTAGTTGAAAGCCCCCTGCAGCAGAGATTTAAGGAATCTCACCGGTGATGTTGATGCGGTCTCCTGGCTGCACTTTGTCCACCAGGTCGTTGTGAGCGTAGACGACCGTCGTGTGCGGCGTCTGACCGGCCGGCATGTCGTCGGGGGACTCTTGAATTTTAACCTGAAACAAATTCCCCCCACCGAAAATGAACAGATGTCGTGACCTCTACAGCGCCACCTCATTAATTACCACCCCGAAATATTCGGAGACTGTAAGCAATCTGCCCACCCCGCCCCATCACCATCATCAACCCCGCTGAACTCTCACCATCTGTTTGTCTGAGAAGAGCGAGCGGTTGTGAACCAGCGCCAGGCTGTGGGTGGTGTTGCAGTGGCGGCACACAGCCGGCTCAGCGATGCGCCCGCGATCCACCTCCACGCGCGTGGTGAAGGCGCACACCTGGCACTGGAAGAACGCCTCCTGCATCTCGGGGATGAGCTGCGAGGTGCGGATCACCATGCCGCTGATGGTGATCAGCTGATCGATGTCTGTGTGTGTGTGGGGGAACGCGCAAAAAAAAGGCACAGATTTAGGCCGGGGGCGCGGCGAACACGGTTCACACGCAATATGGGATGGAAATATGCTCGGTCTGATGAAGTGTGATTCCACGTAACATAGGCTGGATTAATGACTACACACACACACACACACACCTTCTGGGTTCAGGTTCCTCATGTTTCTGGTTTTCAGGGCGTTGTAGGGGCGGACTTGGATCTGGTACTCCAGGTTGGAGTCTGGGAAACGCTCGAAGAAAAGCTCGTTGACGGCCATGTCGAAGGTTGGGATGACTTCCTGCCAACGGCATAAATTACTCACTTGTTAGCAATCGGCACGCTGTCAAAAGGGAGACTATAGAAATAATAAGGTTCATTTAAACTTTAACAACGGGGCAAAGCTTACAACATCCTGTGGAGTAAAAGAACAGACAATAATGTGTCTGTTCACGCTGCACTGTAGTTTATTCATGAAATCTCTCTTCTTTTTTTTGTAGAAGGGTCTGCATGATATACAAAGACCAACATAGAGATTAACGAGTGTCTTTGTAATGCGATTGTAAAATATAGGACATTACCTGTGGGTAGCAGATGAGCTGCCTGTAGAGTTCTGCATCAAAGGACTGCACATGCAGACAATTCACATTCAGAACCGGATCGCAAACAACACTGATCTGTGGGACAAAGAGAGAAATATTAATATTTAAAAAGACAGACCAAGATCTGAGAGTTCCAGTTGATGTTCCTGTTTGAGAAGATAGTGGTATTTTCAGCTGGAAATAAATAAATAAAACATCAACTAGTTTGATTTAAACCAGAGAATAGAGCGGCCTAAACTGTACCACCAAACCAGCAACACAATGAAACTAACCTCTTCCAGCTTCTGCATGTATAACGGCTCGTTCAGGTCCAACCCAGCGTTCTCATCCTCAGAGGAGGATGAGTCAATGAACCTCAGCAGGAACCTCTAAAATAAAAAAAAGGGATGCAAAGCATGCAGACAATTAAGCCCTCAGTACTAACAATGGGGAATATCTTACGATGGCAGAACCGTTAAGATTTCATACCTGAAACTTCTCCTTGCAGGTCCCAACGTTGACATCAGTCCCCCAGATCACCAGTCTCTGACCGGCGTTGGTCTCGTTGGCTGCGGCGCCGTCACCACTCGGCTGCAAAAAAAAACAAGGGTTTAAAGTTTGTTATCCTTATTAAAAGCACATTAAAATATTCTCGTCTCCTCCACTGACCGGCTCAGACTGAAGATCGACTTGTGGCGCCTTCCTGACTGACCCCAGATCAGGACGCTGTCTGGCTGGGGTGCCACGCACTCCACTGCGAGGGGTCCCTTCCACCCTGGAGCTGGGGGTCCCGTACATCAGAGGGGAGCTCATGTCCACCTCATTGGGCGGGACTGTTTGGAAAAGAGACACTGGCGTTGACTCAACGACGATTTAAACATCGGATAGGAGGCGAGAACCATAAACGTGGTGTCGTTACGCACCTGAGGGCCGGGGGCTGGAGAACAGAGAATGGTCCAGAGGCGCCGCTGGACTGAGCACGTCGGTCGGCGGGGAGGTGGGCATCGGCATCAGGTCGCCGGCGGAGGAGTCCTGGCCCCTGCGCCGCTGAGAGAGAGGCGAGGTGGGGCCCTCGCTGCTGGCTGAGGACACACACAAAAGACAAAACACAAAGTTATCAACACCACACAGACAAACACACCCCAACCTGCCAGCACGCTGCGGCCATCTCAGTGTCCCAGCAGTCGAGCGTCTCATTTGATGGACGCGTGAACTCACGTGTGGACGGGCCGGCGGTCCGTCCTCGTTTGCGGCCACCAGGAGTCGATGATGGGGAAGACATTGTGGCTGGATGATCTGAAGAAGATCAAATAGATTCAAGTCACTCGTATTTATTTATTTAGACAAAAGAACGGACGCCAAAGTATATAGTGTTTCATACTTTCTGGTATATTCTCTTGCAAGTCCTCCATATTCTTTTGTTTCATTGGTAATTATTTTGGATCATTGGCTTTGCATAGGCTAGTACTGTGGTTACATATTCCATCATTTACTTCACTATTTGACTCAACGCATTACATGCAAAACATGAAATTAACTCGAAATATGATTTAAAGCTACAGTTTAAACTACAAAGTTTAATTAAAAACAGTGCCCTAGTACCACAAAGCCAACTGTCAAAGTTATACACTGCTTTTCTTCACATTTTATGAAACAGTAAGTTAACTCCCAATTCGTAATAATAGCATGTCTTTATTTACATTTTTGTTATACTTGAGCGCAATATAATGCGTTTTCTTTATGTGTAACGTTATGGTGTGCTTTTGCTGCTTTTATTAAAAGCTTTGGAAAAAGTTGACAATAACGTTTCCACCATTTGACATGTGGCTGCAGAGGAAACAATGAGCTGAAACTCACTTCTCCGCTTGAACTTATTTAACTCTTAAACGTGAGCTCGCCAGTCGACGTAAAATCAAAGAAACACGTGAGAAAACAGACAGTTCGATCCAGTCAAACATGTCCAACATATTTAGAAGGAATACGTCCATCAAATTAAGTCCATTCTTACCTCTTCTTGTGTGTACGTCCGAGAGCTGCAGATCTGGCGCGAAACTGCGAGTGACGTAGTTTTCGCGGGGAACTTAGGACCAATAGCAAGCCAGGATCGTCTTTTTCTTTCCGGTCGAGTCCATCACCGCAGAGGGGGGGGGGGGTTCCCGATTAGTTTCAGTCGTTGCGACTTTAATTAAACGGACTGAAATGTCTTTATCGATAACATAAATCGCCTGGAATGAAACTGGAACAACGTGTGTTTTTTCTAAATTGTATTTTTTTAAACATTCGCGTGTCACGCGCGTGGCCTTGTGCTGCTTGATACGTGGAGCTAATTTGGTTTGGCCCAACTATAAAATCATATTTTTTTCCACTTTATTGAAAATGTTGAAAATACAATAATGTAAAACAATTACATTTTGGCAACACAAATGTGGATACCTAAAAATAAATAAATAGAAAATTGAGAATA